>VWZG01000619.1:25449-147184 GCA_013396735.1 Grallaria varia
TTTTTTTTTTTTTTAAAAAAAGTCTAAAGTAGCAAGAGCAGGGAGATAGGGGCTGGTCACAGCTCTGGCCTCAGCTGGATGTTCACAGAGGAAGGCAATGGAGCAGAGGAGGAACTGAGAAAACATCAAGGACACAAAAGCACACTAAAAATAGGAGAGAAATGACAGCCGGCTGTCTCCTGCCTTCCAAGCCCCTTCTCAGTGCCATTCTGATATGGGATGGCCATTCTCCTTCTAGTTATGTGCTCTGAGTCTCCATCTAAAAAAAAAAAAAACCACTTTCTTTGGAAATTATTTTTATATTTAAACAACTCTAATAAAATATAAATTACTGTAAATATTTGCATTAAGTCAAATGTAAGCAGCTCAGTGCTTCAGAAAGTGCCTTCTGGTGTTTTTTGTTTATAATCATCAACAGAAATGCCACATTTTTGGATTCTGGCAGTTCATTTTCTGATACCATCATGGCTCCCAAGTCTTTCAAGATTCAATGAGAATTTTGAGTAATACTTAACCACATTTCACACGGTCAGCCTTGAAACTGGCAGTAACAAGAATAAGCAGTAGTAGCATATTTGTAAAATAACATCCCTTGCAGCAAAGCCAAAATCCAGGAAAAGCTTCTTGGCTGGGTTTATTGCTGGGGTTACAAGTGTATAGCCTGACATGAGCATTTCTCAGATCCTAGCCTATGGGGGGACTATGCACCACCTCACACACAAAATTAAAATCTAGACTAGACTTTGAGCAGGAAAATGAGATTTTTCTTCACAGGTCTTATTTTCTTAGAGATGGGAATCCCACACCTATGAGTTTTCTGGCACCAGAGACACCAGATACTATTATTACTATCATTAATAAAAAGTAATTATATAGAAATACCCATCAGAGTCGTAGACTAGGAAAAAAAACAAGAACCTAGGACATCAGGTGTTAGAGAACCAAACTATGATTTATAAAGGGTTTTTAAGTAGATGTAGAAAATGTTTCTAATTCCTAATATCTCTATTTTCTGAAAATTTGCAACATTCCTAGGAACCGTATGAAGTGGTTTTGGCTTTTTTCCTCGTTCTACTTCAACTCTTCCTACAGCAGCACCAATCATCAGGGAAACAAGACAATCAGCAATGTTACCTTGAGGACTCCTTTTAAAGAATAGAGAATAAAAGACAATTACCAACAAAAATATTACCCGGCCAATCATCTGATGTCAATATCTTATTATGGGGCTGTGATTCCTAAAATAATATACCAGCTGCACAGTCTGACTTCAGTCTGGCTTTCTGGTTTATCATGCAAGATTTGTTTTTTGGTTTTGTTTGCGAATGTCATCACAGGCTAAAGCTCAAAATCCAGTTACAGGATGTTCTGACACACCGTTCTTAGGAACAGTCTTTTCCTGTCCATGCTATGATTAAGCAAAATTGTACCTGAGTTTTGGGGAGAAACTGTTCAGTCCAACCTCTTGTCAACCCACAGCAACTCATCTCAGGAGAGTTGGTCCTTTGCCTTCCCTAATGTGCCCGCAGAATACTTCCCCATGATTATATCAATTAATTAGGACACACAGGTTTCTAAATTTATTCTAGTTGCTTTCTCATTTCTAAAGTTAACTGCTGCATGCAGTGATTACTAAGCTTCTATTGTGCAAAACTTTTAATTTATGTTTCATCTCAGCTGATACACAGCCTTTAAAACTCACATGGGTCAGCTTAATCCTCATCTATATGCCAAAAATGCTTCATTTATCTCAAATACAATTAGAAACGTGACTCATTCAGTGTAACAGCTGAAGACCCCCAGGGGCAGGGTACACTCTCATCAATTTAATCTAGTTACTAAGTCATATTAAAAGATGAAACCAAATTATAAGTATGCACAGAGGATTTTAAACGTGTTTAACTATTTAATTTTAAGTAACCTATTTTAAACTAGTGCTATCTTCATATTTCATCAATGTCTTTGCTTACTGCAACCACAAGGCTCCTGACACAAAAACCCTGAGAGACAGCTATGGGGTTAGGTTATGGTGGGCAACTCTTGACGTTGCCTGGACAATAAAGGTCAAGAGGGTATTCCTATGAAAAAGTTTGCTAATAAAAACACCCTTCATTTCTCATGTGAGTTTGCCTAATTTCACGTTCCAGTGACCTTTGGTCATTATTGCTAATCTCAAGGACCCACCACACAGATTTTGCACCATATGCAGCTATGTGGACTTCATGATCAGGGAAGTGTTTAGCTGCTCCACCAAATGGAACAGCTTGAGCCCCTGCAGTCCTTTCTGTGGTTTCTCTTGGCTTAAATATCCCCAGTTCTACAACATGCTTATTGAACCACGGACACCAAAACTTCATCCTGTATCCCAGTGCTAAAACAACCAGACTCACAATACTCCCTGCCTGAATGTCCAGCCAACACAGAGACCTGGCTGATACCGATGGGCACAATCACAACAACCTCCCGTAAGCCTTGCATTCTTCCATCAGGGACCTTTACTCCCTGTTCAGGACTGAGATCAGGACTGACAGTTGAGTTTACTCATTTTCCCTATTTGTTCACTGAAAAGCTTTTCTGCAGCTTACTCTGTGATTGACAAGGTATTGAAAGCAATAGTTTTAAAAAGTAACCATTTTGTGGTCTTTTAAGATTTGGGGGCATTTTTAATTCTAAAAATTACTAAATTCCTACCCTGACATTTAATGTCAGCCAGTGTTACTACTGGAATAAAGTGTTTCATTAGCATCTTATGACACAATTCCATCGCACTTTTTCCTGAATGCACACAATATATTTAGTGTATGCTTCTGCCCTTCTGCATTATTATTAGTTCTACTTGTGTAGCAAAATTATTAAGAATCTATTTACTTGTTCTTACCATACTTCACTGTTTTGGCTGAAGATTTTGCTTGTTGTTCTTTTACTTTTTGCTTCTATAATTCTTTTCAGTTTGGTTTTTTTTTTTTCATTTTTGATATATCAACTTACAGCTTCATGGATTTAATGTGTTATGTTATTTGTCATAAATTGCCTTTCATTCCCTCCTATGTCAGCTGATTTTTTCAGCTGATGCAGAGATCTGTCAATCTCTCTCAGCTGGGGGACAGCATCATTTGGGAATCTAATGCAACATTCTCAATCTCCTGATTCATGTTCAACAGGGAGGCCAGCCTCATGTATGCTTCTCTTTGACTTGTAATGTATCAAATAATACACACTTTTTCCTTTCAAAAACAAGTGCTATTTTTGGCTACACCCTACCTCACTTGTAACAGATTCATTAGGAGTTTGATAATTAGAGCACAGAGTATATTCTCATACATTTAGTTTTCCAATTACAATACATAAATTATTTCATTGTAGGCTGAGGGTAAAATACTACTACTTTTTATTCTTTTTCATTTAAATTTTGGTATGCACTATATAAGACAGTGGGTAGAGTCAATGTGTTATGAAACCACTTACTTCAGTAAATTAACATTCTATTTAAGTTAATACTACTTTATTAGTGATAAATATGTCTCATGCCCATAAAACACTACTTGGCATACAATGATGCGAAAGCTGCTACAAGCTACAGATGATGGTGGGAACGCATGCACTACACACACCCTTTTCAATGGCTTCATTAAGACATTCAGAAAAAGAACTGTAAATTGCACATGAAGCCAAAAACAGACATCAAAATGCAGCAAAAGAGGGGCCCTTTGCACCTACAGTAACTTGTATTGATTTATACAAGGTAGGAGTCCCAAAATATTTGTATACGCTGGAACAGCTCTTAAAAATGAGAATTATAGAATTAATTTACAAAATACCTAAAGTATGGTCCTTCAGTGTTTTTATTCACATCTTCTACCCACTTAGCTACATTATATTCTCTTTTGAACCATGGGTTTAAATACCTGCAGAAAGCAATGGAAGGAACAGAGAAAGCAGAAGAACAAGAATAGAAAATCTGAGAACACACAGCACAGGCTTAGCAAGGATGTTTTCATCCCCAAAATGCAAGTGAATATGGCAAATAAATCAGTATGGATGTTGGGTGAGGACTAGGCAACGTGTACAACTGCATGAGAAAATCTGACCTACAACAAGATTCATATGTTTGCTTAATCTGGAAACTCTTTGAAATACATCATTCATTTAATGTCTTAAGGGTAAAATTCACTCCTATGCAGAGGGCCAGCATTAAGCTCATGGTTTGAACTCCCCTCATGATCTCAGAATAAGGATGAAGGGGCACTTTGGCTCAAATCATGCAGTTTACTTGCTGAAGACACATTTTTGCACCCATCTAAAATAAATTGCAAAATAATAGGTAAATGAGCACAGAATCTTGGGCTTGATCCTTTCTATAGGAATGAATTTCAGCCTCGGTTTGTTAAAAGGCTTGAATTGTTTGCCACTACCGTCACAATTTTTACACTTACAAGCAAATAACCCTCTGATTTTACAATTTCATTTAATTTGGCAGGATCACAAGAAAATTTAACGGAGGTGGGCTGCAGAGTTATCTCACATTTTACAGAAGCAATCTTGATACCAAAACCACACTTCTTAGAAAAAAAAATCTGAGCTGCATACTCATGTTAGTTACATGAAAATTATGAAATAAAGATGATTATAATTATCTGACAGTAAATAAGTAAATTATCTGACAGTAAATAAATTTTCCCCAATAACACGATTAGCAAATTACTCCCTCTCTGTCATGTCAAGAAAAAAGGCCGATGCAGAATCAGGAGTATGCCAGGTCCAATTTAAATTCTGTTCATGTTATACACAAATGGAAAGAGTTAAAGGATTATTTGTGATCACCACCATTATATAATAGAGACTAGCACACTGAAACAGGAAACAAATTGTAACCAAAGAGAAAGGGAAAGAAAATTCCTCTTTAAGTTATTGTTGATATTTCTGGGCCAGTTCTTGCCACCCTTGTGAGATTGGCTCCGATGACCTCACACACAGGAACAGGCCTCAAAAGGGATTGCTCAGACAAATAAAAGTTGGGCCAAATCATGTTGTTTGACCCCCAACATATTTCAAACCATGTTGACAACAAAAGCGGCAGCACTTTTTCAACTTCTTTTGCTCCTTTTTTGCTCTGGAACATCTCCTCCCCACCCTGCGCAAGCACAGCCACAGCTCTCAGAAAGTACTCGCCCTCAGCCACAAGTGCCTCTAAGTAGCTTCCTCAGCTCGTTTATTTATCAGGAATCGGGAGTGCTTTATGCTTTCCAGCTTGGGATCTTAAGAGAAAGAAAATGACAAAAGTGGTAGCACAGCAAAACAGATGAACCACAAGTGAAGCAACAGGCTGATGCCAGCATCACCGAGAACTAATGAACTTCTGCTTTCACTTTAATTGCACGTTTTCTGGTACTCACTGCAATACTTTTGACTTGCAGTTTTACATTTGAAAGGTTCTTTTGGTAACCATGAAACACTCCCAATCTGGCTTCCTGTATTAGAAAACAAAGTGTAACGTGGTATCAAAGCATGCAATCATTGCACAACCATGTCGCAGGGTTTACTGGGTCTGTGTGTATAACAGACCATGATTTACCACCTCAATCCATCTGTTACAGAAAGGTTAAACTCAAGTTACTGCATACCACTACAGGATACCATTAGAAAGCTCTAAAGGTGATCTTTCTGGCCACATGTTCTTTAGCAATGGTCAGAATCTGCACTTCGAGTGAGAATTTCTGCTTTAAAACAAGGTGTCCTTACACATAAGCCTACAGCTAGACCAACAGCTCCGTTTGGCTTGTAGCGCAACATGCAACAAGGCAAAAGACCTGGGCTCAAGAGTACTTGTACTCCTCAGGCTGGTGAGGAGGAAGGTTAGCTAGCGCTGCATCAGCAGGAGCACCTCCAAGCAGTCACGGTGTTTTGCCACAGTGAAACTATTGTATACTGAGGGAAGGGACTTTTCACGGGATAAAATGGCAGCCCAGAATGCAGGGGCAGGTGAGACTGACCTGTGATCCAGACTCCCTGTTTGGGGGTGGTCAGAACCCCCAGAGCTTATGCCTTGGGCAGGGGTTTGGTGGGCGAGAGAAAGCCCAGGCTCAGATGCATGGGTTACCCGGCTGCAAAAAGACAATATATAACAGAAAGTCTAAACCAAAGGTGTTCGTATCAGTTATAACAACGAGGAAGACAAATGCTACAGGAAAAGCAGTGCAAATTAACAAAGGTCTGAATTGCTCTCTCTTCCCTGGGACCTGTTTTAATACAAGCTCTCAATTAAACTATCAACTTATTCAGAGAACTCTCATTATCATTCCTGGATAATTCTAATTGGTTTTAATAGAGAACTCTTTATCAGGCTATTTCATCAACCATGTTTCTGAGAAAGCCTTTGGCCTGTTGGCATTCCTTCCATTTGTAGTGAACAATCTGCCTTTAGTAAAAAACACTAATTTTGTTCTAAAACATCTAGAAACAACTCAAAATGTCTCAAAATACCTTTAGCAGTCTCCACTGAGCTCTATACATAGCACAAGCCTTATTCATGTATGTTAGGTCCAAGGGTCGTGAAAAGCTGCAAGCAGTACTTTCTTCAGGAGCTGCACAAAGTGCTTGCAACCCTCCCATCAGTGCAGCTCATGAGGGCTGCAGACCTCAAAACTTGTTCAGTGCTTAAGAAATTTTGCTCCTATGATTAATGGCACAAGTCTATTTGATGCTTGACTGTATACAAAAAAACTCCTTGGGCATATGTGCAGTTACTGCAGACTTATGCATATGTCAAACATTTTTGTAGGCAACTACACTAGTGTGCTCCTGCTAAAAAAACTCAGTTGAATTCTGCAAAAGGTATGGCACAGATTAACCCAGTTTTCAAGTGCTTAACTACACTCTACCAATAACAGGAGACCAACATTGTTACCTGTTTTCTTCCATCTCAGCAAGTATCTCATTGGACTCTTAGAGGCTACAAAGGTAGACTTTCCAAATACTATTTCAGAACAGATTTCAGTATTATATTTCCCAGAGAAGGTAGAAAGGCACATTTGTCTGGGAAAAACCTCCATCTATTCTGAGGCATTCTCAAAGCAGGTGGCATTGCTTTATTTTCCCTAAAAGAGTAAATGCCGGTGACAGATCACTCTCAGTCAATTTTCTCTGCTTGCAAAGGAAGCTATCCCTCTAACCAGTCACCATGTGACCTCTCTCCATTTCCCACCGGACTGGCACAGCATGTGGATCATTTGGTGGGAGCTCTCTCTCCATGTGAGAGACTTGCCAAGGAGACTTGGACAAGCCATGCAGGCCTGTGCAGTCCAGGATAGACGCCATCAGGAGAAAGAGTGTTTCCCTGCAGGTCTCTCCCAGAAACACACACATTGTGCTTTATCCCCACCAGGCTGCTGCATGGCCTTTGGGAAGCACAAGTCTCCTCCCTCTAGCACCAGGACTGCTGCTGGGCTGAGAGACTGTAACAGGCATCAAGAAGGAAAGCAGAGAATTAGGTGGGAAATGAGGGGCACCTTTATAAGAGAAAAAAATTACAAGGAAAAATATTTCCAACTCACAATATCTCTGTCTGCCTGCTTACTTAGTGCTCCAAAGTTCTCAGAGCAAATCTCATTTGTATTCTTGGCAGTTTGGTCAGACTAATTTTGGTTTTATCAAAATGTCTCATGCAAGGAGAAAAGAAAATGAGCAAAATAATATTTCAGTAAGAGTTTATCAGCACAAAGACCAAAAGCACAGGGACTCTTGATAGATAAGCTCCCCCAAGGGCTAAAATTTCTAGTTCCATGTTGCCATTTTGACCATGCAATGTTATAATTGCAATATGCATCAAAGTATTATTTCTGTAACTTGTAACACAGGGTCTTCTCTAGGAACCTTTCTGAGCCTACTCACCTCAAGGCAGTGCACTGCAGGCAAAAGGAAAGTTTCAGAACAAACTCAAACTCCCCAAACCAAAGGAAGTGGGGCCCAGAGAGGAGTTAGCATTATTAGTTTCCAGCAGGGTTGGTATCAAGCCCATTTGCCCATAGAGGTGGTGCAAAGTTAGTACTCATGATATGGGGAAGGGCAGTGTCACTGCCACCATGGTCAAAGAAGGGGCCATTCCTGTGTGGTGTAAGTGCCATAAGAGCAAGATCAGTGCTTGGCAAGCCCAGAGATTATGTTTCCAGTCATTGACCATTCATTCACAAAAGAGGCCTGAACCAGCAGGCTTAAGTACATAAGAAAGGCTCTTCCCCTGTGGGGAGCACTGCACACATAGGCTCTTCAGTAAATGTGACCAATACATCAATAAGGAAGCAACTCTAAACCATACTGGAAAAGCCTGGGGATCAGGCACTTGATAAAGACTTTAATGACCCATTTATTGCAGGGCTTTCTCAAGACTGGCTGTTTCAGGCTTAAAAAGACAAACTTCAAGGTACTCTCAAAGAAGACAGATGCCTCTCCTAAAACCTCCAGGAAGGTATACAGAGATACAAATCTCTAACTCTGCAATGGCCCAATCCAAGGTGAAGACAAGGGTAGGAAACAGGTTATCAGAAACTCAGTATTGAACCAGGATACACTCAGCAATGGCAGTTTACTGTAGACAAAAGCCTGCAGTGATGGTGCAGGCTGCCACCATCACTGGGAATTGCTATAGGAACGACTGTGAGGAAGCCTACATAAAAAAGAAAATTCACAGTTAATTTTTAAAGAATAAATAAAAATATGTCAAAATACATCAGCCAAACCATTTACCAGATTATCAGTCAGCCATCAGAATGGGCCACAGAGCAAAAATGCAGATGTCTACTTTTCAGTACTCTTAAACTCCATCTACAAAACACAAATATGAAAACTGTACTTTTGGGCTTTGCTTTTTTAAGTTCAGACTTACTCAGTTGAATTAGACCGTGGCCTAAATCTTTTGCCTCTGACTTTCTTTCTGTTTCCTCCTATATTACCTGAAAGAAATCAAAGGATAAAGACAGACAGTAAAACAATTTGAAACTCACCTGCACCCCATGCCAAATTGTATATTCTTTTTGCATCCATAGCAAAGGAGTTGTTACCTCATTAACTTTAATCATTTAAATGTCACAGGTCAGTGCCTCTTGATTTACCTCAGACTCTTAGGTGAGCTTTCTCTACTTTTTGGGGCAACTGTGTAGGCAAAAAACTCCTTAATTTCAGCTTCAGTTGACAAAATTCAAGAAAAACACTGAGCACTGCCTGATAAAATCACAGAAGCTGCCAAGAGTGAAGAGACTTCTTTCTCTTTTTCATGTTAGCTCACACAGGAGGAATGGGAAAAATTAAACATCATTTCTATCTGACAAAGCACTGTGCAGGAAAAGGCGCTTGTGTAGGATGCTGCTAAATCCTAATTCCAGGTAAATAACAATCAGCACAATTTTAAGGAGTCATGATGCTGTCCTAAGATCAGCTAAACTTCCAGCAGAGCAGCAATGGTCCAGAGGCTGGTTTCCACTGTGGCCAGCACAGTGGATGACACTTACCTTGCCAAGAATTACTCCTAGGCCTCCCATTTTCACAAATGTCTGAAATATGTTTTGTATCTGGGATCCTTTCACTCCAGGAATGAGATAATCCATTTGACCTAGAACAGGAGGGCTCAGATGCGGTTACTGTTAAGGGTATTGTCTCACATCATGTTAATTCAGTGGTTCAGTCACATTTCCGAGGCCAGTAACAAAACACAGCCTAAGGTCTGTCTGCACTAGCAGAGCCTCCAGGACTTCTGATTAAACCCTGCAGTTACACTTTGCAGCTGTCTCTGCAGTGGTTCGGTGTGCCCATATTCAAGAGCCAGGCTTCGGCACTGCTTTCTCTCTTGTCTGCTGTGGAATGCACAAACACCAGCACACACCAGATTTCCTCTGGATTTGCAGCTCTGCCCCAGCTCCTAGATGGAAGATGCTCTTCCAACTCCACTCATCTCCAGGCTCTTTTTTATCATGCAGTCAAGCACATCCCACCTGCAGTCTGCCCACTCCCTCCTCACGCTTCTGCAGGAAAGCCTGGTCAGCTAACCTCACCCCACTGCTACCAGTCTCGAGGGCTCAGGAATCTGTGATGAGCGTCCTCCTACCCAGAGCTGGGAGCACCAGAGGAGACATAACTCTGCCTCATTTTTGATAATTTTGAATTTTTATAATATTTTATTAGTCAATTGCTGCATTGTATACTTCTAATGCTAAACTGAAAGCTGAAAACAGTCTTTATATCGAGGTGCTTGGTGCAAACTGAAGTCTTTGTTTCCTCTTGTATTCCTTCTAAGAGTCAGAGATGTGGGGGGCGATGTCCAGCATGTGGAGTTTTGCAACAGGCTCCCTCTTGCTGAACTAGAGCTGCTGCTCAGCTGTTTGCCATGAGATCTACAGTTATTTTCAAAAGAGAAGAGGAGGTTGAAAAATTCATAATAGATGGCTTACTTATTACAAAGAAGTTTTGCTTAAAGGAACTATTTCTGTAGTCTGAATACTCTTGCATTTTTCAGTCTCTGCTTTCCTTGGAGGGCAGGCACCTGAGAGATGCTCTTCAACTTCCAGAAAACCAGGCTAATCACAGCGACACTGAAGTAAGCCCAGGGTTTCATTAACTGAAACTTAATTACATCATGAAAGGTCTGAGAACCAAAAGATCCACTGACAGATTTTTAAACTTCTTCTCCCACTCACAGTCTATTTTCAGCTTCTGGAATATCTTGCTATATACTGGTTTAGGTGTTTGCAATTTCATAGTGGCAAGAGTTATCATGAAGTTATGTCTTAATCCTTGAATAACTTCTAAATACCAACTCATATTTCATAGTGCTTTCCAGCATGGAGAAGCCCAGGCAGCTAATGGCCCGGTCACTCTAACATCTCCCAAGAGATGTCATCCATACCAGCAAACAGAGAAAATCAGAACTAAGTTAGAAGGCAGGAAATAGCACGCTGGGTATTAAAATGAAAGGACTATGTCAGCTGTATCACAATGTTAATGGAATATTTGTCAGACTTACTTTTCCAGACTTGACAGTGGCACAACATACCTGAACTGGTGGTGGGGAACAACAAAAGTCTCTAGTACAGACAGACCTTAGAAACCATTAGCTTTTTGGAACATATAATAAACAGAGACATGAAATAAATGAAGTATGAAAAGAAACACAGATACTGAATGAAAGAAGAAACACATTAAGTTACATTCATTTAAAATTAAATTCTTTTCTTAACTGGTATTTGAACGTGATACACAAAGCTATGAAAATTTGCTTTCCCATGACTTTTTTCAAAATTTTATCCAAATGCAAAAAATTCTCCAACACAAACAGTGCATCATTTAATTAATGCTTGCTTCCTGAAAAAAACCACAATTATTTATCCACTCACACATCTAAAAAGTTGAATTTAAAAATTAGAAATCATTAATTAATCACTATTAGAGTTTTCCTAATAGCATATTCATTAGAACAAACTGAATGAAGTTGCATATAGGACCAAGCTGCTATATCAAAATAGCAAATGTCATTGCTTATGTGTCCCTTCCATACATTTCTCTTTAATTGAAACAACAGCAAAGAAAACAGTTTCATCAACTGCACAGTTATAGGCTGCTTAGTGAGACAAGAATTGAGAATTGCAATTTTCCTATGAAGCATTGAGGACTGTCAATCCATCCCTCCAGTGCTTCTCATACATTGTTCTACAGTGCTAGATGGAGATCTTCCTTATTAGAGGATCCCTAACTGCAGAGGGACAGTGAGCATAACAATTACAAATTATTCTCAATGCTTTTCAATGAACTTTCCATTTTAAAATGTTGGGGGGTTTAAGCAACTGGAACAATAACAGAATTAGTGAAATCTGATCAAGGGCAAAATCTAATTCTCTCATGATAGGAAGCAGAAAACTGCAGAAAGTCTTTGTAGTATAATTTTCTAAGCTAACACTTCGTGACCATTTAGTATACTAGTCTAGTAAGCAGAATAAAATGTAAGCAGTATCATCTTTAATATGAGACAGTAGAAGTCTAGGTCAACACTGAACTAATGACACTAACAAATAAAGATATAAAAATAACATTTATATTGACCATTTTCTGTTTATAACCATTATTGAAGCAAGACAGTGTTCCTTTTCTTTGATTACATGACTGCGATTAAAATAGTTGTGGACTTTTTATTTCAACTTTTTCTCAGCCAGCAATTATTCTTACAGTCTACTTGAAAATAATTATCAAGCAGGGAGATGATGAAAATTTGATTGAACAAAAATTGGTTCACAATGCAAAATTTTTTTATTCTTGCCTAATCATAATAATCAGCAGCTCAGGACATAGGAGAAAAATCAGTAATCAAAGCAAAAAGGATGCTATTTCAAACATTCCAAAGAAAGAAGAAAGAATCAAACCTGCTGCAAAACAATGAAATGTTCTGACTAATGGAATAATGGGTGATGGAACAGGTAGAAATCTGAAAATGCGACAGAAAAGCAGACCTCTTCTTAGAACTAGATGCAGAGTTTGTGCTGACTCCAGGAGGCATGTCGCTATAAAAAGAGTCGGCCTCTCCCGGCTTTTTTACATAATCTCCCTGGGGTATTTGTCTGAAGTATAATAAACATTGTAGAGTCAGAAAACATGACAGGAACTAGCACACACACAAACATGCACGAACATTAGTTTAAAAGAAAGAGGTAAGGATAGCAATCCTTGAGGAAATCCATTAATCACACATAATAAGGCCATTAATACATAATTCAGCCATCCGAGAGAAAACTTCCACATGCTTCTGTTATGTGCAGAGAAGTGGATTAAGTGGTTTTGGTAAGGGAGAACAAGGAACATTTCACTGGTAAACCCTGATCACAGTTTTCAAAGTGAACAGACTGTGTGTCTAGAGACACTGGATAACCGGTTCAGACACTTCAAATGGCTCATCACGCTGGTTGCAAAAGGCACCGCCAGGTGCAGCACCAGAACTGAGCCTGAGCTGAATACATGCCTGCATCAAAAAGGAGTTCAGGAAAAGTAAATGCTTTTTCCCTTCTGAGGTAGATGCTTTCCATTTAACTTTTGTGATCATTACTGAATTCAAGAACAGCAACCTGTTGTTTAAACCTCAGGAGGAGAAAAACCTCCAGTTTTTTTAACTGATTTCTTGTGCAGGGGAACTAACATCAGTGTCAGAGATTCTCACCTACTCCTGATTACCACAGTAGACTCAATCTGCCAAGACACACAAAAATAATGTCACACATATCTTGACCTTTTCCAGTACAAGTGGCTTGATTATGGTGCATAAAACTACCCATGCATTAGAAAGTTCTAATAAAGTTATGCAATGTTTTTGCAGATGGTGAATTCATCGCCAGTTAAAAAAACCCCTGTCATACAAATACTCCAGTTATAGTTCCACCAGGTTGAAAAATCCTCCCATGTACAAGTAGCTACTTTGAAAGTCGGGTATTTCATAGGATCATCAGCTTAAGTATCTATTCAGCCTTGCACTCTCCAAGGCCTTTTTGTTTCAGTCTGCCCCTATTAAGATGCACATTTATTGAGTTGATTTATATTCAGGTTGTGTCCAACTACAGACTTGATCTGGGATCTCTTCATTCCATATCTCAATTTCTAATGCTTCTAAAGTATTTCAAGTATATAACTACATGGCACATAAATCATTAGTATAATGCAGTACTTCCACACTCCATCTTCTAATACTTTTCGAGTTTCAGCTCTCATCCCATTCCTTAGCTGGTACATGGGTGTGTTCAGAGCTGGCTCAGTGCGGGCAGTTCTGCTTCCCAGGGCTCCTCTAGCAAACTGCTCTCTTGCTACTCCATCAGAGATAACTTTTCCTGTGTAGCTGTGCCCTTTACAGCCACACTACCCAAGCTGGCAGAATCCTTGATAATTGGCTCTTCTTACTACTTTCAGTTTACTTGCTTGAGTTGCTTAGTGCTACCAAGTATCATCCCTTATGTAATGCTCAAAAATAGCATAACGGCTTGTTTTCATCTATATTTAAGAAGTAATCATAAACAATTTAAAAAAAAGGGGGGAGGGGGACAGTCTGGACAATCTGGTGGATATCTGTTTTTTTCATTCATGGAGCACTTCTTGTACTTATCCAAAATTATTCTATTTAGAAGTCAGCCTACAGAACTTTCTGCACGAAGGAGATTTAGTTACTAAATATTTCCATCATCTTTAAAACAACGGAGCTCTCCATTACCTTCAGAAGCCTCAGCTTATGCTGGTTTCCACTCTGCCCATGCCCACAGACACAGCTGCAGACAGACTGCGTATCACAGCTCTTTAGCCATAAACTAATTTCTGGACATAAGGATACCTGAAAAAGTTAAATTCTCTAATATTCCAAGGCAAACATGCATGGGATGGTCTCTTTCTCTGTTTCAAGGTTTTGTCTGCCAATACTGAAACATCCACAGTAGAGTGACTCAATGGCCATGTTAGTCTGCAGTTAGAGATACATCACATTCCACTAAGCTTCACCAAACCCTTCAATTCTGCCATCCAGGTGGCATTTCCTACCCACCAACCTCTGCATAAGGCTTGACTTCAATAGCTTTGCCTTTTGGCTGTTACTGGACCTGTCACCTATCTGCCCTTGTAGCACACAACCAGCACTTGGCAGTGCTTTTCTGATTTTCACAAGTATTTTGAGCCTGGCAGAGAAAGCACTACATAAGGAGAAATGGAGAACAAGCACAACAGGTAGCAGCAACAAACAAAGCAGCAGCTCGGAGCAGGAGGCAATGGTACAGGCAGAAAACAGGGGAATTTGAGAAAGCATCTTATCTTTGGTGGACTGGAAAAGGAAGGAGCCAACTCCTTCCCAGAAGACCCATCTGGCAGGCAGATGGCTGATAAAGAGAGGTGGTCTTCCAGGAGCAAAACACAAGTCGCTAGGACAGTTTGGGTTTTGGCCACAAGCTTGACATGGTGAAAGCTCAGCCCTGTGCTGAAGACAGTACCATGCTTTAGCTACAACATCATTTGAACAGGGTGACAGGAAAGAATGGGCTCTTCATCCACACAGCAAGTTAACTGAATTGTATTTTTAACTGCAAAGAAGTGCCAGTAATGAATTTGTCTCAAAAGGCTCCTGAACATCATGTTAATATTAATTATTCAATTCTTAGCCTCCCAAGAACACTTTCATCTCTAATAGCCAATTTTCAGTCTCTCTTACTGGAAATATTCTCCTGTTTTCCTAAATAAAATAGTCTATTGCAGAAGTAAACATTATTTTTGCTACTGAGTCCAGTGAAATCAGGATTCCAAGCAATTTATTTATAGAATAAATATCGATTTCATATATTCAAGCAAATATTACTTAAAATATTCCATCACCACATTTTCTTTATAGTGTGTAAATGAGCAAGAGAAAAGAAAAGCTACTTCCAGAGCTTTCTAAGATACATTCCATTACTTTTATCACATACCTCTGTCTTCTGTAGTTTCTTTCCATACAAAGAGAAAAGAAAGAAAGAAGAACGAGTTATTAGTATGCAGGTCAGTAAGAGAAAAAAATGTTTAAAAAAAGTGAAATTTATACAGAATGAAATTTTAGTTCAAAATACTTCTACAAAAAACACTTCTGAAATAAACATACTTACAAACCTACTAAATCAGAATAAACAAGAAAAATCATATTGATGGCCAAAGTCAGTGCTGAGTTGTAGGTGCAGTTTATGATGGGTTCAAGTCTATTCCCTGTGAAGCTGCCAGTGAAAGGTGAACTCTTGCCCTCCATCTCCAAAAACTAATACCATTGGCTAGATGTGATCTCAAAATAAGTCCTTAAATTTTGGACTTTTAATCGAAAGAGAAGTCCAGATTTTCAAATGCTGTCAGAAACTCAGAGTGATATACAAAGACAACTTAACCTACCTTTCTACTATCCCAACCTTCATGCTTTTTTCCCAGTGCTTGTTTCCTTACATATTTCTGAGCTGCCCTCAGCCTACCTCAGTCTAACAAACCAGCAGGGGATGTGCCAGATTGTTGTGCCAAACCACTGGGACCATGTCTCAGCTGCAGCACTGTCTGCAACCAAACCTGCCCTGCCCTCCAAGCACACCAAGGACCCAGGGAGGAAGGACTTCAAAAGCCAGACTCACAAAAACACAAATGATAAAGTAAGTACCTTAAGTCTTTTTTTTTTAATACAAGCAAAAACAAAACCCCATAAATCCATCTGTTTTTCGAAGAAATCCACAAAATAAGAAAACCGAAAAAAGATCACTCAGGCTGCAGTAATCGATTTTACTTCTCAGTGAGCACTGACAGCTCTACACCAGGAGAGAACTTGCACCTTATTTGCAAATTACAGGTCTTTCTGACCAAAAAAATATGCCTGAATTAATTTCAGCTTAAGCTGACTAAATATAAACATCTGTTTAAGGAAGCATATGGTTAAGTACTTTACTGACTGACTGAAGGTTAATCTTGTTAAATTTCCTTCATTATAAGGAAAAAATTATAATTGAATCAGACTGTATTCTTGTATTTCCTTTGTCAGATACAGTAAAATCATAATCTCATCATTTACCATAAAAAATTTTAAAAAAACATAAAAAAACCCTAAATGAGCAATAAAATTCAAACCTGGATCAAGCTCTCCAAAACCACATACAAATGTAAGAATTACATGAAAAATCTTATTACTATAAAATGTCAGTGTGTAAATATTATTGAATTTGGATTTTTTAGTTTGTTTAAATTATTCTTTTCATAACATAATTGGCTATCAGATGAAATACACATATTTCATAATTGTATTCAGAAGAACAAAACTTACTTACTTGTAACCCCAACCAGTTATTCCTAAAACGAGAGCCAACACTAAAATGGTACCAGCAATAGCCCCTATTATTATATTTGTGCTAACCACACCTGAAAACAAGAGACAGAGGAAAAAATACACAGTGTTTTAGGAGAAAAATCCACAACACCAGTAAATGTACCGTCTTTGAAAAACCTGCTTGAACAACTTTCACTAGGCTGAGCAAATTTAAGCAGTGACATAATCTTGAAGTATAGCATGGACATAAAAAGATGAGGTGTAAATCAAGCTTTGACCTCTGCATCTAATCCCTTAGCTGAACACTTGCTACACAGGAAAGTCATGCCAGGTATGTCAATACAATGTTATCAATATTAAACTGCTGTGGATTATATCTTTACAACCTGCCTTTCAAATACATGCTTGCATTGGAATAAAAGTGACTATTTCTTGGTTCTGTTTAAATCTCTTCCATAGCCGACTAAATCAACCAAAAGAGATATTCTGGAAGATGGTAAAACTTTCATCCGTCTCCCTGCCCCCCTCAAGGATTTTTAATGCCAAACATTTACATGCTTATTTTTCCACAATATATCTTTGCAAGCCGAAGCCGAATAAAAACTTTCACTCAAAAAATGTAAAAGCCAAAAATTTGTGTGCCAACATGCTGCATACTGGCCATGTAATAAAAAATTTACACTACAAATAAAAACCAATCATGCAAGTAACATTAACTTCCCATCTGGATATGAAAAGTTCTTTTGCTTGTCCTGATCTATCAATATGTAATAAGGCCACTCAGATAATTGGGGACAAGCAAGGTAGAAGCAGAGAACGGGTACCAGTTCCAAAAGGTTCACGGAGTGCTTGTGAGCGGCACTGCTTGCACCCAAACCCAGGTCTCAGGCCTCATTCACAGACACCGAGTGGTTCTGCCATGGGAGGAGGGGAGAGGAGCACAGCTCCTAATGGTGTAGCATATTGGTTGCTAACTGAAAGAGTAGGAGACCTAGTTTTGCTTAATGAACCTTCCTCAAATCCAATTTTTTTCAGCTATCAGTAGAAGTTGTAACAGCATACCTTTATTGATGGCATCTTTATCAAAATAGAAATCATCTTTGATGCGAGAACTGCAGTCATCTCCTCCCCAGAATCGGTCACAGACACACTTTATTTCATTGCTACAAACCTGCAGCCAAAAGTGTAGCTCAGAAAAACATCAGAAAATTAATCCATTCCTGTAATTAATGCCTAAATTATAGGTACAGTGATAAAGCGCTGATTCTGACTGCCTGCAAAATTTTACCAAAAAAATCTTGAATATATAGCAATTTTAATTTATATATCAGATATAAATGCATTAAATGTACTATTATCTTTTTGATAAATGTCATATGTATTAAGTACATTCATATCTTTTAATGTAGTCTATATTTAATAGAGCCATTTATAATTGCTTTGAGAGACTCTGACCTCAATAACTTTTTTTTATGAACTATGATGAAGTGGTTGATTTCAGAAAAAAAAGGGAATTTTAATGCAGTGTACAAGACAAAAGACATTATGAGACAACAACTCCTTCGATCTCAGCTCGGCCACAGGGACCTGGACACTGTTTCATACTGTGTGAGAGGCACGAGGACTTGCCAGGGCCATAGCAAAGCCACGGGCTATGCACCGAGCAGAGAAGCTGCCACTCGCCAAAAGGCAGCTCACTGCCCTCTTCTCCAGAGCAAAGTAACTCTCAGCCAGGAAAATCCAGCAACTTTATGAACCATCCTGGCTGTTGGCACAATAAGGAAGGAATTAAAAAAAACATCTGGAAGAACAGAGAACCAAGTTTCTCCATTTATTAAACCTTTGTATTTATTCCTCAGTACCTTGCCTGAAGAAATATCAAACAAGCTAGCAAAAGTGATAAAAAACCTTGATTGATAACATTTTTGTAAAACTCATACATACTTACTATGCCTCATTGCTTAAGATGCCTTGACTGGAATGCATTATGTTTAATTATGTGCTTCCTTTGCTTTTCCTTTTCACAAACTTCTCTGGTGTAAAGACTTCTAGAGTCATACTGCTGGCTTGGCTAGTAGTAGTCATACTACTGTCTGGCTAATACACTACACAATGCCAGGTACTCAGCATAAACACTAAAAAGGATTAAAGAGTGCAAGAACATACACCATGGCCTGAGCAAATCTGGCTGTCTGTAGTGCCTGGGCAGGTGCTGAAGTTGAAGGCCTCGGTGGGGAGGCAGCGATGGTCAAGACACACCATGTTTGGCCCACACGGTGTCCCGTTCTCCACATAGCCCAGGTCTGTCTCCTCATCAAGCTTCACGTGGCCACCACTGCAAGACAAGCAAGAGGACCTTGGAGACTTGTGCTGTGATTAGATGGGACTGCTTGAGACTAGATGGGCCTGGGCTCTGGGCTGCTGCCTTTATCTCTGCATTATACAAATCCAGGACCAGGAAAGACCAGGTACAGGCTTAGTTATCTCACTGGCTCTAATGTGAAACAAAGCAAAACATTTTTCCTGTGAAAGAGCTAGAGTTAGATAAAACACTGGGTTTACTTGTTTATGACTTTATTTCATCTTACAGTTGTGTGGAGCTATGAAAACATCTCTATAACATGTCTATAACTGGGATTCATCTAACATATAGCAATAAATTAAGCTGTCAGTTAGCTTTGGCAGTGCAGCATATGTTTAAGTATTTGGGGTACATTAAGGACTTTACAAGCACTAAAGAATATAAAATCAAGGGGCCTGAGAAGAGCATTACATGTCTACATGCACAGAAGGGACTGCAAAACAGCTGCACTCCTCACACGCAGTTAATTTTCTGAAGTTTAATAGAGGTTGAACTGAAAAAATGGTTATGTGTTAATAGGAAAACAAACTGGAAATAGTTTTCCTGCACTAAGGAATGAGAAAGCTGCTTTTCTATGCAAGATAGATATTGATTGTTCTGTTTTGAGGAATTCCAATTACCTGCAATTGTAGACTCTTCCAAAATGCAAGATTGATGTTGTGATTTCACCATCAAGTTCTCCTAGTCTGGGCACACTGGATATATTGGAGCACAGAAGGTACCCACAAAGCACATCTCTGTATTGAAAGAATAAAAAGATACTCATAAAAAATAAAATTCAATGAAAATGGATGTTCAAAAATACAAGGTTTTCTTCACTTTCTTGGTAACATTTATTACTTCTTGCTTTTCTCGCACTGACAATAACTCCCATGAATAATGTGGTTCCTAAGAAAATTATTCTCCTTGGAGCTTGGACTGAGAAATCCCTTTTTTTTTTTTCACAATGCATTATCAGAAATGCCCTGAGTAATAAGAAGCAGGGAACCATCAAGAACAAACCACATCAAATTCATTTAATGTCCTATTAAGATACAGTAACTGGTCCACAGAGGAGCAACAGTAGATACTGGTTTTAAATAAACTCCCATATGACACATGTAAGGGAACTACAGACACCACGTTTAATTCAACTGCTGAAGGCATTACTCATGTGTGGCAATTACTTTAGTAGTCATGTGGAGACTTTTGCACTGTCAGAATAGTAGGGTCTGGCATCTCACATATTACTGAATATTTTTTTACTTATTAATTTGTAATGGAACAGGAGTAAAGTTATCAAATCTGCACAGAAGGGTGGGAAAGGACATTAGTTTACCTGCAGGCAGAACTAGAATTCAAATGGCATTGACAGAATGGAGAAATCTGAAAAACCAGTTCAATAAGGACTGGTGAAAGGTTCAGAAACAGGTAGAAATAATCAACTGCATAAATATGGAATGTGAAATTGTGGTTTCAACAGCAACTTGCAGGAAAATATTTGGAAAGTTATGATATGATGAAAAGGGAACACAACTTAGCAATGCAAAGGCACAGCATAAAAGGTGGCCACACCGAGTTGTGAAACCACAGGCTGCTCTCTTCTGCACTGCTAAGCTTCACCGAGAGTACTGGACCTCTTTTGGTCCAAGTGCTCTCAAGCTCAGATGGTGCTCTCTTGTCAGAAATCATCTCTTCTCAGCACTCTGCTCCCTCCAGGATTTCTTGCACAAAGGTCTGCAGAAGAAGGCCAGGAGAAGTCTGATCCCTACAGAGGATTTGTGAGCCTCTTCATGCCAGCTAAAGAACTGGGTGAGGGATAAAAAAACTTATACCAGTTGTTTTCTAAAAGGATCAACTTACTGTTTATTGCACTGTATCCAAGACTCCTTGTCTCTTCCACAGTTTCCTTTCTCAGTTCCTTCAATATTCAGCTTCTCATAGCAGTACCTGTCAGCAGCTGTCACTTCTAAAAAAAGAAGCAAATCTCTTCTAAGATGATCATAACTTTGAAAAGCCAGGTCACGGGAAACAGGGATGCACAATCAAAGCAAGCAGAGCTTCCCAATCTGTGAACTGACGTGCCAAGACCTGCAGGTGACCCATGAAGCACTGCACAGTGTCCTTCTTAATTAAAAGCTTTATGATGGCACCACAGAACTGTTTGAAATTTTGTTCAGATTGATGAGTGTTTATTGATCAAAAATGTCCAGAAGACACTGAAATAAACTACTGAATCACTCCCTCTGTGATTATTAATGAGAACTTAAACCTAAGACTTCAGAATAAACACCAGTAAGTTAACCAACACTAGAGAAAGAGTTGGAAAACAGAATGGAAAGACAAAAATTAGGGGGGAAGAGTGTGTGGGGGGGGCATACAGTTCTAGATGCTTTCAATGGTTCTCAATATGTCTCTTCCATAATTTTTCTTGGCTAAGATAATCTCCCAACCCACATGAATTACAACCAATGTAGAAAAAACAACATTCACTCACTTTCACCCCAGATATATTTACATTGCCGGTCCCTGGTTTTACATCTTCCTCCAAAACAAATACCCTAAAAAGAAAGAAAAAAAAATGCAGAAAAGGTTTCAAGTTACTTATTTTCAAAAATATGTATTTTTTACTATACAGATTTGTCACATGATTTCTAATGAGGCAGCTAATATGCGATTCTACCTTTTTTCATTCAAAATATGACTAGCACCCAAAACTAAACTCACGAATGTTAGCAAAACTGTCCCAGGTGAATTCCAAGGACGTATAAAAACCAATAATCTATAACAGCAGAAAGAATGTAAAACAAACTGAAATGCTAATTACCTGTTTGTTATCACATGAATATCCATCCATTTTATGAATATTAGGAGAACACTACAGAAAGAGAAAATACATCATAGATCAGACAAGCATGAAAGCAAACTATACAACAAAAGTAATATGAAAAATTATTTCAATATCATGCTGGCTTTTCAGTATCAATAAGTTTAACACAATTTTTATAGACCTCAATAAACAAAACAGTAACATTCATAGTGACTGTGAGACTACAGATGGGGTCTTTTGTCTCTTGGATAGAAGACACAAAACTCACCTGACTGGAATTTCCTGTGCAGTTCTCTGCAATATCACAGTCATTCACTGCTTCTCGACACAACACTCCTCTATGTTCAAACTGGGGAAAAAAAGGACAGAAAATGAGTGTCTTTGTTTCTACATATCTCACCTTAAATGCAGTGCTTCCTTATAGCTGTATCTAAAATAAAAAATCGGAAATATTCATGTGCTGACTGAAGTGGGAAGACTTTCCTTTGCCTGGTGTGCATGCTGCACTACTCAAGCCATTTACTGGTGCAAGTGGTACCACTCTCCAAGGCACCCCCTCCCAAGTGCATCAACTGCAGGGCCAAGTAGTAGAAGTGCTCTCCTGGGACTAAGGACCCCTGGGGTTTATCAAACCACTACTACAGCAGCTTGCAGCATTATCCTGACCACGTCATTGTGTCTTTCTGTGACTGTTTTACGTAACTTTACAAAATAAAAAGAGTGATCCCAATCTTTTCTAGAAGGAAGAACACTGCAGAGCTCTAAGTGTAGACATTTTGGTTATCATAATCCCCCATTGTTGTTGCAGAATGGAAACTATTAATAAATGTACTGAATTCCGTACAGTTTGACATGATTTTCTGAGTGATCAGATATTTAACAATGAAAAATATACCAGTGACCTAACATAGGAATTTTGGATAAAGAGTTATGTGCTAAGTCTCAAGATCTGGAAAAGCAGCAAGACAGCCCATTTGTGGCAATTGCTAGTGTTTCCCATCATGGACATAATGCAGATGCCTTATTTTTCCTGAAAGTTTTCTTAACACTGTGATACCCAGTTCATTTTGCAGCTCTGTGAGTTTTTCTTTTTTTTTGGATCTGCATGCACATAAATTTTGGGGGCGGGGGGACAGAACTGCTAACTCCACAGCTGGAGTGAAAGGGTACACAGCAGCGGAAGAGTTAGACTACGGTACTTTCTCAACCTTCAGCTTCTTTTTCCTAAGAGGCTCTGGAAAAATGCAGACAGAAATGTTGTCATAAACATTACAGGATGCTGGATGTACATTCACCACGTTTTGCTCACAATCCCTCCTTTACTCCTGCTTTCAAGCAGGTAACCCCAAGTTTGGGAACTGTTTTATATGGTCTTTTGAGTTGTCCTGATTAGCACCTCCTAGGGATACATGCTCTGCAAAATTCTACTTTCCTGTTCATTCACTCACTCTCATCACTCTGTATATAGATAAAACTGTGTCTCCTTTGCAAAAAATAAGGTAGGTGTACAGAAGCTTAGTTTTATTCTGATAGTCTTTAAAAAGTGTCTATGTGACTTGGATTCTTGAACAAAATTCACCCACACTGGCAATCTGCTGATTTTTTTTTTTTACATTAAAAAAAAAGGAATATGCTTAGGGAAATGTGATCTGTTCCAGCATAATCTGTGCTTTTTCTTTTTTTAACATTAGGATGAGCAAAAATTCCACAGTGGTCCACAGTTATTACTAATGATCCTCCTAAGGAAATGAAACCATCAAATGCGCACAGACTGAGAAAAAAATATCACACATAGTACACCACAGTTTTAATTACATTAATACTAATTATCATTATTACTAAATGAGCACAAACAACTATTTAAATTCATATTCAGCTGGGCTCCCTTACAGCCCAGATGTAGAAGCTGAAGATCTGGTTAAACCTCATTTTATTATTTACTGATGAATCAGGAAGAATACCTTACAGTTTACACAGGGCTTGGTTCACTTTACTCAGTGGGATTTCAGTCAGTCCAAACATACAGAGACAGAGCAAACTGAAACTGCAGTCAGGTGTCTTTTAGATGAACCCTTCTGAACAATTCTTCTAGCTGTACTTTTGGTTTTGTTACTATATCCTTCTCTCAGACCCTCTGTGGCACAATTTTCCCATTCAGTCTCATGGGGCAAATCCAGAGCAGCACGTAGGGCACTGTGATTGGCACATGGATAAGGGTGTGCGTGTTCACAGAATTACAGAATGGTTGGGGTTGGAAGGGACCTTAAATATCATCTAGTTCCAACATGACAGGGACACCTTTCACTAGAGCAGGTTGCTCAAGCCCATCCAACCTGGTATGGGATACCCACAACTTCTCTGGGCAAACTGTTCCACTGCCTCACCACTCCAATAGTGAAAAAACAAGGACATCTACTGAAACTTCTGTGGTTAATTCATCTGATAATTAAACAAGGACATCTAATAATTAAACAAGGACATCTAATGAAATCTCATGAAACTTTGACCTGATTCAAATTTGTCTGAAACTGGAAGGATTTATAATTTACCTCTGCATTTGATGACAGTCCCTGCCCCAAGAAGCCAAGCCTAAAAGACAGAGTATAGCCCCAGACAAGTCAGATTTCAGCCAGTTTTAAAAGGTAAGCTTTCAGAAGAGTAATTACAAGGTCTGCAAGGGAAAACGAGTGCTGTGGTGCCTGCAGCCACCTGGATGCATTCCCACCAGGATGCTGCAGTGAAGGTCTTACCCGGCACTTCCGACAGCAAAGCCCATTGCTGCACTGGGAGCCTGCTGTCAGGGTGCAGGAGTTGCAGCACTCTCCTCCTTCGCTGGCACACTCCTGAGGAACACACACACAGAACAGAATACATGGCAAAAGCATATAAGCCCCAAGCTCTCTTACTACTTTTCGTCTTAGCATGCTACCAGAATGAACTTTTAATCAGGGTTTTAGCCAACTGGAAGCAGAAAAAGGCATGTACTTGTGGGGCATGAAACTGCTGTTTTCTAAGCTATATAGAAAACAGTATTTCTATCATCATATTGTCAGTCATTAAATACTGACATTTTAGCACTGACCAAAGTCGTGTTCCCATCTAGGAAAACACTCTAACATCTTCAAAGGCCTGACTTTGCACAGGCAGTTATTACTATTCTCTTCAGAATTTATGTGGTGATAAAATAAAAAAGCTGGCCCACGTTGCGTTAAACATGATGGTAAAGGTAAGAAATGATGAATCCTTTGGCACAGGACCTTCGTATTGCTTGTCTTCCTCCACTTACTGTTAAGGGCAGCGATGGGCAGCACCAAGTCTTGGAGAATCCAGTTGCTAATTTAAAGTACATTGCACTTACCGCAATCGTGCCACAGTCACATTCTTCTCCATCTTCCACAAAGCCATTGCCACACTCTGGAGGATCCAGAAGCTGCAGGGCAAATTCAGAAATCAAAGGGCATGTCTCTCCTAAGGGTATCACTGCCGTATTTACTCAGTGCAATTTGTTTTTTTAGCTAGGGCTCCAAATATATTAACTGAAAAGCAGTACCTACAACTCAGGAAGATGCAAACTAAAATGACACAACTGAGATGTACAGAGAATGAACGCTGCTGCAAATTAACTCAGCAATATTGCCCCGTTATATGGTATCTTCTGTGCATAGGTGTCAGTTTGACAGCAAGTTCAGTTTGAGCAGAAGTTACAATGAAAAACAAAAGGTGTGACAATAAAGGAAGAAAATTAAAACAACATGATGTTTTCATTATCTTCACAGTGGTAGCAATTGCTGTTTTTCTTAGAATTTCAGTGATGAGGGCTGAAAGGTTTAAACCTGCACTGTAAGTTCAGAAGCAGTAGCCATAAAAATTTGTCCTTTGTTAGTAGGTGGCTCAGAAATGCATGGAAGGGCAAAAGGCTGCGTTTCTTTGTTGGTTTTTGTTGTAGTTGGCTTTTTCTTCCCCTTTTCTTCTACAACAGTAGGGAACTTTCAGCAGCTTTCTATATGCATGTATCATAGGCAGATGAGGAAGTATAGCTGGTAAGGCCTCCTCCCTTTTCTTTCAGCCTTCCCACTGAACTGCAACTTAAAATATCTAAATCTATATATTAGTGTGCTATACTCTTTTTTAATGGACACTTAGATTCTGTTCATTCCAGTTATATTGTTTCCTTTCTCCTAAAATTTCTACAGGTAATTCTTCTAAAAGAATTTTTTTTCCCTTAGATGTAGGAAAACATAATAGTAGGTTCTGTTATATAAATAAGAAGGCATGTAAGTGTGTCACCAGACTAAAATTTTGCAGATTGTCCTCTGAGTTCTCCAATTAAACTGGGATCATTCCAAAAACCATGCTGCTTATGAGCCATCTGCACAAGTACATCATTCATAGTGTAGAGTGCATTTCTCTCTGACTGCTGCCTTTCTGTCCGTAGCCCACAGGATGGAGCATCACCCCACGTACTTCACTGTGCCACAAAGCACAGCCTAACTCAGGCAGATGTGCTATTATTAGATGTCCCCATTGAAATGGAAATTTGACTGCAGCATGAAATGCATATGCAGAATTTAACATAAAATGTATGCAGGCAATTAACTCTTAGAATTATTTAGAAGTTGTTAAAACTGCTTGTTTCCTATGCATTTTTCCAAACTTCTTCAGTGCCTCCAGGTAGGTGTGCTGCACAACAGAGACAAGCACACGGCAGTAACAGAGCATCCTGTCTTGAAAGGGGCTTGAGGGGAGGCCGTATGAGGAGCAGCTGAGAGCACTTGCTGTGTTCAGCCTGGAGAGGAGGAGACTGAGGGGAGACCCCATTGCAGTCACAACTTCCTTGTGAGGGGAAGGGGAGGGGCAGGCACTGATCCCTTCTCTATAGGGCCCAGTGACAGGACCTGAGGGAATGGCCTGAAGTTGTGTCAGGGGAGGTTTAGACTGAATATCCTAAAAAGGTTCTTCCCCCAGAGGGTGGTTGGGCACTGGAACAGGCTCCCCAGGGCAGTGGTCACAGCACCAAGCCTGACAGAGCTCAAAAAGCATTTGGATAATACTCTCAGGTTCATGGTGTGACTCTTAGGGTTGGTCCTGTGCAGGGCCAGGAGTTGGAGTTGATGATCCTTGTAGGACCCTTCCAGCTGGGCATATTCTGTGATTCTGTGAAAATATTTGGCCAATTTGCTGCAGTACAGAGGGACAGCTAAATACAAAATTGCAAACAGAAAAACACATTGAAAGCAAATTGTATAACTTTTCCCCAAAGTCACATCCATTTATTTGAAAAGCACATATGCTCAATCTGCTCCAGCAGGAATCAATCCAATTTTCGGGATCATAGCTGATCTAACAGTGGAGCACTGTCAAACACTGCACCTTGTCACAGCAGCTTTCCTTTATCTCATAATTCTTGAAAAGCAAAAGGAAGTTTGTGTTTCACCACCCTTGCTAGGAAACACGTCTTTGACAACTTCGTGAATTAGCCCGACCTCCACTGACAACACCTTTAAACCAACCCAACCACAATACATAAAAGTCTAAATCACCCTGGCTTCTACTGTTAACTAACATCTACATTCCTGCATGCCATCAGAAAAAAAATTGTAAATGCTGCCAAACTAAATTGAGAGTAAGTTAAATGTTGTTTTATTTTTTAAATTACAGATGTGTAAATGAACATAATCACTAAAACAAGACCAAGTAAGACACCTTACACTATGTAAACAATTCAATCAGGAAAGAAACAAATCTGTAAGTATTTCTCTCCACCTTCAACCAGATGGAAAAAAGCAAACTTCTAAAATGCAGTGACATTTTAAATAAGAAATCTTACATCTTATTAGTGAATTACAGTGCTTTCTCTCCACTTTTAATAACACATTCTTCCATGAAAACAGACCTTTAAGAGACAAGCAGGCTGTTTTTCCAGATTTGATGCCTTCTCTTCCTCTCTGTAACGTTTATTGAAATTCTGTGGCTGTCAGAAGATGCACTTTTTCTCAGGTGCACCAGAAGGAATGTGCATAACTCCTGAACTGACTTTCTTCTCTTCTACATCCGTGACCATATCGGCTATCAAGTCTTTTTTCCATATTGAACTGTCTTTCTGCCTTAGCATCTTTCCTTTGCTTATTGAAAGAGGGCCATCAAGTAGAGGTTAACATTAACTATATATAGAAAAGAGTCAAGACCATTATCCTGCTTGCTTTAAGTTTGAACATGTGCTTCAGTAAATGGAGCAGGCATATACTGAAACACTGGTGCAAACCCTCCATTGCAGATGCCCTTGCATCTTGAAGTTTCTTTAGCCTTGCTTTGTATTTTTCTCCATTAAATGCCTGGTAGTAGGTCAGCGGACCCCCTGCAGAGGCTACAGAAGCCATGTCTTCGTCTTGGGACAGATATGAAATAAAAACAATCCTACTTCAGCCTCCAGAGATTTGTACCAAAAGACATCAATCCAATGGAAATCAGAATTCAAGCCATGCAAAAGTTTACCAAGACACTTGAAATCTCAATAAATGCAGTCAGTTGTAATATATAACAAAATACAATATAATAAGATAATAAAAACATAAAATACAAGAATGTCTTGCATTTACAATATTCAGAACAAATTGCAAAAGAGCTGGCTCTATAACCAATACTGTTGGACATGAAATCACTTTATCAAAATTTATTTAAATATCATTTCTAAAATACTATGAACTGAAAAAATCTACTCAGACACGTTACCAGAACAGAATCAGAAATATCAAAATTACAGGTGTTTCTTCCAACATTATAATTTTCATTTTTCTTGGTTTCATCTAAATTAGCAATAGTTAGAAATAATGCTCAATAATAAGGTAATGCTTACTTTAGTTGGTTTATTGAAAAGGCAGGCTCCTCCTCCATTGTTTAAAAATTCATGATATTCTTCAACATCACACTCAGAGAACTTGCTTGGAAGATAGTACCTGACAGAAACAAGGTAGCAGGATTACTTTCTCTAGTGCTTTTGACACTGTATTTTCTTTTTTCAAAACAGAAGAAATAAAACATTATACTTTTTTAAAAAAATAAAAAAGCACATTGTTCAGAATCAGAGTGACTATCTCCTTATAAGTCTATCTAATTTGAAAATCCTTTCAGTAAACAACAATAAGATTACAACAATAACACAGAGCTCATGGAAGTGAAAGGTCTAGAACATTTCACTAAATTTTTACGTGCCAAACACCACAAGTCTTATTACATTGTGTGTAGGTGTCACAAGCGTGACTTGTTTTGCTGACAGGCCTGATGTCAGAAATACATTTATTTCCTCCCATACATACTGCAGGAGACAAAGACTACTCATAGTTTGTTTCCCTCTCAGAGGAAATTGCTCTCCTGATCCGTGGAAATTTTATATACAGAGTTACGCCATTTTAAATACACTTCTAACAAACACCACCTAATATTTCAGCTTCCCCCTATCATGTGTCCCACTCAATAAATTTCAGTTGAGTACAGAGCACCAACCTGAGGCACAGTGCCCTACCTAAAAACAGTATGATGCAGATAATCTTTGCATGGATCCTTTCCACAGAGAAGTAATTTTTCACAAAGCAACTTCAGTGATCTTATATTCAGATCCATAGTGAAGATAGCACTTATGCTCCAAGCAGATTGTGGAGTCTCAAGGGCTTTCCTGTATTAGCTCATCACTGGATAAAAAAAAAATAGCTGAAGTGCTATTCTGCACTGCTGGGAGTGATAATTGGGCTTTTCCATCTCTAGTGTTTACAATTTAGATCTAAACACTACAGAGATGGTGGGATTCACGAACATTCATCAATAAGATACATAAACACAAGACTTTTTTGTGTACCTAATTATTTGAAAGGTTTGGACTTCAGATAAAGAATTTAGAGACCCTTAGATAAGAAAACACTTTTATAAGAATCAAAAACGCTTCTCAGATTGGCTTTCTAACACACTAAAAATCAGAAAAATCCTACTAAGTACGTTTTCAGGTATACCAGGGTGAAAAAGGCACACATGCACACTTTCAAAGACCTTTGAATGAAATGCACTTCTTTATTCAAAATTTTTCTGAGCACAAAGCCATTGCAAAAAATTAAAATTAAAAACTTGGAACACTGTCTATATCTAAAACAGGAGTACAGTTTAACTCATAAACATGGTAAAAGACAGGCCTGTAATAAGAATTAAGGCCTGTATACACATGTTAGAAAGCATCAAATTCCAACCAGAAGCAAAAATTTGCGGATTCACTAGTTGTCAGATAAAATCCCTCCAGTGGCATTATCTGTGGATATAAGCATACTCAGCCTACAACAGGGGCAACTTTTTCTAACAGTATCATTCAAACTGGGGGATAAAAAATTATAGATAGAGATTAAAGATTCCAACAGAAACACTGAAAATGAGACATGCTCCAGAAATTTGATTTTACTGTTTCAAGAATTATGGTGTGGGATTGTTTGCTCCCATAGCTCAATAGCAAACTTGCAGGAGAAAAGAAGCTACAGATGCTTCTCCTTCTTTGCAATGACCTAGCTTGACTGTTGAACCCTGTACTTTGCAAGTTAAATTTGCATTCACCATAAATCCTCACATATCCTCTCATTAACTCACTTACTGTCACACTTCTTTGAAGGTGTCTGTGTATGGTATATAGCTAATATCTTACTTTCTGAAAAATGAATCACCAAAAATATTCTGCTGAACCACATAAGGCAAACATTTTCACACCTTTCCTTTATGTCACTGTATGAAAAATTATGTCACTTTATGGTAGTGAAATGCCTTACCCCATATCTCCCATTATGCATCCAGACCATGTGTCCTCACACTTACACTCACCTGACAAAAAAAAGAAAAAGATAAAATCAAAATTTACATCTTAAATCTTGGGAGTCCAAATTAATAAATGTCTTATGACAAAGACCACATTGTATTCAATTCCATTCCATGTTTTAATACAAGTCGAAAAGAATAATTTGCCAGTTTATTGTACACCTTAGTTTAAGAGTATCAGTGCATGCTGCCAAATTTTTCTAAAAACTATACACGATTTATGTAATCCTGAGCTTTGAAAATACGTCCAGTTTTTCTTTCCTTCTCTTAAAGTGAAGTTAGAGGAAACTGCAGTGTCAGCCTTCAGCACTTGCAAATAATGAGTCAGCTCTGCCATCTTCTCCTGTGTGATGATACTCAATTCCCAAATTTTCTCAGTAAAAAAAAAAAAATCATTTTAACCCTTCTTCTATTTTTTAGTTCTCAACTATGCTAATGTGACTGGGGAAATTTTCACTTGAAAAAAACACCCTAACAATAATGCAGATAAAAAAAGCATTAAATGGTCATTCAACACAAGGTAATATAGCAGGATCTATCAGCTTCTTCCTCTGCTTCCTTCCTCCCTCCCTTCCCCATGCGACTCCTTGACTAGCAGAGGGCAGTCCTCCCTTCTACCCTGCCAGCCTGCCTTTGCCCTGGTCTCAGTCCCCACTTTCAAAACTATGTCTTGCTTCTATTTCAGTAGAAATGCTTTGCACTTGCACACTCTGTAACTTGCCTTACTGTACACATGAACATTGGTTTATTGCTCCCATTTTAAACATAAAACTAGAAAGGAAACAAGACTCTGTCCAACAGTTGCACTCTCCTCTCTCCCTACAAAAACAATGTCCTGTCCCTCTCAGCCATAGTGAAAAGGGAATCACCACTATTATAATTTTCACTTTTACCCTCCCCCAAAAAATGCAGCTGAAAAATGAATATTGAACATGTCTGTAGCATAGAGCATCTGTCCCACACTTGAGGGTTTTTTTAAAATAGAATTACATAATCTGCAAAAACCTTTAAATGCAGATGTATCCCTCATTACGTACTGTCTTTACAATGTCTGAAAACAAAATCCAACTAAGCAGAGTTCTATTACTCAAATATCAATTTATCTTTTTTTAAATGTAAGCCAGTAAGTACGTATGATCCAATAAATAAACACTCCATCATCTAAATTGCTTCAAAACTGTATTTTTATTCTAATCATATCAAGCTGGGACTTCACATGACATGGAAGCAGGAAGGGTGAGGTGCTTGTTGTGGACAGGATGGGGAAGATCTGAATTAAGGCATTGCACATAAACAGGGGTTATTACGAAGTTGAATACCAAGGTTACAGCAGAGAAATGGTAGCAGTAGGGTGGCAAATACAAGAGATTTGTGTAATCCATAAGATGAACCAGCCATTTGAGTAATCTACAAGAGGAAATCAATCAAGGAAAACAGAAAAAGTTATACGGTCCAAACCATTCTGTGTAATTGTATTAAGGTGGCCCTTCATAATCCCCAGGTCTAATAAAGTACGTTTCCACCTTTGTGCCATAAGATGGCAGCCATTTGGTCTGTGGATGGGACACCAACCTCCCTGAAATGAATGGAAGTGGCAGACAGCTCTATGGTTTATTTTGAATGAAATGGTGACATCAGTGCTGTCAGGAATTATGAGCAGGGGAATATCACAGCATTGAGACAGAGGAAAATTCGTACCACAGAATTACAAAATATGCCCAGTTGGAAGGGACCTACAAGGATCATCAAGTCCAATGATGCCTGGCCCTGCACAGGACCAACCCCAAGAATCACACCATGAACCCAAGAGTATCATTCAAGCATTTCTTGAGCCCTGTCAGAATTGGTACTGTGACCACTGCCCTGGGAAGCCTGTTGCAGTGCCAAACCACCCTCTAGGGGAAGAACCTTCTCCTAATATCCAACCAAAACCTCCCCTGACACAACCTCAGGTCCTGTCACCTGTCACCACAGAGAAGAGATCAGTGCTTGCCCTTCCTCTTCCCCTCCCAAGGAAGCTGTGACTGCAATGGGGTCTCCCCTCAGTCTCCTCTTCTCCAGGCTGAACACATCAAGTGCTCTCAGCCGCTCCTCATGCAGCTTCCCCTCAAGGTTCTTCACCATCTTTGTTGCATTCCTTTGGCCGCTTTCTAAGAGCTTAGTATCTTTCTTATATTGCAGTGCCAAAACCTGCACACAATATTCCAGGTGAGGCCGCCCCAGTGCAGAGCAGAGCGGGACAATCCCCTCCCTCAATTGGCTGGCTGATGCCCCCCAGGACAGGGCTGGCCCTCCTGGCTGCCAGGGCACTGCTGACTCAGATTCAACTTGCCGTTGACCAGAACCCCCAGGTCCCTTTCCACAGCGCTGCTTTCCAGCATCTCATTCCCTGGTCTGTATGAACATTCAGGGTTGCCCCATCCCAGGTGCAGAATCTGGCACTTTGCCTTGTTGAACATCCTATGGTTGGGTGATTTCCCTGCCCTCTAATTTGTCGCAGTCTCTCTGCAGGGCTTCCCTGCCTTTGAGGGAGTCATTTATGTCACCTGCAAACCTGCTTAGTATCCCTTTCAGTCCTACATCCAAGCAATTTGTCAAGGAGCCCCGCAGAACCCCTCTAGTGACAGGTTGCCAGTCTGTCACCCCATTCACTGTGACTCTCTGTGCTTGACCTGTGAACCAATTCTCATCCACTGCATGATGTGTCTATCCAGCTGTGTGCTGGACATTTTGTCCAGAAGGATATTGTTAGCGATAATATTGAAAGTTTTACTGAAATCCAAAACGATTACATCAACTGGCTTCCTTTGATCAACTAGGTGGATTACTTTGTCACAAAAGGAAATCAGGTTTGATAAGCAGGACCTTCATCTCATAAAGGTGTACTGGCTGTGACCATGTCTGTCTCTTCTCATGTTATTACAAGAAATAAAAATGTTTCAACATTGTGGGAAACAGAAGAAATACATACCAGAAAGATAGTGATAAGAACCTCCACTTTTTAATATTTTTCTCTTGAGACAGAGTGAAAAAGCAAATACCCTTACCACTTATAAGTTTTCTTCTGTCTGAGAAAATGCCAATGTTTTGGGCCAAGGTCTGTGCCAGGGTAACTGCCATCAAGTCTGGTTTTCCAAACTGAAAGAAACAAGCAAGGTAGGAAAAGTAACAAATTGCATAGAGGTATCTCAGATTCCAGTAAAGCCTTTATCATTTCAAGGCAATAAAAGGCAAAATCAGACGGACAGTGTTAAAATTCTTACTTCAGGGTAGCTAGATAACGGACAAGTGAGGAAAACTAAACACTGGTTTATGGACAAGTTAAGTAAGAGAAAGTCTGTTTCTATCTTGCCATTTTGGGTGCAAATATGAATGACACCATATTGCAGAACTTGCTTAAAAGTGTATTTGAATCTATATCTGATTTTATTCATGGAAGTGTCCCTTCTACAGAGCTGTATTAAGAGTCTGAATTAGCAAAGAAAGAAAAAATATTTTGAGGAACATGTCTGCACTGATAAATTCTGTGCAGATAAATTTCCACCACTTTTTGCTCATACCACTGTCCCCACCTACCTCATTCACACCTCCACCTTTAAGCAAGGAGCAGATTCCACCAGTGTGGGCTATACCACTTCGACTGCTCTGAAATCGACTCCCCCTTTGACAAAAAGGAAAAGAAAAGGAAGTTTAACCTGCTCAATCCATGAGTTTTGCATCTATCTACTCCAGTATCTACCCTTCTGATTTCCACATGAGAAGCTGGCATTTGCAAATGCTGGTTGCCACCACTACACAGCAAACCATGCAAAAACAAAATGGGAAAAGCAGATAACCACTCACAAACCTCACATGACAAATTATCTCCAGGAAAGTTTTACCATCTTCCCTCCTCCTTCTGACTACCTAATATAAGAAAGCTTAAGGAAGGGACTACTTTGCCAAACCATCTGGATCTCACCAGCCCTTTTTTTCTTGACATACTACTGCAGCGAGTGACTTCTGCTGGCCATCATGCTGTCAATTCAGACACGTGTCTAATTGGGCAATGCTGACGTGGTAAAACTCACAGAGAGGTGCATTTGCAGAAGATGCAGAGGTAGGTGAAAACTCCCTGGAACTACAGCCAGTATCATCCAAGCAACAGATGCACTCTGAGCCTAAATCTAATCACCTCTTTGGTGCTGACCACATCAGCATGAATGACTGCCAGTTACTGAAGACAAAATATACTCTGCTCTACTTGACACTACCAATCTATACAAGCTCTGGCAAGTTATTTATCTCAAAAAAATAAGAAAAACATCAAGAAGCAATAAAATGGACTAACTGTTACAAGTTCACTTGTAACCACTGTACCATCACACCAGCTAACCTCACCTCCCAACTTAGCCATGTCTCACTCACACATACAATTTCAAAAGCTGCTATTTCTAAACAGTCTGTGAATGCAATACCTCAAACACCATCGGTGGTGGGGCTATGGACAGCACTGGAATTAGCATTACAGGCCCGATTGGGCTCTCTTTTGACCGAGTCAATATACACACATTGACAAGAACAAGACTTCCCCCCAAACACCTTACAATGTCACCAGAGAATATAAACGAAGGATGTAAGAAAACATGATTCCCATTTAACAGATTAAGATCTGAGACATGGAGAAATCAAAATCTGCAAGCATCACTTGCAGATTTTACTAGCTTCCTTCATGGCAGAAATCAATGACAGTAAATAAGCATGTGCAAAAATTCTGAGAGGGTGGATACTGGGCTTGGGTATCCTGGAACCATACCGGACTCATGTAAAAGTGAGGTGTTTAGGTTAAATTTATTCATATAGGATATTAAAACAGTCAGCAGAGAGAAAAAAAAAAAGAACTCCAAAAGATATTCATTTAGCCTGTCTCATGTGGATCAAAAATCTCAGCCAAAAATTTCACCTTTGTTTTTGTAGATACATTTTATTATATCAATCTTATTACAAAACAATTAAGATATTTAGAGAAAATAACATTCCTCTCATTCTTATAGCTCAAGTATCTTGGGAAAATAAACTGTTTTGAGGATCTGAAACACTTCAGTAGTCCTGCAGCATGCAGGTCATTCAACAAAGCAAAGCAGGCCATAGTGCACTTAAGCAGGAAAACTCCCTGGTCTCAAAACTGATGTTCTGCTTTTAAATAATACAATAGGGCTGTCCACGCTCTACTGCTGAAGAAACCAACCTCTGAGGTGGAACCATGCATGACCTTCCAGGTATCTGCATTGCAGAGTAGGTAATTGCACAGAATAACAAAGGATTACAACACATGCAGGTCAGTCTTAGTAAGTTAAAACTAAAATGAGAGTCAACCCTCTAGTTGCATTGGCAGGCAGTTTGTGCATTATCTTTTCCCCACCTTCCCATCTGAAACATTATTTTCTGAATTATTGTGGATTACACACACAACAGAAAGGAGATTCATGAGCTACTTGTGAAAAACAAACCCCAAGGAAAGAAAAAACCCAATAATAAAACATCACACGAGGTTACGTACGAAAAAAGGTGAACTGCGTCACTTTTCTCTCTGATAAAATCCCTCCTATATTTCATAAACTCACGTAGGGTCACCAAGGGATTTTCAGATATGGTGAACTTGTTATCAGTAGCCCAGGTTTCCATGGCAACCAATACTATCCTGGTGTTAAGTTGTTCTTTATATATCTAGTACATTAACAGAATGAACAAATACATTATGTCAAATAGAACAAAGGTGAGGTTTACCCCTTTTTATAATAGCTTGCATTTTTACATAAATAAGTAATTAGCTTCTTCTAGCACAATTTAGATTCTCCCAGGTGATTTTATCTCTCTAAAAACCAACCAACAAACATGAAAACAAAGTCAAATTTAAATTTTAGGTGTCACTCTTCAATCAGCTCTCTTACTCTGCGAAAAGATCCCCTACAGGTCCTACACAGGCAGCGGTGCATAGAAGGAAGATTAGATTTTTGAAAAATTACTACAGAACCATTCCAAATAGTTCAAAGTCTTGGAATTAATGGGTCTTTTATAATGTCCAGCTCACCCCAGTGACACACAAGGGCTCTCCTCTACTGAATAGTGATCTACAAAAATCACATCTTTTACTATTGTACACATCTACAGGAGTATTTAACCTTATGCTGGCTGAACCATGAAAAAAGGTCATTTTTTCATTGCTGAGGGTTAACACTCCACACCAAATACTTTCAAGCATTTTCTTTAGCAATATTTTAGTGGGGTGAGGTGCACGAGCCAGCAGCTCATTCCATTTAGCATCATAAATATAATCCGCATAGTTCACCGGTACCTCCCTATTCCAACCCATTTACTCAAATATACTTTTTCTGGAGAAATTTCAGTGCATTCTAACTTCAGATTGTCTTTTGGGTTTCAATTTGTCAACACAAGGATCCTGTGTTAAAAATTGTTTTACCTAAGGTGCTCTTTAAAACCCAGATTTAAGGGACTGATCCAGCAGGATACTTAAATATTTGAAGCTTCAAAAAATCTCTATATTTTATTAGACAAAAGGCTTTAGAGGTGGCTGTGATTCTACATGAAAATTTGTGATCTTCACATACATTATTATTGGTATAGCATGAACTGACAACTCCTACATATATCAGCAGGAGAATCATATGATTCATCTCACACGTAAAAGAACATTTAGTTGAGTGATACTTACTAAATCTGCCATGTTCACAACTGATTTAGCATAGCTGTTAGTATGGCCAACTGACAAACGGTGCTTTTTACACTGTGAAACAAACACAGACAAGTTACAAATACAGAATTCAGAAAAATAGGCTCCATTTCCAAAAAAGCATGAAGTAAAAAGCAACTACATAAGAGTTATACAAACCTGTGCAAAGTTTGGTTTCCTCTGCTGAATGCTATGCTAATAAGCAATAGTAGAAAATTGCTCAGAAATTCACATTACTGATATACTTTACAACAGCTGTTGTGAGGATCAATTAATTCCTGTTTGGAAAGTACTCTAAGACCTTTACTGGGAAATGCTATAGGAACAGAAACATATTGTTACTCTCATCTTTATTGTAGCATGGCATTGTATGGCAATTTTAAAGTCAATCATAAATGCCAATGCAGAAATTAGCAACAAAACCTCTATAGTTGAGACTCCTTCAGGTGTTACCCCAGAATTGCTTCCATCCATATTTTAATCTAACAGACTTCTTTTTATTTTCTTCAATTCTCTCTCTTAAGATGTTTTCTGGCTTTCATCCTGTATAGTTCCACACTCCCATAATGCCACAGTAACTGGTTCAAATCTCTTCAGCAATCAGACTACGATGGCACCTTTACTGAGATCTGTTACGCAGCACTCTAAAGATGACACTGAAAACAGCTCTTCAGGTACTCCTGTTTACAGGGAAAAAACACTTATGAATGAGCACCACGAGTATGAAAGTCACAAGCATCTCAGAGTAATCTAGGACAAAATGGACAAGATTTTTCAGAAATATTTAGCCATCTTGTGCCCCATGATGCTTGCTTTTGGAGTGAAAGACGCCCGTATTTTCTGGAAGTTAGGATCTTTTAGTGGGCAATAAGTACCCAGCAACTAGCAGGTGAGAAAGGTCTGCTTTTAAGAAGGAAGAGGGGGGGGAAAAATACCAAAAATAAGGAAGTTACACTTACTAAAAAAAACCAAACATAAACAACGAAAAACCAAAAGAATAGGACTGTGAACCTAAAAATGACAGAAAGGATGAAATGAAAAATCTGAAATTTAAATGGAAAATTAAACACTGGAACAAAGGGAAATAAGTATACTATTCAAGTCTCTATTTGCAACTAAAAACTCAAACTTTAGGATACTTAGAGACACTGGAGGCCTACCGAAATATTTTCAGTATACTAATTTATAAGCCCATTTGGGGTTTAAAAGCTTTATTCTCCAACTGGAAGCAATGGTTGACAAGCAGCTGAGAGGGCAGACAGGAGGGCACTGCACCCTTGGCAGTGGTGAGCCAGTTCCCAGGACCAGAGGAAGAAGCACGAGTTTCACAGAGCCCTCCGGGAATGTCTGGTCAGGGTGAACTCCAAAACCAGCTCCAACTCTGCAGGCTGTCAGCTCCACGAGGAGTGTATCTGGAGAGAGGCATCGACTGCCTGCACAGAGAGTATTCTAAATATACATGTGCACTACCCCGGCCAGAGGGAAAGAGACAAGCCCAGAGTGTATGGTATTTCCTTCTCCCAGGAGGAAATTATTTGGCTTCTTCGGTCATGGACATTCACTGGCATTTGCCTCGGAGAATAAACTCCTAAATGGACTGACTCTTCCAGTAACTGCAATTAATCATAATTAGGAAACATGGTCCTTGCAGAAAATCTGCCTGAACAGATAACGTTGCAAAGGGAAAGTAGCTGCTTCATGTCTTTACAATCAAACACGCTACACTAATTTAGGGAATTTGCAATGTTATTGGTTTTAATCCAAGGATTTATTGCTATGCTCACCAAACTGAGCTGATGGAGGAGTATGCTGTTCAAGGACAGTGGCACATTCCTTGTACACTCTGATGTCTATTTTTGCCAATTTGGGTATTGCTTGAGAGAACTGCTGCACATTACAGAAAGAATAGACAAGACTAATAGAAATATTTTGATTTTTAAAGCAATAAAGGACCATAAAATCATGTAATGGCACCAGTCACATGGGCACCACCAGTCTGAACTTTATCCAGTGATAAGATGGGATTCTACCGCTTGTGTTTGACACTACCTTTGAAGACTGCAAGTGATGAAGAATTCACTATTTCCTTTGCTTCCTTAATTAGTAATCATCTCCCCTGACATAAATCTGTATCTTTTCCACTTGAATGAGCCTAGTTTTTCTTCAATGCACTAATCTTTTTATGTCTCTTTCCACTACACTAAAGAGCCTATTTATTTCTCCCAGAGAAAGTATACACGTTTAACTAAATAATCTTCTTTATATTGATTTAGATGTATCAAAAAAATGTAGTCACTATTAATTTCCCCATTGTCAACAGCTGCTGCACAATTGCAATAACTGCACTGTTGATTGCTGAGTAGCTCTAAAACAAGTGCTCAAGAAAGCCAGAAAGAAAATCATCCGCTTTAGTCACACTGACTTTATGACCCTTCTTTCTGATACTCAGTCCTAGTTGCATTCTTGGTGTAGTTACCTTGCCAAACTCAAAAACAACTTCATCAATAGTTCATGAGACCAGAATCTTTTCTATTAAGGACACAGTGAATGTATTCCGGACACATACTGTTCTGTATTGTTATACCTCCACCAAATAAAGATGATGCTAATTATCACTGTAAGATGTTGAAGTGTGTCAGTCTTACCATTAGATGATCATTTACAATCATTAATTCAATGTATTTTGTTTCTTCTTCAACTTTTCGTGGAATCTGACGAACCTACAGAGAAAATATAACTCTAAGAGAGTCTTACAATAAGAGAGAGTGTAAGTTATAACAAACATCTGCACTTAGTGACTCCTCCACTTCAATAAAGAAGGAATGAACTCTCAGCTTAGAGTATTTATTTTCAATCAAAATAAAGTGAGATAAACGAGATATTTGTCACCATTGTAACATTAAAAAAAATGTGTTTCATTAATGGGAATTTCTGATAAAACTCTATACTCAAAATGAGAGAAAATATTTGAGTTAGTTTTTCATTTGCAATTTAGCAGGATTTAACAATTTAATAACTCTTCAGGTAGGCCATGTCCAAGAGAATCCAACAATGTTTTGCCCACATGGTAATAGTTGTATTGATATAGAGATCTCATGTCAAACCAGCACAAGCAGCAGGACTCCATCTGGACAAATTAACTCATCAGACATGAAACAAACTTGATGGCATATTACTTATAAGCAAGCATATTGGCACATACCTGCCTTTTCCTTCTTTTGTATCTTGGATTGACAACAAAATCCTGCGATGTAGTATTCATCTGCCAGAACTCTAAGCAGAAAACACAAACAAATACATCGAATATTTACAATGCAGTCCAACAATTAGTGACCCTGATGCCAGGTGACAGTAGTATGGCATTCTTCAGCACATCAGATGTGCCAACAACTCATTTTTTAGTTTCCAACTAGAAAAAGGCAATGTTACAGATGCTTCCCAGTAACGGGGCTCTTATTAAAAACTACTAGTGATAATCTGTCTTCTGAAACAGATGATCTGTGGGTGTCACACTTCTGAAAGCACAGCAGATGTTCTATGCCAAAACTTTACCAACACTGGGCATGAAATATTATTAGCACAGTGCTTCCATGGAGCAAATCACAATTTCAAGAATTCAGCAGCCATTGACAGAGTTCTTGCAAAAGCTACCTAAATTAATAAGAAGAGCATGGAAGGCAGAATTAATGCTTTAAGATGATTATATTCACAAAGCAAAAGATGTCAGAGTTGTTGGCAGAGACCTTGTAAGATTTTGGCAACGCTCACTTATCAACACAATATTCATCCCTGCTAATCCCACTGTGTCTTTAATTTCTTAAACCTCTAATCATGAGCACCAAGTAGTTTATTCTTTTGCCAAATCCCTTTCACCAAATCTATTACTAGCCACTCATGGAAAAGGACACATTATAAATTAAGCAGAAGACAATACTTGCTCTTACCCTTTTAAATGTCCAAGAAGCATTTTTCCATCTTTAATCTTAGATTCATTGTCTCTGCCTCTCTTTTCCCTACACAAAAGAAACCTCTTATCTTGTATAAATGTGTTATCCACATAATCCCAAGAAGATCTTTCTTTGAGGCATGTAAATCAAATGTTTGCAGTTGCTTCATTTGTAATATTTCTTTTTCCCTTTACTGCTTTCCCTCCTTTGTGCTTTCTGCATCTTTGGACATCCTTTCAGTCTTCAGGAACTGAAAACTGCTTTCAGTATTCCAGGGTGATTTTACTAGTGCTGCAGAGAAGTAGATAGTAGCATAGGAGCTGTGTAAATTAAGGGACTTCCTATTCACATACCTTTGCACACAGCTTATGGTTGTGTTACAAAATCCTGAATAGTTCAGTTTCACTGGTGAGACAGGAAAGTTTCTCACAGCGCCAATTCCCACCTGCTATACATAATTTGTGTAATTCCTGCATGAGGTTCAAAAATAGGGTTAAAAAAAATGCTGATAGGAATTTAACAGGGCTGCCTTATCAACAAAGTCTTAAAACACAAAGCTGAATCACCCACCTGAGAAAACATTGCCAGGCCTAAGTGTTAACCTTAACCAGGAGTGGCTAATTACGGATAAGATAAACCAGGAAAGCAAAGCATGACTAACTGCTACTGTCTTGGCTAAATCTTGGGGACTAGATTGTTGTTTTGGTCTGTGAAGTTTGCAGATACCTTTTTATGGGGAGACCTGGGCAATCATAGGCCCTCTGCTTAAAAAATGTTTACTGTTACACCAGTGCACTTGAGCACTTTCCTTACCAAAAAAAAGCCAAAAATAAATTAAATCATACCTAAGGCTCCATATTTATATCTTAAAGACCTGCAGACTCTTGAGTTTGCAATTATGAGAAACTAAGTCTTGCAAACTTTCTTACAATGTAGTTTTTGATTATGCTTTACGTATGCTAATTGATTTAGAGTGTGTTCTAGTGCCACACAACTGGATCTTAGTCTGTCATTTTTGGTTTAATAACATGTGGAATGAAACCGGTAAAAATAACACTTTCCAACCAATAAAATATTAATTTACAATATGTATATAGTGTCTCAGACAACTTTACCAGCAAACATGATTGTTTTACCCACCATCAGAAGTCAGTCACCTCCAGAGGGAAAAGATGCAGCCATTAATGTTAATACATTAACACACATTAACACTGTGTTATAACTCTCAAGTTGGATGAATTCACACAGGGTGCATTTCCAGCCAAGGGCCTTCAGGCAAAACCAACAAGACTGGCAAAGTCACAGGAAATGCTGATAGTCAGGAAAGCCTAACCAATATTTTGATAGGTATAGATTACCTTGAAAAACTGTAATGAAGATTCACAGTCATAGAATCATTCTGGTTGGAAAATACTGTTAAAATCATCAAGTCCAACCATAACCCTAACACTGCCAAGTCCAGTTAAACCATGTCTCTAAGGGCCACATCTACACATTTTTCAGGTGAACTCAAAATAAGAAAAAAGGACATCTGTTATGCATTATTTGAAAAACAGCACCTTTGTTAACAGTGTTGCCTAAGGCATATATAAGGTCTCACAGATTCTGAGGAAAAATACAGTCTAGTAAATACAAAGTCAAATGCTCTAAGTACACAAGCCGTTCATCTAAGCTTTCCTTATTTAAAGTCCTCATTACGCCTCAGACCATCGCAAAGTACAGTACAAATTCTTAATTCTTTTCTGCAATAGCTTGCTATTTTTTTAATGCCCAAAAAGTACATTGGTGTCAATGACACCAATACTGTGATATAACAGTGTGTGCTTTTACTATCACTTATACTGAGTATTGTTGCATTTTTTCGCTTTCTAACATCAACTTTGAGGCTGATGATACATCCAGTTCATTCCTCATGCAGTGCTGAGTGGAAATCTTAGCTTATACACACAGTCTTTCAAAAGATAAGAGGAAAATCTTGGCTTCAAGGAAGACTTCCTTAGGCTGGACAAATTGATAAATTACAAGACTAAAAAGGAATATAAGAAATATTGATGACATATCACAGTGTTTGCTCCTATGAATAATAATTCTGCTGTAATATTTTTCTAAAAAAATCAATCACAAAAACACTACTAGCAATTAATTGTAAACATTATTTAAAGAAAAAAAAGGACAAATCAAGACAATAGTCAGGACTCTTCAGCACTGGAAGAGAAGAGGCAGAATCAAGCAGAGACACTGGTGGGGCTCTCGTCCTCTGGAGCTATGGCTATGCATGGAGGATGACTTAAAGACAGATAAATTGAATAAACACTCACAAAGAAAAATTGTGGAATTCCTAATGAGGATGTAATATCTACTGAAATTTTCACTACAAACCTCAGAAACACCTTTTCAAACAATTTTACAAGAACAACTACAGGCATGTGAGAGAGCAGACTGTGGGAAGTTTATGTCTCCATACAGGGTATGGACATAAAGATTCATTCTACAGAACCGAACTTAAGGTGACCCAGATGTAGCAATTTCCCTTGGTTTTTTCCTCATTAGCTCTCTGAATGATTCCACTTCACTTAACAACTAGCAAACCTGCACACACTGTGCTCCAGGGAAGGACCCATCTATGTGCACGACAGCACCATTAGATCTCAGAGTCAACAGCTACCATAGGCCAAAAAGTTTTTAACAAGATGACCTGATATCTGTAACTCTCCTGAAAAAATTAGTCTAGGAGTGGTTTCTACCAAAATATCAGTGTCTATGAAGAAATGTTTTACTTTTCTAGGATATATATTGTAGACTAGAAAAACTTATCTGTAAAACTGGCTAATCCTTGACAGAATGGGGATATGTCATAAATGCTGCAATTTTAGCTTCAATTAACAAGCCAGCTTCTCAGATGAAAGCTCATTTTATTAAAAACCCCTTCTCCCTCCACACAGAATATGAACTGTTCATGGGCATTCATCACTAAAAGCACTTGAAACCACTTCTGCCTCCAAATTCATTTGCAATGAAATGCATGGCCCTCATTAGAGCCATTACTGTGAAGGATGCTGAGTGGACTGGAGATGAGAGAGTCACTGAACAGCAACGACATTTGCCAAGTTCTTGTCTCCCATGCTTGGGAGTGCACCATGTTACTTACCCTGTATCTCAAAACAGGAAGAAATCATGAAGAGTTATCAACCACTGGCAACGTGGTTTTCATGATTTTCATCATCTTTAGGCTACCTCAGTCCTTTTCTCGCTACAACTACTAGCACATAATGCAGTCCATAGACCACGTAATTTGTTAAGAGAAACCTACATCACAACATGAAGTTCTAGGAGAGGTTTCATTCATTGGATTCAGGGTTTTTTCAGCACATCAGGTTCTTTGCCAGTGCTTTCACTGTTTCAAAATCCCATTTTTCCAGTGCTTTTTTATTTAATTGGGGAAAGAAGATACACACAACAAAATAATACACTCTCAGAAGATGATCTGTCAAATACAATTAACAAATTTGGCTTTATACTAAAACAGTTCATAAGTCATGAATACTAAAAAGTCATACCAGATGGCAGGTCATCCGAAGGAAACTCAAACAACTTGGATTTGTAAACAGAGTGGAAATGAAAGTCATCCTGAAATAATAAATAATTGCAAGTATTAAATTGGGAAAAACTAATCCATTTCATGAGCCTTAAACAAAAAATTCCAAAGGTTCTTATTATCCAACACATACAGGAGTGAACATGCAAGTTGCAAGGTACCACTATTCTCCGTTCTTCTCCTTTTCCCAACTAAACTGTGATTGCTAACTCCACAGCTATTGGAAATATCTGAGTATATCAGAGTGGCTGAGCATGCTTAGTTAGGCTTAAGAGAGCTGCCCTGGGAGAGGCAATGAGAGTCACAGGAGATGCTGAACTAGAGTCAAGGATGAATCAGCAGGAGAGTGATGTAATGAACACAGAGCAGGAAGCACCAGAGAAGGGAACAGGGCACTTAGAGGCTTCTGTTGCTGGCTCCAAAGGACCCTCATCACCCTCTGATACTTCACTACTCTACAGCCAAGTGTTACAGAGTACACACATATGTACACCACTGACTGGAGGTCTACATTTGTCTGTGATGGTGGAGTCTTATATATGAGGTAAATGAGCTGAGAATGAGGGCATGATCCTTTGGCCTCACAGCCTTATGCCTACCCTGTACCCATGGACCACTGTAGACAACAAACACAGCAGGACTACTGTAAGTTCTACTTACTTCTGAGGTGTAGTTTTCATCTGGCTCAATAAGGTAAGTATGATTTCCATCATAGAACATCCCACTGTCAAGAGCAGGAAATGTAAATATTGATTTAATAAACAAATACAAGTGCAGCATGAAAATAAGTTGAAGAAGCTCATATATTTTAAAAATTTAAATATTTAGAAAAGGAAGCAGTTAAAACTGGTTTCAGGAACTGAATGCAATTCTGGATCAATCTTCTATTTCTTCACTTCAGAAAGAAAGATTTTCTCCTGCGGTGAAACAGGCTCTTCTTTCTTACACAAACCTGCTCTACAACACATATAAACACCACAAAATGGACTAATTAAGCCAACTGAAAATCCAGTTCAAAGCCCCCACTCCCATGCAAGAGATATCTACCTGCAACACGTAAGTAAAGGACCTGTCTTTAGGTACACACATATTTGGAACATACACATAGCTTTCCCCAAATAAAAATGTTATTGAATGGAATTATCTTCAGGTTTTAATGTTTTTTTATTAACTCTTTCCTCAGCATTTCATTTAAAGGAAGTGTTGATACAGGTATTACCCTGTAAAAGCATAAAACTAAAGGGCATTTCTTATATCACTACCATTCTGATCTTCAAGCAAACTAACATATTTTTCAATAATTTTGCCTTAATTGCAGTGGCATACATGCATGGTTGGTATCAGGCTGTATCAGCATGTCTCTTTCCAAGGGTCACTCCTAAGGTCTTTAAGCTTAGCCATAAATATGAGCTATAAGTTCAAACTTGGCACATAGCACACAACAGCAGCATGAAAGCAAGGTTATTTATTTATTTACATTACTCTTAAAAACACCCAAAATAAACACTGAATTATAAACAACGAAAGCAGATACTTTTTTTTTCTTATGCAGCAGGTTTTTTTAATCAGCAAAATTGACATTCACAGAAGTAGTTTAGTTTCTGACTGTATAACATACATCAAGTATGAGCGTGAGTATATCTACAATGTAAAGCTGCTTCATCTTTCAAATTACGTGTGCCTATTCTTTAGAAATAAATACTTTCTACACAGTTTAAGTGAAATATTCTAGCACTTGATGAAGCTTCTTTGCTTGGAAATAACATATTGGGAAACACCCTGTAGCTCTTTACCAGGCAAAACTTCCTCCCTTCTAACTGCAATTTTAGATAAGCACAGTCTGCAAGACAAAGCTCTATCAGCAAACAGCTTCGCGTGAGACTGCTGGACCCAGCAGCCCTGACCTCTGATCGAGCCACTGAACAGTGACAACAGCCACAGCTGACCTACAGATCTGACTTGTCCACTCAAAGCATTCACTGCTCTTTTCCAAACAACTTCAAACAGCGTGCTGTGAATCAACCACATGCTGATGGATGTGTTAGAGAGACAGGAATAGCAAAATATGGGCCATTTCAAAAAACCTTCATTTTGATGACGTATATTCTTCAAACAAATTTGTAGCATGAAAGTCAGATTTGCAGCAGTAACGGCAGTTTTTACATTCACCACCAGCCGGCAGCAAAATCCCAGCCCTGCCTGTGCCCTCTCCTCCACAATCAGGCATGAAAGTCGTGCCTGACTATAGCTTATTTATATCCCAGCAACCACTGTGGTTTGCATTCCAAGTCTTTTTTGTGTCAGCTCATAGGAAACCGAGGTTACTGCACATTCCACAGAAAACAACAACAACAACAACAACAACAAATCCAAACAAAATGGCTCACTCGAAGTTAAGGTTGCAGAGACACCTTTGTCATTAGCATGACATTCATAATTGTAACTATTCCGTCAGCCAGTCAGCCAATTAATTTAAATAATAAAAGGAAGGACATAAAACAGACGTTACCAACAGGAGAACTCATAATTTATGATTTAAAAAACCCAACATTTTCTCATATGTATGAAAAAAATCTGCTGTTACAGCTGAGATCTAGAGATACTAATACACCAGAGAGGAGACGGGCATGAACTTTGAGAATACGAAGCTTGTTATTCTATTAAAGGTATCTGTTCTTTCTTAATGCACTTCCTAAAATTCATGAAAGCAAAGCTCCTGCCCTGCAGAACTTATTAGAAGACAGCCCTGCCAAGCTTCCCTTACTCCAGTGAGATGCTCCAAACTGTGGTTGAAGCTAAGGAGCTCTGACTGCTGGAGTGAGTTTCTAATAACTATTTATCATTTAGGTGAGTTTAATACAGCTCAGAAAACATTACTTTCTCATACTGGATGCTCAAATTACCAGCCTGCTAGAGAAATCTTGTGTGAAGGATAACTGTGCTGAAACTTTATTGTAACAGAAAAAAAGAAATAGGGAGGGGGGAAGATACCTCTCAAGAGAGAGCTGAATTATACAATTTAAAAAATACATCATTTCTCATGCAACTAGCTACATTAGAAACAACCAATTTGAATATCAGGCCATTTAAGAACACAGAGCAAAAGGACAGTCAGTCTTAAGAATCAGCCCACAAAAAGGGGGCAGCGAAGGACACAGGCTCTCCTTCCTTCCTGCTTTTTCTCCTAGGAGTTCACAGGGGCCAAGACCTAATGGATCACTGCTAATGGAAGTCATGCAGTGGCTCAGGATGCATTAGGATGTTACTATTTTTAGTCCCACTGTCCATACTGAAATTGGTCTCAAGTTTCTTGAGCTGCACAGCTGTAAATCAGACAAGTGCAATGATGACAAGCCTTCTGTGTGCATTCTCCCCCTTCCTAACAAAGAATATATAAGTATTAAAGAAAGACACTACTTAAATATGTACTTATATGGCTGGTACCAAAACTACAGAATAGCTGGAAATAGATAACAAGCAGAAGAAGATTTCCATCAGCTAAGCCCTGCTTCTGCAGAGAAAGGCAAAGCTCACATAACTTCCACACAGGTTCACTCGCTGCCATGACTTTTCAAGCTGATCTCAGCATCAAAAGTGCTGAGATCTTGTAATTCCCAGATGCAACAGGCACTGAAGTTGCTTGGTTGCTCCAAAAACCTGACAACACCATTCAATAGGGCCAAAAGTAGACAGGTCCAAAAGCTGTACAATCAATACACAGCTTCATGTAACCTTCAGATGACAGATTCATTAATTATATCATCAGTAAAATTATGCACTTCAAAAATCACAGCAAAATTAATGCACCGTTTTATATCTCTTCTTCTAAATTTTTCAAGATTTTACTATATCAAAGGTATTATCCCATCTACAGAGCTTAAGGCCAGCAATTCTGTTAAAACAAAAGTGCAAGATAAACTCTAAACTGACGTTTTCTTTGTAAAGAGACTAGAAAAGAACGATAAAAAATATCATTATAGCAACAAGAAAAGAACACAGTTTCCAAATGGTTCACTGGCACTGTTTTTATTTTTGTAGAATAGCACATTTTCAGCTACTTTTACTCTGCTGTCTCTATAATAAATCATCTTATAACAATATCTGACCCCTGCCATAAGTACTCAGTTTGAAAAAAAATAGTAAATTCTCAAGATGGTTGACTACTTAATATTGGTGACAAACTAGTAGGAAAATAAATAGCATTTATTTTACTATATATATTATTTTACTAGATATATATTATTTTACTATAAATAACTTAATTTTGCTTAAAAGAGTAATAAACAAAGGTCAATAATAACAAAACAGCAGACTTACTGTAATCCATGGCATGTTGACAAGGCAACAAATGATACAGGATTTCCTCGAATTTTTCCCTGATAATAGCAATGTTCTCCTCCCTGAAATTGGAAATTGAGACTGTAAATTTACAGGATACCCCACAGTATCACATTCCATACTGTGAAACACTTTTTTTCATAACCACATTTCCAAGCCACTGACATGACACCAGGAATTGAGAACAAGCGTACTCATCGCATCTCCTTTTAGCCATGGTTTGGTACTTAGACAAACACCATCATCTTGACACTCTACACTAAATGGAGTGATTTTCAGTGTAAAATCCCTGACATCCTGACACATATTTCAGAGACATATTACTCCAGAAGTGCTCATCTTTCTTCATTGACTAGGAAAAGAGTTGGAAGTAGGTGAGTTAGGCTCAGCATCTGCTCTGCACATGGTTACGTTGGACAGGATGAACTCTGCTCTGAGGGTAAGGCAATTTCCTTCTTCTGAGGAGAAGTGTATGTTTACCAAATAATAATCACAGAATCACAAAATATGCTGAGTTGAAAGTAACCCACAAGGATCATTGAGTCCAGTTCTTAGCTCTGAAAAGAATCATCCCCAAGAATCACACCATGTGCCTGATAGTATTTTGAAAACGTTTCTTGAACTCTATCAGGCTTGGTGCTGCGATCACTGCCCTGGGGAGCCTGTTCCAGTGCCCAAGCACCCTCTAGAGGAAGAACCTTTTTCTAATATCCAACCTAAACCTCCCCTGACACAACTTCAGGCCATCCCCTCTGGTCCTGCCACTGGACACCACAGAGAGGAGATCAGTGCCTGCCCCTCTTCTCCGCTCAAGAGGAAGTTATGCTTGATTTAAAAAAGTTGCAAATCAGAAGTGGTCACTAGAGCTACAAAAATAATGGAAACTAATTATAACTAAGCATTAAAGAAAGACAATAACAATTAATATTTGCCTCTTCTGTAAATAAAATATACACCTTTCAAATCAAATCCAGGACACCCTATTCAAAAAATGCCCCCTAGTTTCACTGATAGGGACGTAAGCCCTACTGCACATACACCAAATCTATTCAGGATTGTGCAATGTCAGTTATTGTATGCAAAATTAGAAAAACAATTCAAACATCCCTCAAATTCTCACTGCCACTCTACTCTTCAGAAGAACTTACCTACTAGTGCCTTGCCAAATTCAGCAGTGTTGTAATGCACTAATATTTGTTCAAGGACTATGGAGAAGATTTTCAGTGTTTTTTTTTAAAATAGCATTTTTTTGCAAATACTTGTTTCAGCAAAGGTATGAATAATCTACCTAGCCTAATGTACCAGGCATGTGAATATTTATGTCCATTTACTGCAAGGAGGGAAAGGCATTACAATTACAGCTTTTTCAGAAGCCAGCAGTCACCTGCAAGATGCATAGCACAGTCATTTTAGACATCTGACATTAAATGCTCCTGAATTTTACTTTTCAAGTATGCAAAGAAAAATATTCAAGATGAGACAAAAGGCAAGAAAGTACATAGAATATGTTGGTAGTTTTGTGTTTAGATCAGGAAATCCTGTCCTGTTTTCTACCAGACATCTAAACTACTTTTGAAGTATGGCTGCTTCCAGTTTGAGGTACTCTCCTTAGAGAGTATAGGAGTCTGGTTATCAAAGCATGGTTGCTCACAAGGAAAGAGACGTGACCTCAGCCTGGCCACTGGAAATCATTAGCTCCTCCTCAGAATCCTCACTGGAGGGTTTGTCCATGCCATGCTGCTGCCAGACCCCAAAGTGCCAGTGCAGTGCATTCGGGACAGCTACAGCGCTGCAGTGAAATGCAACACCTGACCTCACAGACTGCAAGTGACACCAAACTGGCAGCCTCGTTGCTTCACTCTGTGAGAGAATCCCAGTGGCATATCTTCCGTTACAAGAGTTACACTTAGCTTTCAATCTTGTTATTTCCCCTCTTCTACAGACCATTTTTTCCTTCCACTTTCTGCAGCGACTGCAGCCACCTCCACTGCCTATTCACTTCGGCATCTTTGCCTTTGGTACAGACACAGAACACCTTCACCGAACTGACCTGTACAGTAACCATCATGCTGCTCACCATGGGCACCTCTCTGCTCAGATGTCTGAAAGAAAACTGGTGCCTCGCAGGTAATGTTCGACCACCTGTCTCATGTTGGTGAGAAACTGGTGGGTTGACCCCTACCAGGCTACAGCGGGGTGTCTGGCATAACGTGTACGACCCATCACCCTTGGACCAGCATTTCTCAGAACTGACAAAAATTTGGGGCACAGACTAAGTACCAGTGAAAAGGAGATGGTTTGTGTTTCTGCTTTGCACTCACATGCATTTTAGACACCAAAATCCCAAGTTACATTTGATTTCAGACAGACTACATCCTACTTTATTTTTCCTGAAACCTTGGCTCATTTTCTTCATTTTATTCTCCTTTTTTATACCTATTTAATTCCTGTATCTTAGCTACTTGAAACTCTCTTCATTTGAGATTTTCTTTCTTTCAGTCTGTAGGGTGTTCCCCACTACAGGATCGTGGGACTACTTAAGGCTTTCAGGTCTTTTTGGAACATACGAATAAGAAGTAAACAAAGAGATACTACAATAAGCAAATAACAAAACTAACAATTAAATTATGTGGATGATCTAAAACCTTCTGAGTAATAAGATACTCTCTAAAGAGAATTCTTGCGGTAGTATTCCTGTACAACATATAGCTGGAATAAGTGCATGAGTATGGGAATAATGTTGAAAAGACTATCAGTAGGGAGTTCTACAGAGTTCTAGCTGTGGAAGGAATTTGGAGTAATTACACAAATTGGTTTGTTCTCAGAAAATGTAGTTAATAAGTACCAGAAATAGAATCACAGGCTCCATTAGTTTGCAAAACTATGTCTTTGCAAACAGGAGGAACATTTTTTCATACTAAGAATCCAGTCTGTGGCTCGAAAATGTGTTTTGATCTTCTTAATGAGAATCAATAAGTGTCCCATGACAGTACCTCACAATTCATTTATTCTGTAATAAATCCATGGGGGAAAAATTATGCATACAGATCTAGAAAAGAAAAATATAAGGAAAACAGCTCTAAATTCTTGCCTAGGTAAAATACAACTCAAACACACAAATTCTGTTCTATTTAATCAAATCAGTTCAACTCATCTCATTGATCTACTAAAGTTCATGGTAATTCTGGTGGAGACAGAAACACAACTCTGATCTCACTCACATTCATTTCTATATGCTAATATCTGGGGGATATTTTTTATGTATGTACGTATGTTACTATCACCATAATGAAAGTCCCTTAAAAACAGTAAATAAAAGAAATTTAAGTTAATAAAATTTAATTTCTTCAAATGAAAATAGTTTTGTTTTTCCAAGTACTTAATGCATTAATGGCATGTTGGTTTCTTTCTGAAGATACCTCTTCAGTGTAAAAAATCCTTGCTGTCAGGATACTCCTAAATAAATTTCTGAGAATTTTTATAATCTCAGCAAGGAAGTAAGAGGTGATGCAGTGACATCAGATGGCACAAGCACTGAATGGTTCTGGGAACAATGATTGCTTAGCAGTCCTTACCATGTCTCAAGTGGATACAATATTCCAGTAACATGTGGCATGCAGTGGGGAGGGTGCAAATCATATATTGTCTATTTGGAAGACTCATTTTCAACAGTTCACAAAATCTGTGAAGAGTGAAGCACTTAATGCTACAAATTCTGAGATTTGAAGTGTTGAAGAAACCACTGGATGTGGTGCTTAGTGCTATGGCTTAGTTGTAATAGTCATGGTCACTCAAAGGTTGGACTCAATGAACTTGGAGGCCTTTTCATCTTTTCTAGCCCTAACGTGTCTATGATTCTGTCATTCTGTACTGAGAGTCAGGACATACAAGTGGACTCTACAGGTCCATGTTTTCCTTAGGGCACATGTAACTTTGGACAAGAAGTTTAGTGTCAATGCCTCCCTGTACTGCTGAGGCTGAAATCAGCTTGGGTTTAACATGTACTAAAGTTCTTTTATAGCACGTGCTGTAATAAACTACACTGTACTAGAGGAGGAATCACAGTATATGGAAGATCTAAGACCACCCTAAGACTATCTGTCATAACTATCTTCTTTTACTCTGCTCTTGGAAACACTCCCTAAGGATCGTGGTTGTCTCTCTTCTCTACTGGTATCTGTAGCAGTGGGACAGAAGCTGAAAAAAATCTTTTTTTTTTCCTAAAAATATTCTGGTCCCATATGAAAATTAAGGCTTCCCTCAGAGGGAAGAGTTGAAATTAGCACCAATGGCAGTTCAATCCAGAATATCCATGGTGTTTTGTGAAGACCTATTGGCTTCCTGTACCTATTAGAGCCTCACTCTGCTCCCTCAGTAGGCAATAATTGCCCATCTCAGCAAATCAAACCATCACACTGGCCTTTGCCAGCTACTGGGGAATGGTTTAATGTAAGACTAAGAGGAAATCAGACCACTCTTCTAACATATACCAGCTGTAAGTGTGAGCGGTACATTTACCTGTTTCTGCTCTAAAATTGAACCTGGACAGCATGGAGCATGGGAGAAAATCAGGCTAAATGTCATCTCCTGTAAGACAAGGTCAGCCTGGTGGCAATGCCTGTGACACAAACCTGCAACCCAGACAGGCACACACACTCATGCCATACCCAAGGACAGACAAATGCTACAGCAGAGAGAAGTTCAACATTTTTGCCTCTCCAAGGCGCACAGCCACCGTTCATACTGTTGTTTGCACATGCAAGGCAAATTTTCTGCCAATGTCTATGGCACACTGTCATCCATTTCCTTGGATGTCTCCTAAGTTATCCTTCCTTCATGAAACTTCTCAGCCTTACCACTGATGTCCAAGGTCAATACAAAATATAAAAGTTTTTAACAAGGAGTCTATTGATTTGGAGAGATAAAAATGTAACAATATTCTACAAAAAAATAAAACAAAAACAATCAGAATGACCCCAGGGTGAATTAGAGCAAATTAATCCTTATGATAGTGGTCAGCTTGTGATGTAATCTTCATCTTGATGCTTAAGCTGTAAAATTATAGCAAAATCCTGAATGAGGGGTATTTGCTCTATGAACCGCTACACATACAGCTCATTGTGCCCTTTCTGCCCAAGCCAGCACAAGTTTCCCTCCAGCCTGTTGGGCAGGTAGTGTGGCAAAGATACTGAAAAATGAGAAGGCATAGATGTTAGCAATACAAGCAAAATCTGTCCCTATCTTTTTCCTCTAAGGTAGTTTGTCCATGATCAGAGAGGCACCAGCTGCTGAGTAGACATAAAAGAGACGAAAAACACCTTAACCAATACTCATACTAAAGCAGTAAATAGGTAAAGCAAAAGAACTGCCATGACCATCAGTAATGGTGGCAGTTCACTCTTCTCTGCAGTCACAGAGAAGCAAGCATATGCTGACCATACACTGACAGTATTTGCTATTCGCCTCCGAGACACCATGACCTTCCCAGGGGAGGAAAATAAAGAGGCACATTCATCTGTTTTTGATATCAGATCTTCAAGTAGGCCATTTTCTGCAGCTAGAAGAGGTGGTGGCCAGTCAAACTCATGCTACACTCCCACACTGACCCTAAAATTAATGACTTTCTTCTGCTACATATTCCTATTTAACACTCATTAATCCAAAGGAAAAGGACATCACTGGTCTAGTTCAAATCCCAGTAACACATCTCCTTCTTTACCTTATGGCAGAAAGCTCCCAGAAGGCCAACTAAGGCTCAAACCACTATTCCATGAAGTGCCAGATAACAATTAGCTTTTTAAAGAGCTGCCCATTGCAGGGCCACTACTTACAAAACTAAGACTGCATGAACAAGAGCAACAGGAGAAAAAAATGCACACTCACTGACTTCTACAGCAGAAGACTACTTGTTACAGATGTGTTTCTATTTGTAAACAGAAAAATCAAAATAGCACTTTGACCTGTGTAACCGCAATGAGAGAAAACAATTTTTTTCATTGATGTGCTTCAGCATTGGTGGAGGCCCAGCTGTGGGGCTCTGCTGTTCTGCAGCAAAGCCTTGGCCTCAGCTCTTACATAGCTCAACAACAAGTCCAGGGAGCCTGACACCACCTCTTTGCAGAGTAGGTCTCTGGACCTTGCTATGCTGTACTGCAGGTGCCTGAAAGCCAAATGTTTCAAAAAGGTGAAGGATGCCCTCCCTTTGTAGGAGGACGACTATCACATGTACTCATATAACTCAGAGCCAGCATGCTGCAGTGACATTAAGTTATACCGCTGTTTCAGATTCTGAAATCAGAGATATGGATTTCAAAGCTTCCAAAGTCTTCCCCACAAAATGCCCATATTTAAAGACTGTTGCCAGCGCTCTTAACAAACAGAGACACACATGTATGTGACAGGATCCTGCACGCAGGAGACTCACTCCAACTGCCATTGATGACTCACAGCAGGCGCTTTCAGCAGATGGCACAAGGTATCAGCCCCGCTTCCCAGTTCATAGGCCAAATGAGGCTTCTGTTTACTGCCCAGTAGCTATGAGAGAAGATGCTCTACAAACATAGCTGCAGGGTGTGGACAGAGAACTCATGCCAGCACAACACCATCTGGTCTGGAAGCTGCCTTGGCATCTGCTTGGGAAACAGCCTATTGACTTGCTTTGCCTTACCTAGGTGTTAGAGAAAATTATTTTAATTATCAGCTGCCAGACAAAAACGAAGCAGAGGAGAACAGGTTACCACTTCCTGCCTACTCTGTTGTTGTCTTTAAGTCAGCTCTTGCAGCAGTGCCATGGCATCAAGTCATTTTCATGACAGGCATTTCGACCCATTCCTGCATGCCTGTTCCAGGGAAATGCAAGTAAACATTTTAAGGGACAGTATGAAAATTCTGTATAATCTACTTGCACTAATCTGTCACATAATTTCATCAGCCTACCCAGAGTCTGAAGCCAAGTTATAAGCATATGATTTACAAGATTACTATAAACACAACATAACATGTACATGGATACCAATCAGTCAGCAGAAGATAATGTACTGAGGAAAGTGGACAAAAATACCACACCTTGTTGGCTCATTATTTCTGAATAACAGAAATTTCTCTCTAAGGGAAAATTCACAGAGTTGAGACTGTGTCTAGAAACATGAACCTATTGTCTATAATACAGTGTCAGTTTGGTATCCATAGGGAACAACAGGCATGTCTAAGCAAAGCTATTTACAGAAGTCAAGATGAAGAAACCAAAGATGTCAAGCTAAAAGTCTTACATGGAAGCATTCCTTCAGAGGTACCGCAGCTTCTGTTTCCTTAGCTTAATTCCCCTTCAAAGGGATTAAGTTAAAACCAAAAAGAGACTCATTTTTTAGTAAGAGCATCCACAAAGTGATTATATGTTCTTTAATGTTATAGCAGTAATTCATTTCTCCTAGTTATACTCAGTCCTTGCCTGGTCTGAGATTACGGAACACTTGGTTGCTACTGCTTTCTGGTTATGAATGCTGTATGTTGCAGCTCATGGAAAATAACTCATGAGGCACACAGTCTGGCAAGACTTTTCTGCAAATTCAAGCTGCCCTCCTTCTGGGGCATGTGCAAAATGCAGCAGAGTACATAACAGGTGACTCCTGATGATCACAAAGTCACTCAGTTTCTTCAGTAGAACCAGGACTTCATCAATGGGGCCCACATCCACAGTGAGATATACTTTTTAAGCTCTTGAAGATTTCCACTTTCTGACAACGTTTTTCCCCTCCAAGACTAGCTAAACCCACTAGATTAACTTTTTGATGTCACAAAGAAAAGGGAGACAAGATAATTAAACCTGTAAAATCCTACATGAATCATGATCAGAGATTCATTCCAGTGTAGTATCTGCAAAAACATGACCTGGGAATGACTGCTAACACAGAAAGCTGACACTTTTAATTTTCTTCTTCTTGGTAGCAGAATGTATAGACAAAGTAAGCTGGTAATAGCAGGGACATAATAAAATACAAAAAAAATGCTATTACAAATGTGCATTAAAAGTGACAGCCTGCAGGATCATTAGGTCAGGCAAATGCATTATATACGAGGGCTGATTATCTTGCCCTGTTATCCCACAAAGAATACTATGTTTTACTAAACCCCAATGGGTTTCATAATTCAAGCAATGCTAAAACAGGAAAGTGAGGTATTTCTCAATGCCTATCGACTCAGTGTGACAGCACGACACTGCTGAAAAAAAAAAAAACATATCCAGAGCAACTGAAAACACACAGAAATTTAAACATTTTCTCACCTCTTCATCAAGGCTCATACAGTAACATTAATTCCAGTTAAAACCTACAGGAAGTAATTTGACCAGTATACTCTGGGACCCCAGTTCCCTTCCATCCTGTCATTCCTTGTTGCACTGCTACACTCTGATCTTCTCCTTCTTGAAGAACTTTCAATTTATGAGCTTCCATCATACAGGAAACCTACCTTGAATTAGTGTAAGAAGTTGACATTTGTTCTATCCCATTTTTATTTACTTCATTGGTCAAAACTAGCCATTCTCCTGCTGATCCTTCTGTGCACTGTAATGTTTCCCAGTTTCACACTGCTGGCAAATTTCATTAATAAACAAATACTTTTTAAGTCATTAATGAAAATAATTGATGAAAACATTCTGAACACCAACCTTGCAGGAACCCTCTGCTAAACTGTGCCAGACTCACAGACTCCCTGTCAGCTCTTCTTCAGTTAGTTCACTGCTATCACTAAAAAGTAGATTATGGCCTAGATTTGCTATAATAATTTGCCATGAGGCAAACAGAGCTCTGTTGAGGGAGTAAGGGAGAGGAGATCTGATGACATTACAGGAACCCTTACTCAAAATCTTCTCTCAAACAAGCCAGAGAGTAATTTTTCTGATACTAACAGCTTCTCTAGTCTCTGGACACAGACAAAAAAGCTCTGCCAGAAATAGGCATATATAATTCCTGCATTATTTATGATTTGTTCCTATTCGGTTTCTTTTTTCCCTCAGGGGCTCATCCCTAGGTTGTGCAAGTTCCAGGTACATGCACGCACAGCTCCCCACCAGGCCCAGGCTCCAGCCTCCCAGGGCAGAGTTTTCTGCATCCCATCCCATCCACTCCTGCAGTCCAGCTCTCTCTCTTTCTTCAGGAGAAAATGTGATCCCTCACAGGAAAGCCTGTTTAGCATATAGGCTTTTGTGGCAACTGAAACACCTTCCTCTTTGGTTACAAAACTGAGTTACCAAAAGCTCAAGACCAAGTATAGAGATTCTTCTATGGAGCTCAGACAGTGGATGCCTTAACTGTATGATGCTGGTGGAAGCACCTTGCTGTAGACTGGAAACAGAGCGGTCAACCTGCTCACTGGTTCAGGGTTTATCCTGACTGCACCACAAATTATTGAAGACTTACGATCGGTTTGTACCTGTGAAGATACACTGAAATGCTGGAATGCTACTGAGGATAAGGTCTCATCAAACACAGGCACTAAGACGTGACATAAGCATACTGCTCTCAGCCAAGGGACTGTACCTAAACAACTCCTCGAGCACACCAGATTTGAAGGAGAAAGTTTAGTTGAAAAAGTAATATTAACCATGTCAAGGGTACCCAGATTTCTCTAGTCTTTCAAGATTTTAATACTTTTTTTCACTTCTATACTATTGTCCTAAAAAAGGGCATGGAAAGAGCCATTCAAATACACATCATGGTAAGCACAAGACAAGGCTTTAAGACAATGAAGAACAGTAATTTTCACTTTTTGTTCAGAGACATTAAAATAGCTGTAAGATACAGTAAAAGACATCTTGCATACATGACTAGCCAAATAATCCACATAACAAAATGGGTATTTTTGTGAACTCTCCGCTTTGCTTTGCTGCGCAGCATTCAAATGCATTTGCCCCAAAACCCGTACTGCCCAAACTACCACAATGGCACCACTGCCAGAGCCCTCACAGGCCATGCTGTGGCACCCCAGCTCGAGAGAACGGCTGCGCGTGCCGTGAAGAAAGACCACTGGGCACAGTCCTGCCCGTGCTCACGGGCTGAGCCCTGCAGGGACCAGCAACACAGCTCAGCATAGCCTGGGACACAGAGGCACAAGGCAATCTTAAGCAACAAGAAAGATCTGGCCAAAGCTTCTCTTCAACACTACAATGGAGAAAAACAGTACTTAGCATTTAATATGTCTCCATTTAAGTTGTTTCATGCTGCCATGAGTATGAACATGCTGCAAGATAGAAGCCATAAGCAGTGTCTTTTTATGCTGTAAGCACTCTTCCTGTAATTTTGTGCCCATAATACACACACTGTGTTTACACCACCACACTAAAGAAGTTTAGAATTTAAGGATTCCCTATGAAATACAGTTTCTTTTAATTATATTTAAACATGCCATCAAAATTTTCTGGTATTTATTTGCCGCAACTCTACCTGTGCAAGTTCTCTGACTGGGGATCTGAATTATTTTCACTGCTTTTTTTTTTTCAGAAAGCTGCTTTCTAAGAATTCATAGAATTGTCCAATGTTTGGGGGTAATACAAACAGAAAAATCTATTTCTACACACTCTGAAGAGGAAAACTGAAAAATGTTAGATGAGAAAATATCACTGAATAGATATCAGCTGTCCCTTCTGAGGGATAAAAATCCAGCAATGTGAATTACTCAGCACTATAGCTGTTTTTTGCCTTTCATCTCACTGACAGCATCAGTGACAGAATGATTAAAAAAAAAAAAGAGAGAGAGATAAAAGGACACAGAGATTTACTGCAACAACATTAGGTATACACAGGTTGAGTATTGATGTGCTGTGAGCACAGGATGATCTGGAATGACACAATCAGGAAAAGCCAATGCCAAGAAGGGTTTTTCTCTTTCTTATTAATTGATTATTCTCTTTGCTACCGGAGGAAATTTAGGCCAACATTGATGCTTCCCTCGGTGTTAGACACATGCTGTACAGTAAAAGAGGGTGTGGGGGGAAACACTGAAATAATTCAAACCTCCTTTTGTTTTTCTTAGGCACTGTACAATCCCACTGGTTTAATAAGAATGTCATAGGTGCTGCCCAACAGTGCCAAATTAACAAGGGCATCTCACAGAGAAACCTCCCTTCTGCAGCAGCTACATACTGGCACTCTGCAAAAACATGTGTAACATCTTCCACCTTCACAATGGTCTAATGTATTAATGAATTATGCAGGAATCAAATGTAATGCAACTTTCTCTTACGATAAAAAGGTTATGTTAAACCGAGGACTCGTCTCCCGATAAAAATCCCTTTGCTACTTCAAAGCAGCATTTTTTTATGATTTGAATGTTCTCCCTCTCCTCTCTAAAGCCTCCTCAGTAATGGCAGGAGATCCATATGTATTTTACAGCACAGGAAGTTTTACTGGGAGGCAAGGAGAGGGGGAGGAGTGGCAGAAGTAGTTATCAACTCCACATCGCGTATGAGCCAAAGCAGGCATCCGCTCCCCAGGCACATTCATGCCTGTAACATTCCCAAACTGCTGAGTGTATGTACAGCTGCCTTCACACAGTGATTCAAAGCTCCCGACTTCTCCCATATTGCTAGTGGCACAAGAGCAGCACTGATGGTCTCTGTGCATGTGCAGTTTTCCTGCACATTAAAATGCAAGGGAAAATATGTACGTATTTTAAAATACACCCTTCCTTAGCCAGTAAGAAGGCCAAGAACAGAGGAGGCCATTTTGCTGTATAAACAGGTTTGCTCAAAGCCTGCAGCCGGCAGTGGATGGCAGATGGACATTTTCTTTCTGTCACCGTTTCTCCCACCAAAGCAGCAAGAGAGACGTTGTCAGGCTGCCTCTGTCTCTGGCTACAGCGCAAGACAAATCACAGAGGTGGATGAAGAGCAGCATGTTGAAGCAACTGATGGGAACCTGGCTCCTTTGTGAAATACCTCTCCTGCCTCTGCTTCAGAATATGCTGCATAGCAGAGTGCGTAATTTGTGATTTATTTATAAGTTGCACCCTTTTACTAGCTATTTTTAAGGAAGTATCTAAGCAATCTGCACAATCTCTAAAATCTGGTATAATAATTATATTACCAGTTATGGTAAACAATTTCCACAGAAATTGAAGGTACTAAATCACCATAATGAAAATGTCTTGTATTTGCAGTAAGATCTTCAAGATATTTGATGTAAAACCAGAGCTCAGTTTCTCAAATGCAAAATAGATACTGCCGGGCTTTTCAAAAACTGTTCTACAGACAAAGCTCTCTAATGCATTTACAAGTGGCTCTAAAAAATACTGGTCAGAGGGTACCAGATTTATTTTAAGCAGCTATAGGGCACCAAAATCAGCCTCACTCAATGTCTGGTATCAAAATGTGCTTGGCAGTCTGCACTTTGACAAAAATCTTCCAGTATCTGAACTTCTCTGACAATGTTCCCATGATTGCAGCCAGCAGGCTCTTTTGACATTTTGTCACAGCAGCTGCTTCCCTCTCCTCCAATCCCACACACTTGGATGCAACAAAACAAGCAAAACATTCGCACCCTCCTTCCTAGCACACTTCCATAGGACTGCTGCCTGCAGAACTCCCAGAGCGGGGGAAGAGGAGGGGGCAGAAGAACCTCCCTGTACAGCCCGGCTGCCCCTGCGCCACTGCCCATGGGTATGCAAGGTATGGGGCAGCATGGAGAGGGAAACACACCCCTTGAGCAGCAGCCCCTCTCCTTTGCAGTACAATCTCATGCCCCTTTCACTCCCATTTCAGCTCACCTCAAGTAGCAAACTCTATGAAGCAATGCTGGTTCTCTACTTAAAGCAGATTTGAGAGGACTAAGCAAGGCAGTGATAGCCATCCCTGAAGTTATAACCATGACTTTGCATGGCAGACAATTGACTAGGAAATAATCTCTGCGACCCTGGAGATTGGGAGCTCTTTTGCCCAAAACATTGTATGACTCTTCCTCTGAAAGGTCTGATCCCCCTGCCTCTTTTCCATGCAATTAAGCAGTACTTAGGTAAGAAGAGTCACCGATTCCAAACATTGCCTTGCTTGATTAAGGCTTGCTCATCAGAAACAGATATGTCCTAATTTAGTGATGGGATGTGGATAGATTAACTTAGCCAACTTGCATATATGCCTTAATGCAGACAAATGGATTGTTCTCCTTAATATCAGCGATTATCTTTATTTCTGTTTTGACTCATATTCTGAATTTCAGTCAAGATTTCTTGACTGCAGAGCACAGTTGACTGAGAAATTAGTCTTTACAATTTAATGGAACACGTATATGTTTGCCTCAGTCTGCTAATGTATGCAGACTATTATCTCCGATTATAGTAAAAGAGTAAACTTCACGTTTTCAAATGATAGAAGGGTGTAAACCAAAGGATATCTGCAGTTATTCCATGGCTAAAGGACTACTTTGCTCATTTCCATTTCCACTTTCACACTGCAGAGGCTAAAGCATTTCTTTCAGAGTATTTAGGTGATCTCTGATTTAGTAAAAAATTTTGGGGGATTTAAAAAAAAAAATTACATTTTTAAAATATATACTTTGTACAAAAGTTTACCTGATACTTACTTGATAGGTAAATTTAAAGAGTTTCCATTATGCACAGCATATAATGCATTTGTGCAGATTTTATGTAATCTACAGCAATTTTATAACTGACATCTACAAAATAAATCCAAACAAATAGAAGGTCCTCAAGAAAAATCTCCCATATAGCATGTATGTAACAAAACACTTCTGCAAAGGCTGTGGGACATCTCACAGAAGACAAATGCAACAAACAGGACCTTGTAGTCATCATGCCAACAAACACTCCGGAAAAGAAACTCACATTTGGAAATACTATACCATAAATCTTGCTATTCTCAAATTTACAAACAAGCTCACAAAAAAAACAACAGATTGCAGCATTAGTGCAATGAGGAAAGGCTAGCTACCAAAACAAAAGGATTTTTCTCAATAGGCATCAAAAGTAAAGTATTTTTATGAGTAAAAAGAACTATCATATATATATATATATTTTGCGTAGATCCCATTTTGATATACAAATTAATATACTAAATTTGCCAATGAAGTTTATTTGCCTTGTTTAAAAGCTGAAAGTTAGAAAACATGAAATATGCTTGCCTCAGAGGAGTAAAAGAAATCCCTTCAAAAATCAGATATCTCTTCTTTCACAAAAATAGGAGAGTTTGCATTAACATCAAAAGTCAAGCAAATTAAAAAAGCAACACATAAAAAAGGAAATTCTTACTTTGACTTCCACTGCCTTTCCACCTTGCTCGATATGCCTCTCAAGATATTCAGAAGACAGCAGGTCACTGCAAGAAGAAATAAAGAACCATAAGCCTCGCGCATGTGTCCATGAATTCCCACTCAGCAAGCACTGATTAAACATTTACATTTGAAAAGGGCAAAACCTGCAGGATACTTTTCCTAAAATGTTCATAAAATCACTGAAACAACCACCTCCAATGGAGTTACACAGTGCATGGGATACATTGATTTTTAATGCCAGAAGGTGGGACAAGGAAAACTGAGGGAGAGCTTCTTCATGGAAGCTTCAAAACCAGTCACTGATACTGATTTTAATTCAAGAGACTTTTCTATTTGCTGCTAAAAGTGAACAGCACAGAAATTAGGTGGACTTCAAAAAAGAAAGAAGCGGAAAGAAGAGAAACCAGCAGGAGTGACTCCAAGTGAATGTGAGGGGAAAGGGCAGCTGTGTTGGCTCCTAAGGACACAAGGGCGCGATAATAAAATGACCCGTACCACCAACACGGCGAGCTCAGGTCTGCACCGACGGGGAGGCAACGCCGACGGGCTCTGGAGCCGCAGCCCAGGCGGGCTCCCAGTGCAGGTGCGAAGGCTGTGCCGGGGCCCCTGGGCAGGGCTTATCCTGAGGCATCCCCACTCCCACTCTCCCTGGGAACCCTGAGCTTTAGCAGTGCTAGAGGAAAAGGCTCTGGGCAACAGCAATCCCAGCCGTCAAGTACACAAGGACTTGGAACAAAAACTGAAGAGAAGAAACAATCATACCTGGGGCAAACATATATCAGTTAAATGCAGGCTGTATTTACTAATTCACTTCAGTGCTAAACTAGTCAAATTCTCTCCCTCATAGTTATTTTCTAGGTGAGCAAATCACAGAATCACAGAATTGGCAAGGTTGGAAGGGACCACACCATCTGCATCATAAATTTCACTAAGCATTTTCAGACTGCAAAATTTTACTGGGATTAAATCAGTATAAAGACTTGATATTGTCCCAACTCAGTGGTGATTAAACCAGAAAAGATGAACAATTGGTAAAGAAAACCTGAGAACAAGCAGGCTGGCTGCCAGGACAAAAGGCAATGAGTGGAGACCTCTTTGGCAGATGAGGCAAAATTGAATTTTTCTCCTTTAAACCAGCAAAACACCCAGGCTAGAGGTGAACTGACCTGCTGAGGGAGAGCAGGAACAGCAGAGCGGCACCCAGGGCAGCGGCTGCTCACCTTTCCAGAGCTTTGCTCTGGCTAAACAGGGAGCAGGACCATGGACTTTGTTGCTCACAGAGACATTGGTGATGGCCATGAGTGAACAGGACAAGGCTGGCAGTATGGGTCCTCCCATATCAGTCCTAAACGCTGTTAGCTTGGCATGCGCATTAATAACCCAGGGACAAAACCCAGGAGTGTTCCAATGAAACATGCTGATAATGTTAAATTGGAAAGCATGGGGAATAAAGAAGCAGATAAAAAAACTCCCATAGGAAAGACCTGGATGATCTTCAGGTCTGGATACTAGAAATAGGATCAAATTCAATGGTACAAACAGCAAACTTATGCACTTAAGGGATGGAGGGAATTTCTATTATGCTGGTTTGGAAGGCCTGGTTTATAAGGGAGAGAGACATGACCGCACTTGTTTCTGGCAAAATGCTTTGCCAGATCAATAGAGTGTCTTCCTGAAAAACACAACTGTCATCCCAGAATACATCAAAGGAGATGTATTTCCAGTCAAACTGACGTAAGATTAATACCACTGCCCAAAGGAGAACTCTTTTCAAATACAGCAGACAGGTACTGGGCAGCTCTGTTTACAAAGTTTCATTACCTGGCAGCACAGAGGCTCCTGGAGTCCAGTAAAAAATTGAGTTGTGAGGGAATGTGAATGCACCAGAGTTTATACATCAAGACACAAAGGTAGCTAATTAGGCTGTAGAAGATGCTGGCAGAACCTCAAATGTGCAAGGACTGTTAATGAGTCTACGGAAATTGGACGTTAAAAAAAAACAAAACCAACCAAACAAACAAACGAAAAACCCCACAAGACTTTGTATCTAAGTGTAAGCAACAGTGGTAACAAAAAGAGGAATGCTAACAAATTTCTGAAAGATACCACCCATGGGACAACTGTCCATGGAGGTGGGGTTCTCTCAGTCCCAGTGAATTCAGAGCTGGTTGCTGCTGAAAGCAGAAGGTCTCAGTGCCCCCTCAGGAGCAAGCATTGAACCCACCTTGTGTCAGCACAAGCACTCTTCAAAACACTCCACGTCAGAACTAACACTCATCAAACTACTCTTGGTGTCAACACTGGCACATGTCAAAGTACACTTGGGAGGGTGCAATAAACCCATGTTTTGCTGCATTAGGTAACTGAAATCACCTGAGACAAGGTACAATAAGCTCCAGAGCTGATGGAAGGGAGGGAATGTACCTGAGCAGCTGCCAATAAGGGTGGAAGAAAGAGTAACTCCTTCAGCCACTGCAGAACCAGTGTGACCAGCTGCCTCAGATTTGCCCTCTAGGACCCCCTTAAATCTGGTCAGGCCCATATACCTACACTGATGCTTTGCACAGCTGCTTGCAGGTGACCCATTATTGAGGAGCACCTAAAAGAGATGCTCTTGAGTGACTGATTACAATACTCTAATTCCTCTTAGAAGTGAATATTAAATATTTAGGATACTCATTCCCTGGGGGAGGCTCAAAGACTTCTATAAGGTCTCGTAAGCCTTTTCCAGATTTAGAAATTTAGACAGATGTTCTCCTAAAATGTACTTAGTTCAGCTTGCTGAAGTTAGATATATAGTTTCCCAGCATTCACTACGCTTACTTTCAGCAGAAGTTTATGCTTCCACAATTTACTAAATTCTCCTTTATAGCTTAGGGCTCTACTTTTACTCTTCACTATTTCTGGGGGACTCAGTCTAAGGTCGTCCTCCTTATCTGAAGGCCACAAAAGGTTTTGTGCCAAGGAAGATGCAAGAGATTATAAAATGTAAGATAATAAGGTAAGTATACAAGACAAAAGACAGACCTCAAACAGCATGGCTTAACTCAGAAATACTTATATAGTTGTGTTTGGAAGGATGATAAGGAGAATCACAGGGTCTACTCTTGTGAGTCTGACAAAAGTACTGCTTTTTAAAAGATACTGCTGTTAATGTTTTTATGTTCTGGAAGATCATATGTTATGTTCTCAAAGATCTGGATATTGTGTCTGGAATGAGAAAACAAAGAGACTGATCATTCCCTGCCTTGTACAACACAAGAACTAGGAGGTTACAGAAGAGATCAGTAAACTCAAAACTAATAAAAAGGAACATTTTCTGGCACAGCCACTGGTTACAGTGTGTAACCTCTTGCCACAGTAAAGCACAGATGCTAGAGGTCTATACTGGTTCAAGCTGGGAATGGGCAAGTTAGTGGACATAACTGGGAGCTGCTAAACACACAGAAATTGTACCTGACTCAAAGCCTTGGAGTCCTGGAAGAGGACTCTGGGGAAGAAATCTCATACAAGCTTGTTATGCACTTCCACTTCTCCCTCAGCACCTGCCCTGGGCCACTGGTCAAGCACCCCTCTGACCCGATCTGACCCCTCTCCTGCACCCTGGCAGGGCTCTATTTCTCCTTGGGGTTACACAGGGTCTTCCAGGATCCAGCTCCGGGGTTGCTGGTGGTCACTCAACTGCTCTTCTCCCACCCATCACCCTTTTGGTGGACATACCCAGGTTGTTCAGGTAGTGTTTACTTTCAAAGTATGCCAAGAAAATGATTCCTAAACATGCCCATTCACTTTTTCCTCCCTCTTGGTTCTTTCTTTCGAGGACAAAAGGGATGGAAATGGCTGGGGAGCCACTGGCACTCCCTCACCTCTCCAGTCTGTTGCGTCTTGATTCTCAAAAGGAGTCTGTCTGGAAGAGAAACACCTGCCTGTACTGCTCCGAGGGACAGAGCCAAGAGCTCACAAACAGACAATGGGTTTGAATTAAAGACATTTTTGAAGCCTATCCTAAGTAACATGGCAGGATATGTCCAAGAATATAAAACCCCACAAATGAAGCCATGTTATGCTTTAGTATTATGAGTTACTGCACTGAAAATATCATAACGAAACACAATACTCTTGCAGACCCAATAATGCAATCATAATTATTACAAACTAAGCTACAGCCCAAGAATTACACGCAATCTTGAAAACTCAGGTCAAAAGATATGCTTCTTTCATGAGATCACCCCATAGGTGGAGGCACGTCTTGTCTTCCGTACCTGTGAAGCACATAACTCCATAATTTTAATACAAATCATTAAAGCAAACAAAAAGCTAGATTAAAATATTTGTGAAACATTACTAAAACTATTTAAGCAAGATGAGACAGAGCAATCAGCATTAAAATAATATACATTTCAACATAAATAAATATAAACACTTCCCTATGGTAGAGATGAAATAAGAATAATTTATCTTGTCTGCCAATCTATCCTAAAAGCCATCTTTGTCAGCTTAGCTAGTAGTTTTTGTATTAATTATAAATAAAATCTGCATGTGAAAAAATAACAGACTGTGAAAAAAAAAATCTAAGAAACACCAGGCATGGAGAAAATTAGAGGAAAAAACCATCAACACTACAAAAGACAATACTGCAGAATGAGATTTGCAGAAACATTGGCTGAGCCATTGGTACAAAATCTTTGAAAAGATATGGCAAAAACCTGCATATATTAAGACCTAAAAGAAAACATTTCACAGTAAAAAAGCACATGTGATCTGTTGCTTTTACAAGTAGAAAAACATTATGCTAATAATGACAATTCTGTTTTCAGCAGCTTGTTATTTTTAAAATGCACCCAAATCAAGTAATGGAGTTCTGTTTACAGCAGCATCATTTCTTTTAGCATTATCTTAAGTCCATATGAGACAACCCATGTAAGTCCATTCCATAAAAACCCAATAGCAGAAGGGCCAGAACAAAAAAATGAGCAAGCTCCTCTCTGTAATTCTCCCAAATAGTCACAACAGTCCACAAGAGGCAGAGGCTGAAGGAATTTTTTTTTTACAGAATAGGTCCCCAACTAAGGAAATCACCCTTATCCAAGATTACGCATATATATGCACTTAAATTGTGCCTTGAAATAACTGCAGTATTTGCATACAAGGTTTACCAAAATGAAGCTGGGATTGGGAATCCAAGAAAACAGATCAGCTTTGGAAAAAGATGGGTTCCCCAGCAAAAAGAGGCTGCTCCAGGAAGACAAAGAGGTTAAAAAAATGTGTTGGCAAGAGAAAAGAAGACAGAACAGGTCTTTGTTTAAAGAAACAGAAAGAAAAAACAGAAGACTACAAAGCACTTCAACTCACAAGAAGTAAAAAAGAGGCCAATAAAGATTTTTAGAAAAGGAAGGAGTTTGTACTTAAATATGAAATGGATAAAAACTGGGAATTATTCCTGGAAATTTAATCGAAACTTTCACTTTTAAATACAGAAGGAAAATGCCTATCACCAGCTTCTGTATAAAAATTAACTCTCCAGATTTAAGAGACTGAAAAGACAAACAGTTAGAGGAGAAAAAGAGCAGAAACTATAGGAACTTCTTTAGAGACCATAAGAAGAATTACAAGTCAGAAAGGTAGATCTAAAGGGAGTTCATAATCATAGTACTAAAATGCACCTTTGCCAGCATCAGTGTTATAAACTGAGAGAAATCACTGGCTGCATATCTTATATTGTTGCTGTGTATCCTTGAACACTACAAGAATTCTTTATCATTTCTTCTTTGTTCACCTTGATTTCTGTCTCTACAGCTCTCCATTATGTACACTTGAAATTTCAGATTAAATATGATGCCAGACAAGGACATCAAATGAGAGATCTGAGGTAAGATGCATTACTGAAAAGGAAGAGAGGGTTTTAGTTGAAGTCAGCAGAAAGGGCTGGATGGATTGAATGCCAGCAGGAAATTATCAACAGACATATGGAGACACTCAAGAGAAAACAGTTTCAGGGAAATGATGGAGACACTGATAAGAGATAGATGCCATATCAACTGCACAACTAATGCTAATCCATGTTGCAGAGCAAGCTGTGAGAAGGAAGCCACCTGCAACGTCATGCCTGAGAGGGCTGCAGTAAAAGGAATGGGCACTGTTTGAATAAGGAAACTTCCCATAAAATGAAATATTTCCCCCTGGTGTTGTACATCCTATACCAAGTATTAACAAGACTAATAGACATGGAAGGAGTAGCTATGGGAGGTAATTTTTAGAACAGCCCATCTTGTACATCAGGAAAGAGAAGGCACATTGACTAATATGAAACAAGGACTAAGAAAGTGGAAGACTAGACGAGAGGGAAGAGAACAGATGTTTCTATCTGACAGTCAGTCAGAGTACAAGAGACAATTTGTATTACCTTGCATTACACTATGGTCCTAAAACATTTTCAGTATCAGCCATGAGCTAACTACAGTAAGACAAACTCAAAAAAGCCACTTAGCTGGCAGATTTCTGTATCTGTCTACGTACGACATCTTAATTCTCCTGTATCCTCATGCCTACCCAGAAACCTCTCTGCTCATATATGATCTTTCTTTGCCCTTAGGAGGGATTATCTGTCTCTACTCCATGAACCAATCTGCTTTAATAGCCACAGCTCTAAAACTTTCATCGCCTTCTTCCCATCAAAAGAATTGCTGAATTTCTTTTTATGTGAATGGTTAATTTAATTAATTACTGTATCTGTTAAGTTAGCCAAATGGACTAATCAATCAGAATTAGATAACTTCCTGTAGATATGGCAACAGCTTTCACAGTGCCTACTCAGAGGAAGACAAAAACAACTGAGAAAAACAGAGCTGGTTCTTGTCTGCATAAATTGACATTTCACCCCTTTATAAAATATTCTTACTGCGCTTTTCTGTCCTTGTTGCTGCTAACATGAAGGCAAGACAGGGGAAAGGAATTCCTTAATACTTCTACCAAGTATTTCTTCAAAAGGAAATTAGGGACTTAAAAAATTAGTTACATCCTCAAGGGATTATATACAAATGCTGACTTGTACCCAACCTGAGTCCTTTCTTGGAGCTCAGCGTCACATTTCAGTAATGAACAATGATCACAACTAAAATCTCTGGTGACATTTCTTCCAAATACTAATATTTGTTCATTTTTTTTCCTCTCCAAGACTTCTCTCTCAGATCCCTAATGCCATCTGACTTGAAAATGCACTTAGTCCCTTTATCCCTTAATAGCTAATTTGCCTGCAGGACACAGTAGTAACTGCCCTGCACCCTACTGCAGACAGGAGACTGCAGAACAACTCTGCAGCCCTGCACAGGGCCTCCACCTCTGGCATCAGAGGTGTCTCACAGCACTGGCTTACAGTGAGCATGTGTTTCATTTACGGGACTGGCTTCATTTCTTGATGGGAACAGGTTTAAGCAGGTTGAAGACATTCTTTCTTAGTTTCACCAAATTTCTATTACACACCTGGTTCCTATTACTAGCATAAAAAAAGGAGAGTACACACCAAAAGCTGCAAGGAAAATCTGTAAAACAACAGTGGTAGTTTCAAGGCTCAGGTTGATGTGAATATATCCTGATGCTGGACACACCTTGTGCACATGAACTGCACCTGAAGTCCATCCAGCGGGCATTCTGTGGTGCCACTTTTCATCTACAGTCACTATACCATGGACTTTTTGGCCCATCCTTTACAATCTTTACAATTCAGTTTGAATTCCTCCATCTAAATGACCATATGAGAATATAATGATGAACAGATACTGCTTGTATTTCCCAGGGCAGCGGGGGTGGGCAGGGAAGGAAGTTTATATTTAATTTCTGCAGCTAAGAAGAGACAGACATACAACTAACCATTTACTCATATCACCACAGGTTTCTTTTCACAATGTTTTAAGGAAATATGAATATAGCTCCTGACTGCAACAAACTAAGAGTAAAGCATAGCTAAAGCAGCTCTGAAATCATAATTTCAGGTTCTGTTTGTTTATTGCAACTTAAACATTAACAATAATTTGACTATATTTCTTGCATCAATATTAATATTTCCTAATAAAAATATTGGAAATGGTAAATTTCCTCTGATATTGTATCTATAATGAAAATCTATTGTTAAAAAAAGTAAGGCATTTTAAAACATTCTGTGGCAGAAACATTGCAAAGGGCACAAATCCAATACAGCAGTTGATTCATGCTGCTAGTGATGGAGGGAATGCAGTTACATTCTTCTGTTTCAGACAACAGGGAGATTTAATCTACTGCCCTAACACGGAAGCTACACACACACAGACACAGATTTTTCCCAATATCCACAGAAAGACACTGCTACTCAAGATGCCATAGTGCTAAACTAGACACTTCAACAAGCAGAAAGAGCAGACAGCAGCTGTTTGCAAGATTCTTGACAGGCAGAAAGGTGAAATAGGATTTTTCTGGCTCTAAACTTCTGCTTTCACGGGCAGAATTGAAAGCAGTCTGGGCAAGGTTCACTTTGCTCCTTACTCAGTTTTCCTTACAGTACTCATGGCAATGCAAGTGACAACAAAACCTTACTCTGTTTTTGCTAATGAATAATTTACACCAGTGTTTCTTCAAGCAATTACTTTTTTATTTTTCTTACAGAAATTTCAGAAGGACTCCTATTAAAATGAGGAGATCTTTTCAGACCATGTTCATACTATTACTACAAAGCAGTTTCCTCAATGCCATTCTGTTCATACACTTGCTACTTTAAAGTCAGGATAAACATGGTTAATTTTAGTATTTGAGAAAATGATAAATTGTTAAGAAAGGGAAGAGGAATGCACAAAAGAAGCACAGGCTACATATTTTCCCGCAAAAATGTAATAGTGTGCTCTAATCCCAGTTTTTAATATGCCATTTCATACAGCCAAACCGATCTATATTACATGGAAAATCACTTCCCAAGTAAACTCACTTGTGATTTCAACCACATTTCAACTCAACTCTTTATGTATTGTCTACAAATGCTACATTAAAAGAGAAAAACTGGAACATTACATGCCAAAGTGTTATATAGGGCCCTGATATTACTTTGTGCTATTAAATACAAACTAACACATTTTGCACAGGACACCAGTGTCATTTAGTGCATGAACTTTACTAAATATTTTTATTTGGTGGCTTCCTTCAAGAATTGCCCTCAAATTTTAGTTACCATATACATGGTCTTGCCCTGAAAACAATATTCAAATTATTCCTGCACTCATGTACATTTCCATGATGCTTTCTCAAAGTATTTGCAAAACACACATACTGAGTCCTCTACATACTGCCCCCCAGGAGAGTTCATGTTAGCAGTTCCTCAGTAAAGTATGTGTTTGTTTGGGGTGCCCAGTTTAAAACTTCACAGAGCCATATATTGTAGAAATACAGTGCCTTTTTCATCTTAACACATTTCAGATGTGTTCTGCCCTGTGTTGCAGTTTGGGCAACACAGGAGCTCTTGGAGCTCTTCAGAGCTGATCCCAAGTGTCCTCCTCATGGTGTGCCCAAACAAAGAACCGTCACAACAACAAATGGTGAAGGCTTCACTTTGGAGAATGTTTGTCTAGAGTCATGCAGGAAATCCCTGTCAAAGTGACCAGGCATCATCACTTGCTTTGCATATATGCACTTCCCAGCCCTAAATTGGGACTGCCAAGCAAACCACCTCATTGCCAGCACACCCCTGCTTCACTCCCAGACTACACTGGCAACGAACAGGGTATGATTACAGAAATAAAATAAACCCCCTTAAGCTGCATAAAATAGGAATACAAATTATGCTGTGCTTCATCTTCTGCCTGTTTCATCACCTCCTTCCAATCTCCCCATGTCATACCAACCTCTCTCTCCCTGGTCGCATTCCTACTCCTCCTTTATTAGCCAGCCCATCACCCCTTCTTACCAACCAGCATTTCCATGCCACTGCTTCTCACTTTTGCATGATGCCAAGAAAGACCAGCAAAGGAAGTCAAGAGATACACAGTTTGGCACTAATGCTGAAGACATCCATCCTAAAATGTGCATCCTTAATGACAGCAAAGCTTTCCCCTGCTGCGCTGTCATGTCTTTTATAAGCACTTAGGACAATCACCTCCTTATGCTCATGGTTACCTGCTGTTAGAACTCTGCATTTGATCCTCAAATTTGAAAGGTTGCTCCTGTACCAAGAACATTTTATATAATCATCTCCAAAAATAGTAATTTCTTCTAAACTGTGCACTTTTATATAATTGTTGAATATTCATATATATGGATTGAAAAATTATGGAGACGTTTGTTTTTATTGTTAATCTAATGAATTCATCCACTGTTCCAGTACCTGGGATGTTTCAGGAAAAAAATACCAGAAAAAAGTTTCCACTACTTTTATCTTTGTTCTCAAAAGATGTGAACTTTAGAAACAGGAAAACCTGAAAATAGTTTCAACTCAAAACATAGCAAACCTTAAATCTAGAAACTAACTAGTTGCTAGAAAGTATTCTGATGAAGACAATCTGCTAGAACTTGCAGAAGATAGAAATGGTCTTGAAACATAAAGACATTGAAAAAGACTGTTATTGGGCTAAAGAAAATTGGGCCATGAAAAACATCTACAGTGAGAGGCAAATTAAAGAGCAGGAAACTGAAATTACCTGCTGTAGCACTGTAATATCCCTATTTTAATAAAGTAGGTCCATTTTAATAGCACAGAACATTGTGTGGATCAGAAGTCAAAGTCTCACACTTCATTTTGGGGTGAGCCAGGATTTTAGTCTGAAACGATGCAAACAAATCCAACAGCACAGTTAAGGGAGACAACGAAGGAAGTCTCTCGAAGAAGCAGTCTGCATTACTGGGAAAATATTCCAAAATATCCACACATGAAAAATGACACAAAAGTTCATGTAATAAAACTCATGGCTCATCTTACAAATGAATGAAGAGTGGGAAGACAAGAGTCCCTTAACCACAGAATCCTCAGGAGCCAGATTCTGAGACAACACTAATCACTTAACCACAGTCCAATGAATTATCACAGCTCCCTCAAACTTATAATCATCAATCTTCATTTAGTATATACAGCTACAAGAGTACAGCTAGCTTCAGAGAAACAAAAAATCCATTTCCTAATGCTGTTCCAAGTCAAATTTGTCTGGCTTGCCAGATGGCTCTGGCATTGCTGATGGCCCAGCAGGTTACTTTGCCTCCCTTTTGCAAGTCATCCTCTCTATACTCAAAAGGCTCTTCAATTTGGAGAAGAGAGGACGGGGTGAGGATGGGGGGAATATGATAGAGGTTTACAGTATCATGTAGACCCTAAACAGAATTAATGCAAAGCTGGTATTCACCTAATTCCGCATTAGTAAAATACAGCAGTACTTAAAGAAATTAGAAGACTAATTTAAAACAGATCAAAGAAAGCACTATGTCACACAGCAAGTTGTGAATCTCTGCAACATGTTGCCACAGGAGGCTGCACAGGCAGTGTCAGAAGGTATCTCAGAAAATGACTGGAAGCCCTGAACAATAGGTTCACAAACAGGTACTAAAAGGCACACACAGGGATGTGTCTTCTGGCATCTATAATCAAACCGCATGTTGGGGGGATGGGAGACGTGTGAATGGAATGGGCCCTGAACGTGGTACGACCCATGTGCTCTTTCATTGTCAGTGCCAGGATAGATGGACCATTGCTATGACGCAGTTTCATTTCTTGTGTGTTTAATCACTGTCACTGCCCCTTAGGGTAAAGCGAATACAGTAATTTGATATTTTTAAAACTACCTTTCTATCCAAAGTAATTTTCTGAAACTAAGAGAAAATACATCTGTGCTTATAGAATGCAAATTATTTTTCCACATATTAGCACAGGATTGTTTTTAAATACATGGTTCATATCCATATCATGCAACCTACAATATGTGTACAGAGCAACAATGGCCATCATCACCCTGCTAGCCACATCCATTGCAGAGACTGCTCCACACCTGTAACTGGAAATCCATTTCTGAAAATGCAGCTATGACAGTTTTCCATCTGCTGCTGCATGGATAGGACTGGGATTCAACTCATACTGACTATCCTACAGCAAAACTCAGGCAGGTTCAAATACCTACCCCTTTTCTTAACAAAGGTATCATATCCTTCTGGTAGGATGAATGTAGTTATGTGACTAGCTTCATTCCTCTATATACAAAACTCCCCATCTTCACACTCCTCAAAGAAAACAAAATTCTGTATTAAGACCAGTTATACTAGTTGGTGACATAACTATAGCTGTATTTTAGGCAGTAAAAAAGAGAACAGGATGAAATCCTTGGCATTACTAATGGTGTTCATATATCCACCTAAATTGGTGCATTGATTGGTAGAAGAAGTTATAAACAAAATGCTGAGGTTTGCAGCTGGTTGACTCATGTATCATAGGTAGAAGTTCTCCTTTGACTGATGTTCTGCTCCTACCATCCATTTCTTCTACATACACATATATACTTCCTATATACACACACAAAGATCTTCTGTAAGCTATATATCCAATGTTTATAGGATATATTTTACATCTCTAGTAGGCATCTGTCACCAAGACACTACACATGATACATCCAATTTGCTTACTTGTTTTCTCTGGCTCCTTCTCCACACCTTTTCCTACCCCTTCATTCTCATCTTTCATGTCATCCTCTTTTACAGAAGGACCTTGCCTGCCTTGTTTGCAGAACTGTCTGTCTGGAGAATTATAGCTCAAAATTCTTATTATTAGAAAATAGCAGAAAACTCTGTTTCTTGACTCAAAATACAAACCAAATTGTTTTATCCTGCATGCCTACTAATGTGTCTAATGTACAAACATTTTCAGAATTTGACATATGTTATTCAGTCATGCTCAAAAATAAACCACCTGCAACTTCTCATGCTGCCACCTAAGCAATGGTTTAAATTCCAGAAGATACACATCCCACGATGAAAGAATTGGCAGGGTTAAAGCAGATTCAAGTATACTGAAATCTTCCCATAGGGTCTTAGTTCTGCATCACCATCTCCTTATATCTCCAGAACACTTGCCACAGCAATTTCTCTGAAGCAGGTTTATGGTGCCAGCAAAGACTCAAATTTTTCTTTCAGTGATAATGCAAATCCTTATGACTATTTTGTCTTTTCCTGTAGCCTCTCATCTTTCAGCCACAATGTGCCTGCAGACAGAAACATTATATACCCATTTATAAAATCAGAATAGATTTCTAAGAAATATCTTATTTATTATCTATTAATATTACCTATTTTTAGGCTGAAGAATTCTTTTGAGGATGAAAAGGGTGCCAGAGTGCTGGAGTGTGCTAGATCCAGTTACTATGTTTCAAAGAACTACACTCTTCATTCAGAGGTTATTCACCTGCTCTTTTCTACATTTCTGGCATATTTTCCATAGGTCAGGCTGAGCATCTGCTGTCTCAGATCCACAGGACTCAACGAATGGCATTCTTTGCAATCTGGCAACTCTCTGGCCTTGAACAGTTCCATTTTGAACACGGTGCAGCAAAATACTACAGTTGTGGTGCAAAGTGCATTTTACAAGTATTTTGCAAATTAATGTCTTTCCAAACAGCTGACTATAACCAAGATGAAAACCTAAGTCTGCTTAGATAGAGTTAATTTTCATGAAACAACTACATAACCAGTTGCTTGTCCATAAAAAAAAAAGAATGTCTAAAGGTGCAGAACAGCTGCAGACCCTTTTAAATTCTATACAGCACTGTGGTAGAAAGTCTTGAAAGAACAAAAGAACACCCTAAAGAGCACACGGTATAACGTTATAGAGCTTTTGACTCACGCACCCTGAATGACTCCTTCCACAGTGCACTTCATCATAAGGCCTCTGATAGCCAAAAGTGCCACTGCTCCTCAGCAAAGATACAGGGAATAAAGACCACAGTGTCACTTCTGAATGCCACTGTCCCCCTTGCAGTCCTGTCCCTTTGCCCACCCAAGGACCCACACATCCAGAACTGAGATGTGAAACAGCTGGCTGATGGGGTCTGTGGCTGGGAGCACACCCCCATATGCACAGAGCCATCCCATCAGCCAGGGACACAGTCACACACAGATGGCTCTAGCCATGATCAGCATCTGCATGTAGAGCTGCCTCTAATTAAAATTTTAATTCAGTGAATGATGGATCTGAATTTAACCAAGCATTTCTACAAGAAACCTACTTTCAAATCTCCTGTCATCTTTGCTTGGCATTACAGTGATGTGCTTACACTGTTCTAACAAAAGAACTGCTCCAGCTCCTGACTTGTCCTCATCCTGAGCTAACCCGGTATCCTAAAGGAACCTCTGCAGCAGAGCAGATATAGAAGGACTTTTTTAAAGGGACAGGAAAATCATCCTCCCCCTTCTTTACCCTGATGAGCCACAGGGAAACAGGCCACCCCACTGGGAGGCTGCTCCCTATGGGATACCCCTCTCCACAACTAGCAGAAAGAAAAGCAGTTGCTCACAGAGGCAAGACCTCATGCTCCCACCAGCCTCCTATCCCAACCACGGTGAGTCAGAGCCCACGCTCTCCCTGCTGACTACAGAGATCCTGGGAGATTAGCCTCCTAATTTAGGTGCCTCTGACAACCCCCAGGAACACCCCCAGGAATATAATCCAGCACCTCAGTGGAGAGCCTGAGAGCCTCTAACAACAGTGCTCATCAGTTCTTAAGGAATATCATGTGTGGTTTTGCAAACATTAATTTCAGTAAATGGCACCACTGTTTATACCTAGAGCTCACATTGACAAGCACATGTTCAAGACTGTATTCTCCTCTTCAGTACAAAAATGTATAAGGATATTCTTAATATCATCCTTACTACATATTTCTGGAATCTTGTTCAATGCTTTAAATTATTTATGTTTCTAAAAATAATCCTCCTAACATGTCATGTGTTACTTATAATAAAAGCTGGATTTAAGACTCAAGTTCTACAGTGCAAAGCATTTGATGAGCAATCATCAGGGAGACTAATGTGGCTTGCAGAACAAGAAAAAGCCTTCCAAAAGCTCCACATAATATCGTAGAGTTTAATGCTGAGCTAAACTATAAATTAAAGCTAACCAACCTCCAAGGACGGTCATGGTTTTTAAGTTAGAAGACTTACAGGGTTATATGTATTTTTATACACCCAGACAATTCCCCCCCCACCCTCCACAAAACAGAGCCAAATATATTTACAATTATACTACCAATTAATCAATCCTGTAATGTTTTGCATGGGAATATTTTCAGTACATCTGCTAAACACTCCTAGTGCAAATGGAATCTACAGCACCCTATTTTAGTATTTGCAGATGAGAATTAAACTGCAACTTAGAAAAATAAATATAGCTGTTTCTTAAATCACAAAGATATACATGTTGATGACTATTTTCTTTCAAGCTAATTGACTCGGCATACAGATATCAGTGTTTGGGGAGAGGTGACATAATCTCAAACATGGATTGCCATAATCAGAAATACATAACTTAAAGAAAGGTTAATTCAGAAGTAAAGTAACTAAGTTTAAGGAATGCCTCCACAGGAACAAATGCATTTTCCATTTACATTTGTTTTGCTTACAGACCAGCAATGTGTGGAGGTGGAAACAACTATGCTGTACAGCAGATAAAAAAATCAAAATGTAAGAAAGATAGCAAGATGTTGGAGACACCTCAGATGCCCTGAAAACACATTTTTTTTTAATTAGTGCTGGTCAGAAATTTCCAACAAATGGTTTTTCACAAAAAACAATTCCTCCAGCTTCTCCAGAATGAAACTGAAATCTAACAGCTTAAACATTTTTTTTTCAAAACACATCTCCACATAGCCAAAGAACTGCACAACTCTGTACACTCACATTCAAAGCCCTGACTTACTTGATTTAGATCAAGAAGTAAAACTGAAGCATCTGTAAAGACACATGTACCCTAATCACTGCTTTTCAGACTACTCTTGGATTGGCAGTAATTCCATCAGTTCCGCTCTGTGCCATACAAGTGATTCATTGGACCAAAGGAAGCAAAAACATGACGACCTGAAAAATGTTGACATATTGAGATATAATAGGCTTTAAGTCTCCTGGACCTACTATTAGTTCTCTTCCGTGTTTGTTACAATATTGACTTTTTCTCTCAAGAAGATGAGATAATTTGAGCAGCTGAGCATTCATTATATCCATCGACAAAGCAGAGGGTATTAATACGCAGCACTTTAGAAAATCGGTTCATTTCTATTTAAACAACAGAATATGGATTGTGCATTTCAGATTCATATTTTTGGCCAAAAATATGTAAGCGTTGAAAACATTCAAAACAAGAATAGAAATGTGTAAGGGAATGCTAGAGATATATACAAGGTTCATGAAAACTTACTCTGTGAGAAAATATGGTTAAACCAGTGGCAGATGAGTGACGAACAGGTGGATTCCAGCTCTCCCAACATCAGTATCATCACCTTGCACAGACTTCAGACTTTGCACAAGTTTAGTATTTTATGTTATGATAGCAGAGCAAAGACCTGCTATGCCTTCCGTATTACAAGAGGTGACTGTCACCACTGAAATTTACTGACATTACGCTTTCTTATGAAACAAATTTTAACAGAGCAGAATCCTTTTCTAAGTACAACAGGCTTTCTTTTCATTGAGTTGCATAGCCTCTGGGGTATAGACAAATTTCTCACGGAGAATTCCAGTATTTTCAAAGCTCATTTCTTTTTGGTACAATACATCCTACAGCTTTGCATTGTGGAAGGCATGAAAAATAACACAGAAACTATCCAAATATGCAAGGGTTTGTTTGTTTTTTTATTGAAATATTTGAGTTTAAAGTCTCCCCAAACATAACTCAATTTAACACCAGAAACATGAGCAAACTCCTGAAATGCAACGCTACATTCTCTACAAAGTCTTAATCCATCCATACAAATAGTATAAAATTAACATTTATTAAAAAAAATTGAAAGAGTAGATGTGTTCTTCTATCACTCAAGCACCCTTTAATATACTATTCCACTTTTTAACAGCGTGCAGTGTAAAATGCTCTTTAAAGTTAAATAATGCATTTGCAGAATTAATATATAATATCATGAGGAAGCACACATTAAGGAAAATGTGAAGAGAAGAAATATTTTCACCTTAGAATGAAGTAACTGAGAAGCAGGAGATGAAGTAGTGCTATTCTAGATACTGTGAGCTGCTAGAGAAATTTTCTTAATACCCAGGATGATGACATTGTTCTCAGACATGAAGTTCATACTTCACTCCACGCAATCTGAGCATGCAAAACGTGAAGGTGCCCAATTCCTACTTAAATGAGTAGGAATCGAGGGCACTCAGCCCCTAATAGACCTAAGCCCTCTGAGCTGAGGAATCACTCATGCCAGTTTAATTTCAGATTACAAGAACAGGTCTATCATAATACTTGGGTATCCCCACCTAAATCCATGTATGTTCATTAGCTTTATTCACAGAAAATTAAATGGAAGGTGACACTTATTCAAAGAATGTAGACTTAGATTTACTACTCGAAAGCACTGATGCGCAGTGGAGCACAGGAATTACTCCTTGCAGCAAGGCAGAACCCCAGCCTCACACTCAGAAAAAATGATGGTGAAAGAACTATTATTTATATTATACAGCTTTTATCTATAATTATCTATATGCATATATTTATTAAAATATTATTTATACTCCATTTATATTATAATAATACAGCATCATCTATACTACTACCCCATCACCTCAGAAAGCTGACAAGAGGTGTAGGACTGCAAATGAACTAAAACTGCAAACGAGGAGCTGAGTGAGAACCCATTCAGTGTCCCAAAGGTGACTCCACTTCAAGCTCCTCCCAGCTATGCCCTGCAGCCAAAAGCTCCCTAAGCTATCTGATCAGCATTCTCCTTCCCCACTATCTAAACACAGTCCAAGTATTTAAAGGCTTTTACCCACAGTACGTTGATATAGTTCTGTCCAGTATCATAATTTTGTATCCCTGAAATCCTTTAATTTCATTTTCCAGTTTATTTTAAAACACAGAAAGTACTATATAGTGAAAGCTCAAAGTTATATTTTGTTACCATCTTTGTCATGCCATAAACAGACCATAAATAGCACACGTTCTCCACTTTTATCAGTTTAATCAGAGTTTCCATTCACTAGAAGTAATTCAGTACAAAAATACCAGAGTCCAGTAAGAAAGAGCGTATTAACATTATTTTCCAAATTGGTTTTCTCCCCCAAGCCATTCCTTTTTTAATCTTCAAAGATACTTAGATAAAAGAAACACAACAAAACAGAATCTTTTTCATCTTTCCTGAATGAGTAACTTGTTGTAATGCATCGGAAAACAATTCTAAATAAGCAATTATTCTTTGCTACTTGGCCACTTGAGTCCCAGCAATTTATTTAGGATACAAACATTTTACCAGTACTATTAATAATGGGTTTATAAATGGACATGGAAAAAAATCATGAGTTACTATCCCAGACTTGCAAAATATCATTTCCAGAAGCACAATAACACTCTTGTCTCAAATTGAAGTTTTTCAGAATTATGCAGCGAAGAACCCTATCCTGCAACTGAAGAGAAGTCAGTGACTTGGTAACAACAACATACTGAATAGTGAATGAAACACAGAAGCAATATTTCATCCAGGGGAAAAAAAAAGAAAGCTTGCAAGAAAAGAATATGACCAAAAGAATAATAAGCACAAATGTATGCTGGTTTGTTAAATCAAAATTCAAGAAAATGTTAAAAGTGTTGTACATTTCGTTGGCTTATTTAAGTCAAGACTTGAAAAGCTTCTGCAGTATTTTTAAGGAATGTTTTTGTTTGCCTTTCCACCCACCATGACTGTTTCTCAGTCATCAAGAAAAAAAGAGAAATGATCACCAAAAAAAAGCCCAAACTTCATTACTGTTGCTGTTTTTGTCAGAAAAACTGGTAAATTTGGTAAGACTTTGGCAAACATACACACTGTTTTTCCAACAGGAAATCATCTTGTCTTTACAGTAATTATTTAGTTAGATATGAACACAGGTTATCAATGGCAAGACTACTGTAGAATTTCACAACACCGTTCACAGAACTCCAAAAACTAATTAGACAGAATTTCAATTGAAGGGCTGGGGCACCAGTTCAAGCACGGGCATATGACCATGCATTGCATGGTCTGTGGTGGTGTTTCATACACCATGCCCTGAGAGACAAAGAGTCCTGAAAATGGACACTGCTGCCAGAAGGCTGCAAGGTTTGCAAGCCTAGGAAGGGAGAACAGAGGGAAAACAGCTTTCCCAAAGATGCTGTGGATAGTTTGCGCTCTTGGGAACATCCTCACAAAGACTTCTCCGGGCATGAAGGCATCCACCGTCTTCCAGCTTTTGTGCACACCCTGGCATTCTGAGATTAGAGACAGAGGGCTAGGATTTCTCCTCAAGGTAAACTTTCTAGGTCTGAAAATGAATACAATATTACAAATTGCATACAACCCAAAGACATGGTTCACCTATGCAACTTTTAGTGTTCCGCTTGAAGCCAGGCAACCTGGAAAAGCCGAAGAGGAGTGTCAGTTCTGTATACGGGCTGCTGGACAGAGGCCAGAAGACTGCTGTGCGCCACTTCACCTGTAGCAACAAGCTTGAAGAGAGAGGAAATGACAGTGCAACTTTTTTCTGAAAGAGTCCTACGTGAGAAGAAAAGGGGCAGGCAAACCCAGCAGAGGTTCTGGGAGCAGTTGCAGACCAGATGAGCATCCTAAAATACAGTCTTCAGCCAAAGCTGGGTGAGAGGCACAGCAGGAAGTCTCACCACTTTTTATGCCCTTAGGTCTTCAGCATGAGGAAAGACAACACACATGTGGCTCACCCATGAGACTGTAAAAAGCAAAACCCATCTACACCAACTGTGTGAAGGGCCCATGCATGCACAGTGTTATATTGGGTAAATACTCATGTGCAATGCTACAAAAACAGAGTGCTACATATTTTTCAGGATGAAGTCAAATTAATCCCTTCTTCGCAACCCCTACAAAGCGCTTTGTAATTGACACATGGATTTTTAACTACAGCTCTTATTCCCTATTGTTACTATGTAAACAAAAGAATATGTTCTCCAACTCTCCACTGAGATTCATCCTCAAACGCTTAAGAGTTCTCCCCTTGACACTAAACTGTGAGAAATATCCTGAAAAACTGTATGTACTACACACAGCACTTTATGCTTAATTCTTCCAAATTAAACAGATATCACAAATTTTCACCACTGTCAGTGACACAAAAAGGGATTATGAATATTATTAAAAGCATTTCCATGTTGGTTAATGACTATCTTTACCTTACATCAGTTACTGGGTTATGACTAACATGCTGGTGCACCTTTTATTTCTTTAATATCAAGATACTAATGTCTAAAGAACAGACATTCACTAGTAAGCTTTCTCTTCCAAAGACAATCAACAGTACAATCTTCTATATTACAGACTCTTGGAAACAAAGAGAAAAGAGATAAAATGAAACTCTTCAAATGAAACGGTCACAATTCACTAACCATTTTACCCAAAATATCTCACAAAATATTAAAATAATGTATCTGAAAACCATCACACAACTGTAATTTTTGAGACAACCAGAGTGCAAATTATTTCCAAACATACTTGGGGGGGAGGGAGGGGACCAAAACATTAAAAACGCAGCTGAACCAAATCCTGTGGGTATGCTCTTAATTTCACGGTCCTGCTCCATCTCTAACTTCACTGCTTGCGCCAGTGCTGGGGCAGAGCAGAGTGGCCGCAACCCTCCAGCTCATGCCCAGCAACTCTTGGAGGCTGCACATAAGAAGAACCAAAATCCGTTCTGCAGTCTCTGCCTGCTGGCTCAGTTCACATGCAAGTGCAGGCACCGTGGCTTACACTGTCCTCATGACCTCAGAGGTTATAAATCTGTGAGCTGCCAGAATAATTAATCTGCCCAGTGGCTCAGTCCCTGCAAAGTCTTTTTTCTCAGAGCAATCAGGGCCAGATAAATTGGTCTGGTGGTGTCAGTGTTCCCAGACACCACTTTCCCTTGATCCTTCTCCATGGATGTGTGCCAGCTACAAAGACAAAGCCGTGGCAACTGGAAACAGGCTGCAAAAGCCACGTGGATGTACCCACCCCTGTTAGCCATCTTTCTTGGGACAGCCATTTAGGGCTTCAGGTCTTCCATGTTCACATGGGTACACGAGCCATGGTGGCTTGGCTGCCTGTGCATAGGACAGGACAGCCATGGAGCCTATGGAACACAGATCAGGTGTTGCTGGAAAAACAAGATTCATTGCACAGCTCAGCTGAAGTGTGCATGCACACTATTCCCAGAGGAAAAGGTTTTTCCTCACACTCCTTCTGACATACAAAGGTGCTAAGGTACTTGCACAGCCAGATTGGGCTGTGCTATGTCAAAACATACAGTACACAGAGTGATGTACCTCTCCCAGCAGGGTGTTTATTCAGTTGTTTGGATTGGGAAAGCACTTCGTAAATGAAAATTCTCAGTTCAAAGACAGATTTCCTCTAAAAAAAAAGCAATTTTACAAAAGATGTCTGGAAACTGAACAGACAAACGTGCTCTGTTCCTCTCAGAGACCCTCCTGGAAGTAGACTGGGTAGGATTTTCTGGGGTTATTTTAAGCTCATTTGTGTGGGTTTTTCCAGTACTATATGTCTCTATTGTTAACTTATGCATTATTTAAAAGATACTGAGTTTAAAAATAGCTCTAACTCACCAAGGGAAAATGGAAAAAGCAGTGAGCTGAAAGCCACAGTGTTTCTCTCACCGATTGTTTCAGCATGCAAGACATCACAGCTTTCCCCCATTTTCATTTCAATTTAGTAGCTGTCTTTGACATTTGCCCACCCATTTTCACCACCAAAGTATCTGAGGATAACTCATTCCTGAGGGTGCATATTACAAGTCTCTGTGCACCACTCAGACAGCAAATTACTACCACACTAAGTTCCGGGACACATACATATATATATATATCCTTTGGGTTTGAAAGTTCTGCATTCAGTCCTCATGTTTCGAGTTCACCTACTAGATGAGCAGTTTACACTCTTTAATACGTTAAAATTCACAACACTGTTTCAAATTAAATATTGTCTATTATCCTTTCAAGTTACAGATTATGCTTAACAGACACCAATCATGTTACAGTGGGATTAAGTGACTGCCTAAAACTGTAAGTTTAGCACTGGTAGACTGAGGGACTGACCACCCCTAGGGGTGTTTCTGGCTACTGGATCATCTTTGCTCTCCCTTCAACTGCAAACAACTATGCAGGATGGGTGGGATACCAAGGCAGCTCAAACACAAAGGAAGCTCTTGCACACACTGACTGTACAAACACCTGGGCAAGCACCAAGCTGTCCTCAGGCACTTGAGACAAAAGAGATAAATGGGACCAGAATATGAACATCGTGGGGCATCAGGAAGGAATTAAAAGTATCTGAAGCCAATCTAAAATCAACAATGACCCTGACTCTTTATTGCATATGTAAAGTGAAGTCCAGGAGGAGACAGGCCTGGAAGTACTCAACAATCTTCTGCTTAAGGAAGTAACAGCAGTGAGCTCCACAGCAGGGAAAGAGCAATCCTCATATAAACACTATGTACACATTAGAGCTAGAGGACTCTTCCAAACTGCAAGAGAAACTATCTTAAGCCCACATATGTTGATTTTAGTCCAAAACATTTTTCTGGAGTTTAGCTGCATAGTCCTAGGCACTGCATTAAATGGTGTCTGTGAATGTTTATTCCCACAGAAAGGAGAAATAATAAAAGGAGAAAGGGGTTGGGAGGCAGAGAGTTGTCCTGCAGGCAGGAAGGGTTACCCTGTTTAAAATAGATCAGGTTGTTCACATATCTCAAAATTCAGCATATGATAGGAGTAATAGTTAAAACTTGTACAGACAACTCCCTATAAGACAAAAGTACAACAAAACAAAGCTATCCCTGTATAAATTAACCCAAGGATAACAACAAGAGCATTCTAACAGCTTGAAAACATATAAAAATAACCCCAAAGGAACCCAAGACTGCTGAGGAAGAAACCCACACCATCACCAGCAAGCCCCTGACAAAGACCTTGAGACAGTTATAGAGAGGGCAGTGAGGATTAAAGTGCTGGGGCTGATGCGAAGATAATGAGTTGATGTCTGTGCACTGAGGATAGTCTTAGAGAGTCCTTTCCTTACACCAGTTTGCAAGCATGGAGACTGCCACCTAGAAGGAAAAGGTGATTTGTTGTGTAAGTCAGTCCCTTGTTACAGAGGCACCCCCAAGTTAGGGCAGCAGCAGAACTCGGTGCAACAACATGCAGTGAAAACATTGTGCAGCTTCTAAACTTAACAGCAGCTAAGAACAAAACAGAATAGGAAAAAAAAGTGTTTGTGTATAAATATACCTATATGGTCACCTTGAAATCTCTCCTTTTTGAATATAGAAATATGCTCTGCAGTATTTCAGCAGAATGATACAGGACCGAGATCCGCAGAGTGCAGTGGCCCCATAGTGCAGCAGATACCTGCAAACTGATTTTGGGTTGCTGAAGGAAGGTACTGCTGGTAACATCTCTGCAGTGGAGATTATATCCAAAAAACGACATTAAAAGCTGCATAGTTCTAAGAAAAAACATTATTCTTGTTTAGAGGAGCTAGAGACAACACTATATTAAACACACTAAGACAACAGCATAAAAATATGTACAAAAATACTCCAAAACTGTAAGTAACAACAAATTCATTAGTTGCATTTGTTAATTGGTGAAAGAGAAAATACTTTAAATGGGAGGAAAAAGTAGAGGAAAAAGTCACTGAGAGAAAACAGACATGGCTGGAGGAGTAGTTCTGCGAGATAATTCCAGGAAAAGGAATAACACAATAAAAATGAAAAGCGGCAAATTTAAAAATTAAGAGAACCACATTAAAACTTTCAGCAAAGATTTCAGGCAAGATGAAAACCCCCTTTGGTTACTCAGATCCCTATGTCTCCAGCATGCAGGCAGTTCATTCTTTCCAAGTACAAACACAATCTGAAATTAATGTGCAATAAAGAAGTTGAGTGACACAAAAATTCCTGGATCTGATGTCCTTAGCAAAAACAACCATATGTGAGAGGAGACAATGCAGCATGTGAGTTAAAACAGTCAGGCAAAGTCCCAAAGCAAGGAGGAGGAAAAGCATTGTTGAAAAAAAAAAGGTACTTGTGAGACTGCAAGAGCAAAGTCATGCTGCTCTTGATGTCAAGTCAAGTTAACCGTGGTACTCACTCTAGAAGAGTTCAAAGGGGGCCCTGATAAACTTCCCTGCATTGAGTATTCTCCCTATGGTTTGAAAGTGTCTAATTCCAGAGATCCATCACATTCAATATCATGGAGCTGAAGAAAAATTTATCACAAAGACAGTGCACCTGTGTGACACTGAAAGTTAACAACTATACTATTCAAAGTGTTGCATGTGACTGTTGACAAGCAGAAAACAGTGAACTGGATTAACAGCAAACAGCCAGTCTTATTGTGATACCAGGAGAGCAATATGTATGTACTCTCTCTAAAAAAAATAAAATAAAATTGTATTGAATAATGACAAATTCAATTAATGGGAGCAACACAGGTATAGAAGGGATGGAATGGAAAAAGCAATAATGGTGACAAGTAGATGCTTGCACCAAATTACATCAAGGACAGAAAAAGCAAGCAATCATTTTCTAAACTTTTTGAGACCTAGCAATACCAGAGAGATATAGAAAATGACAATATCAACACAGCAACATCAGCTGCCTCCTCTGTAGCACAGGTGCACTGATGCTGAAAGAGATCAAAAGCTGTGTGATATTTTGGCAACCAAACCTCCTTGAAGGACAACAGAAAAAGTCAACTGAAAATTTTAAGATCATGTTCATTCAGATCTGGACACTGGCTGAAAAACAATTATGACATTTTTCAGAAGTTGTTAAAACTCTCCTGGTTTCTTACTGGATGTTCAGCTTGAGATTTTGGGGGCGTTGGTATTATTTTAATGCTGTCTTTTCATATCTAAATTTTGTGTAAAAAAAAAAAAATTAACAAGCATTTTGCAGTTAAACACACTGATAGCCCTGAAGACATTAAATTTGTAGCAAGGGAGAAAACTACTTTTACACAAAATGGATGGCAGGACTACTCAATTTTCCATTAAACACAGAGGGCTTGTATGGATCCTTACCAGAAAAACAAACTCTGTTTGAAAACACTTGTTATGAGATATCACTCAATTTCTCACTGATGGTTATAGAACGAAAGTATAAACTGTGGCATTCGTGCACACCACTAAAACCAGCCCTGGTAGTATATTAAAATAATCTCATCATTCATTTATTATACAAATTGGTAATATGCAAGTTACTAAACAGGGTCACAGTTCGAATAGTAACAATTATTTCAATGCATAGTTGATGTATCTGTAAGGAAAAGTAAAGCAAGAAAGAAACAGCAATTCATAAACAGGAGTTTATCTGTTCACACCCCCTAATTCAATGCAACTTTTCTTAGTCACTAAACTAGTGAATTCCTGTTGTTATTCAGATTGATGCTGACACCAGCTTAATCACAGCTACCACAGATTACTGAAGCATTTCTCTGTCTCAGGTAAGCATCTACCCAGTATCAACTCTGACACAGTAACAGCTAAGAAACAAGACAGTTAGCAGACCTGTTTTAAAAATCCCTACTTAGGCTGACTTGCTGAAAAAAAACCTCAAATCAGGTTTCTCACATCCCAGGTTGACACTCTAAACACTGGGCTTTTGGAAAGCTTTTGATTTACTATACATGCTCAACAACCATCAAGCTGAAAGGCAAATTTCTGCAGCCAACTCTGGGCCACCACTTGGAGTGGTAAACTTGGTCCAAGTCCTACATCAGGCACTGGGAATTCTCATACCCATTAATGGGGAAACGTGTAGAAACACAGAAACATTTCTTACTCCAGCTTCAGTTTACTGACAGCTGCATTGTCGGTTAACCAGCAAGCGGGTAATCTTGCCTTACCTATTTACAACAGTATAAAAATATTATCAGGATCTGTTGGGAAATACCTAACACAGCTTCAGTCTTTTAGTTCCTCCAGGGGGTTTCTCTGTATATTGATTATTCCGAGCTCTAGCTTACTCTTTGACTGGCAATTTTAATACCTTTGTCTCATGGCTCCTTTGTAGTGAATTTGAAGATTTTGGTTGCCATATGGGCTAAGAGGAGGGGAAAGGATTCTTGATTTCTGACATGCTCCTCTGCCAGCTCTGCTGCTGACAGCTGAGAGCTGCCTCACCCAGGTCGGTGTTTTGCCTCTTCCCCTAAGTAACAACAGAAATCCACAGCAGAGGTTGTTAGGTGCATTCAGAAACCCCAAGGAAAATATGACTGCATAGTTACAATACACTACCAATGTAAAAAAATACAGCTTAAAAATTACATAAAACACTTAGTGTCCCAGTAAGTGTATCTACAGCAGTTTCTACAGACAGTGTTTAAGATCATTGTGGCCTGGTTAGGGTGTTAATTGTCCACACAGACTTACAAAAACCCTAAACACTCTGGTTAGGTGGAAGCAGATTTCAGGATCTGGGATCTCAAAGGTGCTCAAACATGGGCCTCTTATTTTCACACAGTATTTAGCTCCTTCTGTTTGGCTTTCCAAGGTCAACCGAAAGAGCCTTGTTAATAATTCTGGCAACTTCTGTACTTTGAAAATAGGGAGATGCACATTCCTGGAATATAGAATCCACCAAAAGGTTGTTTGGATCCAAGGCAAAGTTCTTTTTTTAGGATGTTTGCTTGCAGCTCCTGCTGAAGTCAAGTGGAACTACTAATGTTCACCCAAGGGCAAAATTTGACATATAACATTTATTTTATGCTATACACAAGTATGAATAGAGAGAATATGAAATGCATAACTGAAGACTAGCTACTAGGTTTGGAAAAAGCAAAGGCAGCAGTTGTCCAAGTACAGGAGCATGATTTAGTTTTTCACAGCCCTTGTGCAATTCTAATACCATCCTCTTTTTCTGCTAGGGTAATACATCTGACACAAGAGTATTAATTCATCTTTTGATGTATTTTTGTTTGAATCATATACAGATTTCTGACTAGAAATATTGAAGGACAAGTCAGCCAACAGAACAGAGAACAGCTCATGACTTGTTCATTCCCCAGCCGTTCCCCTGAGTCCCACACTGTCAATTAGGTAGCACGTGGTGGTCTTCCTTCTCCCACTGTGAGTAGGAAGGAGCTTATGTTATCAGCAACATGGGGTGAAGGGATTACATCCACAGTGTTTTACAGTGACCTGCATGCAATTCTGAAAACAGTTTAAGGCTGCTTTCCATATAACAAAAATACTGAAAATACCCACATTTTTGCCCTGTTGAAGGTCAGCTCGAATATTTTTCTTATTCCTGTTGGCATAGTAAAACATCAGCATGTTTCTGCTTTAATTTCTCCATAACAGAAAGAGATGAAGAGAGAATAAAAAAAAATATCAATCATACTGTGCTAAACTAATGTACTTAAAGGCAAACCATTTCTTACGACAGGCTTTGCAAGGACCAAGCAGTAATAGCCTTGTTTTTCTCATGTTCATTTTGTGAGAAATGAGAGTTGGTCTCAGGAATTATCTGCATGATTATCAAGGTGCAAGAACTGAAACCAAAATAAAAGCAGAGTATTTGATTTTTTTTTTAAATTACCCTTTAGAATTTATCTGTAAAATAAGTAGAAGTAGTAAACACTTCACTCCTCTGAAGTGCCAAAGTGGCTCTTGTTCAATCTGCTCATTTGCGATGGAGGGTGGGGCAGAAATGGAAAGCAGAAAATTTGAAAGAATCCTGCTAGGAGGTAAGTGTTCAAGTTCATCTCCCATATGAGAAGCCAAGCCCAGAATCTGCATAACCTACCTGCTCTAATGTCTGCACACTCAGACAATGTCTAGACAATTCTATTGTAGGTAACAGCCTTTCTGTGCTGCTATTAGGAACATGAGCTGTGCATGAATTACTTAAAGTCTTAATGCAAACCCATGGAGAAGGAGTGCCGAAATGCCACTCAGTGTGTATGTGTGTGTATAGGTTTATTAAAAACAAAGTAGAGAGGAAGTTACTACAGTTAGTAATATAATTCACTGTGCTATTTGTGAAGAACTGACAAATAATATATATTTCTTTGGGCTTTCTGACAGCCTCTACCCATTCCAACTGAATTATACAATTAGCTAATAGCGGAACTGTACTGGTCTAATCCACTGGCATCACACCATGCACTAACACAAAGGATATCACAATTCCAAGATAAATAAATATTTGTATACTATCTAAATGTTGCTCTATTTTTTTTATTTGATTGAAGATAATTTTCTGTACAAAGTCCAAAAAGTCAATAGAAGCAGCAAGTGCAGCTTAAGGGGACAATTGGTTAAGTTTTCTCCCTTGTTTGTACTTATATGAAAACCATGTTTAAGTGGATGTTTATACAAGATTTTAAGGAAGGAGAAAAAGAAACTTTTCAAACAGTTAATGACAAACTCTTATTACTATATTTCAACGGTGAGTCCATCCAGGAATAAAAACTTGAGTAACTCTACAATGAAGACAATTTACACTTAAAAAGTTAACAGGCCACGTAGAAAGAAATGCATCAGTATGACAGTGAAATCTGGATTTAAAGAGCAGAAATGGCATCAGCTAGCAAACCTGTATGCTTGGGCCTAGAGTGCTGCATTTCTGCTGTCCAGACAGAGCAGGACTGGGACTAAGGTGAACTCAAATGAGCTTCACAGATCAAAATCCCTAAAAACACATATAAGAACCTGGTCATCAAGGGAAAGGCAGAAATTTGGTATCAGCTCCTAGTCTTTCATATTCCCAGCTGCAAAATTATCTCAATCATACCACCAAAAATGGAAAACAAACATATTCAATAAGAAGTGATGAATTGCATCTTTTGAATTCCCACAGTCTCTCTTAGAGACAGGCAAGGGGAAGAGGAAAACACGAGTACAGCATAGCTGCCTAGTTCAAGTGGCAACTCATTATATATTTGCAGGCCATTGGAACATTGTTATATCTGTTTCTATTGTAAAATTTCTAGCACACCAGAAATCCATTAACAGTGATGTTCTGGCAAACCACCAAAGAGAAATACATCCTCTTATACCAAAAAAAGAAATTAAGATCACAGAATGATTATGGATAAGTAGATGCTAAAGATCAGCAAGCTCACCCAGAAAATACATTGTAATGTAAGATTTAACAATTCTTCCTAAAAGAGAAAGACAAAAGAAGCCATCTAACTTTGTACCAAAGCAAAGGCTGTGAACATACAGATTAAAAGCTCCAGTCATCGTTTTTCATTAACACTGGAATATTTATATTAATCTCTTTAGCTGGACTTGGCAGCTTCAGTACAGTATCATATTCAACTCAGTCTTGCTCTTTCTTTGCAGCTTCACATTTTGTGATTTCCACTTACTGATGAGCAGCTTTCCAGAGTGAAGTACAATAGACCAAATTTATTCCTTGGATTTTTAGGAAGTTTCCTCTGTAATCAAACTGGCCACCTGACACAGGCAGAAATGCTTTGATAATCTGATGCCTTGGGATTGATTACTGTCTCAAGTCATTGGGAGAATTCCCTGGCTTTTATAATTAAGCAAAACCAGAGGTGATACTAAAACACAGGGCAACAGAACAAAAAGCTTTCTGTTCCTTCCTTTAGGAAGCGGAGATACATCAGAATTTCCTTACTTCTTTGCGCTGAAATCATGCATAACTCTATTATAGAAATAGTACATCAAGCTCATTTCCTTCTCCTTTTCTCTCATCATAACTTCACTGACCACCGGCTAAATTTGACAGGCCAAATGGAACGCGTGATTCATTATTAGAGCAATAATAAGCAGAGAGACAATGGTAATTTTACTGTCGCCACCAAGCCTGTCTCTGTGAAAGAAAGGTTGAATGGGCGTCACATGGAGTGCCACGTTTGCAGACAGAAAAGATACGTTTTTGCTCTAACTGAACAGCTTCATAGATGGAAAATCTTTAAGATGTATTTAGTTATCTCTACCATAATTTAGTTTCAGAACTCTCACTATTGTATATTGGATAATACACAACCAAGGACCTAAAATCTGTCATGCCCTTTGGATGTGAATGCTTTCATTTTGTTCTTCTGAAGCAAATCTCACATCTTTGTTATTCAGGCCAACCTTCAGTAGGTCATCAGGACAGGTTTTACTTTAGGAGATGAGTACATCCTGTACATTTGTAACTCTTCCTGCACATTTATACTCTCCCCAATAGATGCTTCAGCAAGAACAAGGAGATCTGATATGAGGTAAACAACACTGGATAAAAATAAATTAAACTATTAAAAAGCTAGTTTTAAGTTGTTTTATTTCTTTGAAGAAAGAAGTGAAGAAAATCAAGAGAAAAAAATTTATTTTTTCTTAAATGACCTTTTACGTCTCAAAAAAGGGCAGAAGCCCAATTTAGAAGAAATATTTCTTGGTAGGTCATCTTTAATAAAAGTACAGGACGATTCCTCTCCTTCATCTCACTGTATATCACACTAGATGACAGTATTTTATTTCCTTTGGGATAGTATAAATAAAGTAAATGGAACAGAATAAGGACACATGATAAATACTCCCTTCACATTGTTTTGTCATTTATTTTTTCAAAGAAATAGAACTATTATCATACAACCAGTACATCAGTCAATCGATAGAGATCTTCTTTTGGCTTACATGAATTTATTTGTAGTTTATGGTAATTCCATAATCCTTCATTAAAACACTTGAAAAGAAACACAAAAGCTAAAAAAGTTCTTTTCAATAACATACCATAAAACAACCACATGCTTCAGTGCTTCTGTTAGGATTATCAGACATGTTTCATTAAACAACGTCTTAATATATTGGTGCAAAGTAAATTGTTCCATAATTTCTTAAAACACAGATTTTAATGCCCTATTTGATTAGGTGTACAAGTAAGGTATCTCTCACTGCTTCATTCATCTACTACTACTTCATAATACAACTTGGACAATAAAGACCTAAAACTAAATAGGAAGCAAGTAGGTATTTAAAGACTTTTAGAGACATAGTGAGTTCTGTTCAAATCAGAAGGTTATTTAAAAGGAAAACCTGATTATAACATAATTGAAAAAAACAGGAAAATAGATGGACCATTATAGAAGAATCACAACAACAATGAATCACAAACTGTAAAGACCGAAGGTCTGGAAAGTATCAAAAGAGTTCAGCAGTTTGAACTGAGAGAAAGTCAGCTCATAGCCAAGCCAACCCTCATCTACAGGACATAAACAGAGTAAGAGTATTTTTCAGTTATACACAAGAAGCGAGAGTTTTACCAGTAGCACAGTTGTCTATCACAAGCCAGTCTACAATTCCAAAGCATCCTCCAGGGCAAAAAAAGGCCACAACCCTGACACAGCCCAAGGTACCATGGGGAGCGGTGGCACCAGCAGGGTGGGGGGACAAACCCCAGTGAGTGCGAGGCACTTCTGGCTTCCCTGGCCACAGCATCCCTGACAAAAGGGAAACAGGGCAATGAAACGGGGATTTGAAAATCTGATTTTTGTGCATGTTTTGAAAGAAGTCTCCCACATGGTGAGACTGGGCGCTTCTCATGCTAATATACTGGGTGCTTCTCAAGCTAATATAGCCAGCAAGAGAATCCGAGCAACGTGTGAGAAGTCTTTCCAACCAAAGTGCAGAATTCAATTTGCTTGTGGTTTTTTTCAAGGAAACTCTTTCTGCACTAAGACAACACAATTGTCTGTAAATGCAGCTTTACCCACTAGCAGGTCCCAATCAAATGGAAACAATTACCTTAAAGACCATGCCACACAGAAAGTCTGTCAAAAGAAGCCTGTTTCCAGGCACTGAGTGAGGAAATGTGAGCACATCCATCTTGAATCTTACTAAAAAAACACATTAAAAAATGCCATATAAATGTCCCATAATCACAGAAACAAATAGTTGTAGACTTCAAAAGTAGCACCTCATGTCTGTAATAGATGCTGCAAAGACAGCAAACAAGCCCAATCCCTGGATGCAACAGAGTTTTGTATGCACAAGTTGAGCGCTGTTATTTGCTGGCTAAGATGTTCCATATGTTAAGAACATACTGTTTTAATACTGCCTGTTCATTCAATTTCTGGACTAAAACCACATTTCTTAAGAAGAACCACTATCCTGAATAAAAAAGGGCTGAACAACTTATTCCTCATGTAATGATCTTACAGAATTAAAGATCATGAGTTTGCAGGCTGATAGTTTTCCAGCCATTCATTATGTCCTCCAATTCCCCACCAGAAAGCCTAATAGTTTTTCATTTTTACTGTTTTCATTCTCCATATCTTCATTCCTAGCTCCATGCATTATTTGGCTCATCGTCTAGAAAAGGAAATTTCAATTCATTTCACTGCTTAGCTGAGGAAAGTATTTGAGCCCCAAGATAAAAGGCCTGCAGCACTTCCTCTGTTTCTATAAGTGCTATTTTTACAGAAGGTTATGATGCCAAAGGAGTTCTCAAGGTGAAAGTAAAATACAGGGCAGAGTGGCTGGACACTACTAGGAGAGGAATAGGAAGGGAATTGTATCAGCAGGAAGGCTGCTGACTCAGAGAACTGAGATGCCCTATAATTGACAGTATAGAAAACCCCTGCTATTCACATCCCAATTCAAGCACTTTCCTGTTTACTACACTCTCCCTATGTCTTACTCTGAGTAGTATTTATACGTAACAATTTAGAGGACTGTAGTAGTGTTGTAGCCACAGTGGTCTGAGAATCTAAGTGACAGAAAGCAAGAGAGAAAAAATAATCATTTCTATTAGACCAACTTGTTGCTTGCTTTTGTGAACACAAATCTCACTCTAGCTGTTAAACCGTCATCAAAGAAATAGTTGGAAAGGTTTGTTTGTATTGTATTTTTTGTATTTTTTACAAAATGTAAAAGTTGATGCTAAATATAACACATGATTGATCTGAACATGATGTCGAGATGAAGTATCTCTGTATACATGTGTGTAAAATCTATTTCTCCTAAGTCACCTGGTAATCTAAGGTATAGTATCAAGACACAAAGTCATTATACTAAAAGAATTATAATATCTCCCCAGAATAATTAACCATTTTCTTCCGAGACACACACTCAAAAATATACAGTAATACTTTTGCTATACTTATTATTGTGTCAAGAAAAATCAGATCATGAAAGGGTAATTTACTCAGTGCTGATAATCCCATATGTTTTAATCACTCTACTTTAAAACAACAAACACTGCTTCCAGTGAATGCAACTACCTAACCACAGTAAAATATTATATATCACTTCCACTGAGAGGAAAACAAAGGACTAACCTTTTCAGAACCCTTTTTTTTAATGGGCCAGGAAAGAATCTTATGAGTGAATGCAATGCAGTTACACGATTGGAACTAACAGATAAAGTAAACAAATCACCTTTTTCATTCTCATTTTAACCAGGATGCCAATTAAGGACTCAGAGGAGTTTCACACACATCACTTAAACTTTTCAGATACAGCTGAAGTCAGTAGCAAATCTGTGTTGATTTCAACAGCTTTTACCAGTAGCTGGTACTAAATCAACAAATCTATTGACAATAATAGATATCATAACAGAAATGTGTTAACCTAAAACTAAATTATAATAAACAATTTAAATGTAATTTAATTATCAAAAGCAATTTACCATTTCAAGAGAAGATTTAAGTATAGCAGAACAGTGTATTAAAAAACTGAAGGAAGCTAGTAAACTTACTGATAATCAACATAGGTTTATGGAAAATCTTTCTCATCAAAATAACCTGGTATTTTTCTTGTATGGGATTGCAAATTCCATAGTAATAGTGATAACACAATAAGATCAAAGAACACAGTTTGTATTTACTAAAAAGTCACTTCTAAGCTTGGAAGAAGGAAGTTGTTTTTTAAAAAAAAAAAAAAAAAGAGAATTTAAATCCAGGGCAAATCCTAGGAACAATGTAAAGAAGGATCCAGGATAACAACCTTTTCGATATAACAAAAAGAAGGCAGATATGCTATACATACCAAGGTGGGAGGAAATCTCAATGCTGCAAAGCTTTTTCAAACTGAAACTTTGGTTCAAATGTTTAGCAATTAGGGTAATTAGCTATTAAAACAATTTATATTTTGACAAATTCTTAATTCCCATACTTCTTCAACAGAAAAACAAAAAAATGCCCAACAAATCACAAAAGGTAGGAACCCTTAACAATGATGCCACATAGCCCTAACTGTATAATCCCAGGCATTCTCCCCAGTCTCAGGATGTTTAGTGATACACTAGTAAAACCTTAAATATTTGCCTTACCTTTCTTTGTCTTGGAGCCCAAATAGAAAACTCTGCAGAATCAACACTTTTCATTAAGCATAAAAAAAATCTGTAAGTTATTCAAAAGCAGTTTGCACAACATGTTAGCAACAAACAGAATAACTGTCGCCCAGAGAACAAAGTTGACCTCTGAAATTAAGCAATAATGTGAGAAAGTGTTACTCAAGGCTGGTTTGCAATTATAACCTATTAGTTTTTCCATCACAGACTTGGATAAGGAATGAAGGACTTTGCAAAACAAGGCTGCGAAAGAACAATCCTGTTGGGTCAGCTGGCATTTTGATCATAGAGCACATGATAAAAATTGCTTAACAAATAATTCAAAGATGGTGCAGAACATGATTCAGTACTTCATTCAGAAGACCTGAACCCAGACTATACCATGCTACATGTAAATCAGTAAAAAATATTACAATTAAATTTTCAGAGCACTATCATCTGGTAAAAAGGCCGTTATTTTAAGAATGAATCAATTACTAAGATGTGATTGCACCCAAGTGGGGCTCCTCAGCCTGCATGCACACAGCACGAACAAGAAAAGTGAACAGAGCTTGAATTCCCTTGATCCCAATAAATTCCACCTGCCAGTGAGAAAAATTGGGACTGTGTGCAGCCAAGACAATCATTACAGTAACTAATAAGGTATTGAGTTGGATTTTAGGGAGACCCAAAACAGCCCAAAGGAAATGCTGCTCCTCCTCAGGTTTGATCTGAGCATCACTTAGCACACAGTTACCCAAACAGCACGACCACAAAAGGAAGATATTATAAAGCACAGAGTACTTTTAGAGCAGGAAAGGCAGACAGGTCCCCTCATACCCAGCAGGTCACACCACATCACACAGTCCCTCAGCTGCACACCCAGCCCAGGGGTGACCAGGAGGGGCACGAGACTCACAGGGGCAGCACAAGAGAAAGACTCACCAAACACTACAGGATTCACCAATGGTGTAACTGCATTTTTTTAAACCACTTGGAGAAATTAATCCTTTTGAATTCCACACAGCCAAATGTTTACAATTTAGAGCAAATTTACGAATATGTTTTTCATTTACATCTTACATGACACATTAATACTAGTGTTGGAGACCATTTGCCAAGAGAAATTACAGGCAAGGTTTCAGCAGTTTGTCTCATGAAAACACTGGCACTTGTCTGTCAAGCTGCCTTTTATTTTGCTTCTGTTCTCAGGATTTTTTGATGAAGTTTACAATTTGATTCTGTAAGGTTTGCAAAACTAGTTAAAAGGCATTCCTAACAAACATTCCTCACAAAACATGAGGAATGTCTCTAACCTTCTCAGCAGAAGCTGCAAAAAACATTCAGTGGCAAAGCAAAACAATTCAACTGCTGGAGTGCCAGTAACCTTCCAGTATCACTAACCAGAAATAATTTAAATTAAGACTGATAGATACAAAAGATCTATCAATATTTTCTAAATAAGCTTTCTTGGGTTTACCTACCTTTCAATAAACTAAGAGAAAAGGGTGTTTATTTTTCACATCAAGAATGATTGCAGAGATTTTAAACTTTGACTGACAAGTAATTTTTCAGCCTTCTGAATGCAGTTGATCATCACAGCCACCGATTCATACAGTGTTAGTACTGCTTTGGGACACACACAGCTGCTCAACGGGAAGAGATGTGTGGGCTTCCTAAAGTGGCAGAGTTTCTGACCACATCTTGCCCAGCCTACCACATCTTTATAGATTACTTTCCACTAAAATATGCAGCAGAGGAATTACACCAGTGTTGCAAGAAGAGAAAGCAGGTGGTGATTATGCTCCATCCTACTGACTGATCATCACCAGGAAGGACAGAGTAGTTCTGAAGCACTGAATATAAACTTGAAATCCTTATTTATGCTTGTGACCCTTCAGACCACTTCCTTATCACCACAAACCTGAGGATCTCAGGCTATCAACGTGTTCATTCTCGCACAAAAAACAAACAAAAAAAACAAAACCAAACCAAAAAACCCCACCTGATCAGGGAGGGTTCTTCTTGTTATAACATGAGAAGCCTGAGTACATGCAGGGGGCCAGATGCTTCAGGGAGCTTTCTGAAGGCCAAGCATCTCCTCAGCAGGGCACCTGGTGTCCACACTGCACCTCAGAAGTGATGACATTTCAAACTCATGCATGTCTCCAGGATGGAAGACACCATAGCCCTTATATGAAGAATGGTGCTGCGGCTTCATCTTTCTTGCCCACCATGGCTACCAAAAAGTGAAGCTGGGATGATGACCCAGAGCCCATCCAGACAAGCATAGACACTGCAGTTTTTCTGATTACCCATCTGGCAGCATGCTCCTTCCGAAACCAACCCCATGACCACAGCTTGCTTTGTGCCATCATGCCATCAGTCTCAGCTGCTTCACCTGCAAATGAACATTCCCTGGCCCAGATCCCCCCAGACAGATCCACATGGGCTGCAGGACCAAAAAGGCCTCAAAGAGGCTTTCAGAAACACATCCTGTTTCCTGAGGAGCTCTGCTGTTGAATCACATAAATACAACCCAAGAGTGTAACTCAAGAAGAAATACATTCAAGAAGAAATACTCCACACGAAGAAAGAAATAGTCACTTGCTGAGCCACAGATGCCATGACAGTATGAAAAACTTCAGGGGGAAGGAACTGCAAATGAGGAAGCAGGTTCGCTGCTGTGCGGCTCCCGCACAGGTCTGGGTCAGTGGCCGGAGGGTGGGAAGGCTCAAGCAGCACCTGCCTGCAGCCCCGGCCAGCAGCCCCCGCCCTGCCAGCACTGGAGGCAGCGTTAATGAGGATGGCCAGAGGAAACAGCCCCATTAGATGCAGCTCTGAACACATAAGGATACTGAAGCAACCGATTCAAAACACACCAACGCAACTAATGCATCCCTAACCTCTGCTTAAGGGATTGAACCTTTTAAAAATACAGCTGATTCGATCTGAAAGCTCCTTTGTAAATGCTCCAGCCAGAAAAGCTAAAAAGAAACACTGTCTTAAAATAAGCTCATTGTAGGGACCCTATGGCAACTCAGGGGAAAAAAGGCAGAAAGAATGGATGTATGCGGAGAAAATGCTACCATCATTAAGGGAAAAATAAAAAGGAAACTACAGTATAATTATAACAGCTTATTATTTTTTTATTATCATTCCAGATTATGTTTCAGTGTATGTCACATCTGCATTTAATGTGAACAAATGCACATTCACAACTGGTTGAGATCCAAAATGAGCAAGAGAAAGCACACATATTTCAGTGTTAAACTGCCACACTTTAATGCCAGTTGGAAATTTTTTCATTTCCTTCCTCTCACTTGCATCCAGAACACTCCTCAGTATTCTTGATGTCTGAAATGTCAGTGTAAGTTCTGCTTCTTTTCATTTCCCTGCCCACCTCCTGTATCTTCCCAGCTTGTTTCGCTGCAGAAATCAGCCTTTGATTGCAGGCCACTGTTAGGAGATGTGACAGAAGAAGGGGCTAGGAAGGGAAGGTTGCTTCAACTAACACCCACATTCAATAGAATTATACAATATCCTGAGTTGGAAGGGATCCATCAGGATCATCGGGTCCAACTCCTGGCCCTGCACAGGACACCCAAGAATCACACCATGTGCCTCAGGTTCCTGTCCAAATGCTTCTTGAACTCTGACAGGTTTGTTGCTGTGGCCCCTTCCCTGGGGAGTCTGTTCAGTGCCCAACCACCCTCAACGGGAAAAACCTTTTCCTGATGTCTAACCTAAACTTACCAACTCAGTTTCAAGCCATTTCAAGTCCTGTCCCTGGTCACCACAGAGCAGAGATCAGTGCCTGCCCCTCCCCTTCCCCTCACAAGGAAGTTGTGACTGCAATGGGGTCTCCCCTCAGTCTCCTCCTCTCCAGCAGAACAGACCAAGCGCCCTCAGCCGCTCCTCATACGGCTTCTCTTCCAGACCCTTAACCATACTCACAGCCCTCCTTTGGACACTCCAGCAGCTTAGTGTCTTTTTTATATTGAAGTGCCCAAATCTGCACACAATATTCAAGGCGAGGCCACTCCAGTGCAGAGCAGAGCGGGACAATCCCCTCCTTTGCTCGTTGGTGATGATGTGCTTAATAGTAGCATGTCCTTTGGTGAAGAGATAAAAGAAGGTATCAGGCAATGGGGGAAGAGAGACAAGTAGGAGACTGTGAACATTTCTGCCAGCCTGAACTGTCAGTGTAAAGGAAAAGTTTGCCAAGGAAAAGGTTGCAAGAAAAACAAGAATTTTGTGTGGTATCTATGACAAAGGAAGAGTGGACAACTGCTCCTGATGTAAAGAGAAGAGAAAGAAATGTGTGACTAGAGAACAGAGTAAAAACAGAGACAGAAAATACACAAACATAAACATAATTGAAAATACAAAAGGGTACACACCAAGGGGATGTACAAAATAGCACAGGCAAATGCAGCAAACAGAGGAAACAGAGCTAAAAAGGTGGATTTGAAGAGGATAGAGAAAATAACACCCACATGGAAAGCAGCAAAAAAAAAAGAAAAACTATTTTTGGAAAAATATTAGGAGTCAGGGCATATTTCAGTTTCTGGGGTTTTTTTTAAGCTCCCTGTTTGTTACTCTCATTTTAATTTTGACCTTTTTTTTCTCCATAAATCAGGGAACCACATGGGGAAATGGACACTGCCTGACCATCACTAACTACAGATGATGCTCAGATATATTCAGATGTAGAAGTCATATTCACCAACCTTTAAACAACATGAAAAGCACAAGAAAGACTGACAAAGGCAGGGAGAGTCTCTCCTTTCTGATAACCTATGTATTTTGAATTATATGCCCCCTTCTGTCCCCCATACTTCCTTTAACATTTCTCAAATATGTATTACACATAAGAGCTAATTTTACCACAGGGGCCTGCTTCAGCATGCTTTGGATATTAGCAGAGCTTCTGTTATGGAAACTAAATTGATGTTTTTTCCAGAGGATAACTAAAATCTTGAACCTTGCTGCTTACAAGAATTCAACTGCTTTTCAACTATAAAGTTAGTGTGGTCTAAATGTGCAAACCACTTCTCAAAAAAAAAAAGTGTGGTTTTTTTTCTCAGGTTCCTTAGAATATACACACAGAATGTAATATGGAGAGTAGGAATTGCAAAAGAAGAAAAATATATATAACCTTCTGAATGAAACAGATTTTTTCACTGGAATGATAATTAAAATACATTTTAAATGTTGTTCTGGTATACTTGGCCCACTTTTTATTTGATGAACTTCAAATGATACTTTAGAGGTGATTTAAAAGTTGATTTAAACATCATTATAGAAGCCAAACATCTTGATTTCCTTGCAGTTTTCTTCTTTTCATTTTGCAAAATTTGTGATAGAACTTTTTTAATACTGTAAAAAATGCAGCTCTTCAAGACAAGTTCATATATAAGTTTGATTCTGGCACTCTTAAGAACAATAAGAATGCATTTTGACAGTCTTACTCATACAAATACTGGTGCAATATCATTATAGACAACAAAGGAATGATTTAAAGATAGCTCAGATCAAATCAAATCAAAGGAAATTTTAAACATACGTGTTTGTATGCATGTTTATGCGCATATGCATAAAAAAAAAATCTACTTACAGGCTTCCTTGACATATGGAGACCTGCTGCAGCTCACAAAATCATATCTTTTAATTATCTTTTCATATACCATTAGTGAAAGTGTTTACTTTTCTTAAGATGACCTGAAATTTATACTGTAAGGACAACCCCAAACTAATCGTGACCACACCATTAATCTGCTACCTGAACCGAAACCCGGTTTGTACAATCCTATCTCAGTAAGGTATAGATATGTATATAAAATTGCTACTTTCAACAAATATTTCAATGCTGAGGATTTGGTGCTTTTCAGCAGAAAATTTTACCTCTACAATTCTTTTAAAATGCATTTGTTATAAAATCATACTTCCAAAACAGCCTCTTTCTTGGTTCTTCCAGCAGCAGTGTCTCCACCATCTGTATCCAGCAAGGATTCACATATCCTTTTTAACTCATGTTAATTCATATAAAGAAATTGCCACTCTTTCAAACGTGTTTACAAGTTCAAAAAAAACAAAGCTGAAACTTGAGTGGCTGTCACTGCAACATGAACAGTTCATCTTTACGGCAGAAAAACTTGCAGCAATTGCACACAAACTCTACACCAAACCACAAAACATTGTGTTCAATTATCAGGAGCTGAATTGCTTAACAAAACACTTCTATTTACTATATTATTTATTCTCTTTTCACTTCAGAGCAGGAAAGCAAAGCAACTCCTATTTTAAAGCAGCTGTGTTAAACGACTACTACAAAAACTCATTACTAAAAGCCACATACTGGATTTCACATTTAGTTTACTATTATTCAATATTTCCTCATAAACTGAAGTTCACAGTGTGCTACTGCCTTAGAATGTTTCTCTGCTCCCAAAAGACTGTAAGCACATCTGGAGAAACTTCACTCCCAACTATCCATCTCATTGTTTTTTGAGAATTAGCTGTTGTGCAATTGCTGTATCTCCAGTACTTTACACTTGGTTATTAAAATGCTCACAGCTACTGGTTTTTAGCAAATCCGTATTTTAATATCCAAGGAGGATCTGCATGAGAAATTTGCCTTTAGGGTAAACTGAAAGAAGACAAGGCCACACCTGGAGTGCTGTGTCCAGTTCTGAGCTCCTCAGTACAAGAGAAACATGGAGCTCCTGAATCAAGTCTAGCAGCTGGCAACAAAGCTGATTAAGGGACTGAAGCATCTCTCTTACAAGGAATGACTGAGGGAGCTGGGCTTGTTCAGCCTCAAGAAGAGATGCCTGAGAATAGACCTCATCAGTGTCTGAAGGGAAGGAGTCAAGAGGATGGAGTTGGGCTCTTCTCAGTGGTGTCAAGTGATAGGACATCAGAGAACAGGCAGAAACTGATGCACAGGAAGTTCCACCTGAACACGAGGAAGAACTTCTTTACTGTGCGGGTGACAACACATTGTCCAGAGGGGTTGTGGAGTCTCCCTTACCGGAGATATTCAAAAACCCTCTGGACACAATCCTGTGCCATGTGCTCTACGATGACCCTGCTTGAGCAGGGAGGTTGGACCAGATGACCCACTGTGTTCCTTTCCAACCCTACCCATTCTGTGATTCTGTGAAATGGAATTAAAATACTAAGATGTTAGTTACACTGCAATAGCTACTAAATAGCAACAATGGGAGTATCAAAGCCTACAATGGTACTCGAGAAAGTAACAGAACTTAAAATATAGCACTACAGATGAACTCAATACCTAAAGCATCATTTGTGCTATAACACAACCTCTAAAACCTCCACTGAAAAATTACAATTCACTGGCATCAGTGAACAAACACAGAGTAAGATGCAATCATTACTTACTGGTTTAGTGTCACATCTAGGATGAAAGATGATCCAAAAGCGTCAACCTGGAAGCTGGCTCGAGCAATGTGGGTAGACTGCAATATGGAAAAGACTGGAATTATTATTCAGCCACAACAAAACATATTGTATTGGTTTGTGAATGCAGAAACAAAATATATATACCAGGTAACAATATGCCATTAACCAAATAAAATTGCACTGAAACAAAGTAGTCTACAAGAATGAGTAAAAAATTAGTTTTCTGAATCTATGAGACTTTTTCAAGAATTCCCAACAAAGTAACTCAAAGTAACTCCCCATCTTAACCCATACACACTGCAGGAAATGGCTCTTTGAACTTTCATCCTGGGAAAGACCCTGAGCAAAGGGAAGTGTAAGATTTTCCCTGGCTTATGTTCCTTTACCTGACTCTGGACACAGACCCATGAAGAACAGCTGAGATGTTACTGGTTTGGTCAGACATCTACACACTCACAAATCTCACCAACATTACCTGAAATAAACTGTTCATTCAGACAGACTCTCATTTAAGACCATACAGCAAGGTGATAGCAATGGGTTACACATAATCAGTTGTATTTTCTGTAAAGCTGTGACGCAACACCCTGTAACCTATCTCCTCTAAAAGGGTCCCAAAACTCCAGCCCCCTGAACAGTCGCTAAAACCAAAGAAAAATGGTTGGTAGAAACATCTCTTTTTTTTTTTTTTTCTTTCTCTCTTTTTTTCTTTCTCTCTCTTTTTCTTTCTCTCTCTTTCTTTCTTTCTTTCTTTCCCATATATATTCCCCAAATTAATTTATTCCACAGTCCTGTAGAGGACAAACATGGGAATACTTAGTAACTCATGATCTGCCAGACACAGTGTTGTATTCTACTAGTAGTGGAAGAAAATACTCAACTACACAACAGAAACACAACACTTGTTTCTAGACCTGAAAACTCCCAAGAAACAGAACAGCCATGTTATTTAGCTAATTAATAAGAAAAGCTACTTGCAGACATTTTGGAGCAGTATCAACTTTGTTCTTATTTTCTTTCCATTGAAATCTGCACATTAAAATCTGAAGCATGTAGACAGAAGACCTAAAAGAAAACACTGAAGAACCACTTACAACTCTAAACTACACTTCTCCAAATAAATACGATACAGGGTAGTACAATTGTAACAAATGATTTATTGAAAACTCTGGGAAACACAGGACAGGATGGGATAATGTGAATCATCAAATTCACTCTAAAACTACTGGCTGGCTTTCAATAGGCATTAAATCCAGAAGAGCTGAGAATACTAGTTTCCCTGGAAAGGAACAGCAGCAGAGACAGAGAAAGTCGACAGAATCATGACTTTTTGGATTGTTACATTTTTAGCTGCCCTACAGCAAAATTTTCTTTTATGTCTACATATATAAGCCTAAGTATTAATAAACAAAAAAGACAAACACCATGAATACATTTCCACAAACAGATGAATCCTTTAAAAAAAAAAAAAACCAAAATTCAGGGCAGCATCTCTTACTAGAGGATGCTCAGGCTTAGGGCCCTCTATACAAATGCCTGGCGGTGTCACTGCAGTGGACGTGCATGCAAAATTGCATGACAAGAAATTCCACACATTTACATTAAACTTCAGAAAGATGCATTAAAACTGGAAAGCTTCTTAGAAGAAGCCTCTGTAGATACAATTCAGTGTCAGATACACTTTTGGTTATCCCCATTACACCTAACCTGCTTCATAACACAGGCCATAAGTCTTCACTTAGTGGTTCCTGTAATTTCTGGATGATTTAAGATCTTATTTTTTTGCACAAATGTATAGTCTTTGATGAACTAACTGAATATAACATACAGTTGAGCTTAGCAGGGCAAATAATTTCAGTGACTAGTCACCATCAATATTAAAAGTCTCCTTTCTATCAAAAAGGGATGAAAAAAATAATAGAAAAGCGAATAAACAAAAAAGGACACAGCCATCTGGCAATAATGAACACCCACAGAACGTATAGACACCCACAGCATATACGGCATCCACATGCAGGACCATCATTTAGCTGTTTCTGGCCTGCAGCAGCTATTGCAACCACAAATACAGCAAAAACAACCATCAACAAAGTAACACATTACCATTGTTGTTTCTTTTCTACCTCTCAGGCTGCAGAGTCTGCATTGAATGATTTTAAAATTTCGTCTTCTCTTGCTAGATGTGAATTTTTAAGCTGCTTCTCACAAACAGGATTTGACAGGCCAAGAATCGAGTAAGGCACAAGGAGTCAATGGCAGTGTTGTCATTCCCTTGTTCCACTGCATGTTGGCTCACCTTAACTAACCTTCATCTACCTACCTGCACTGCAACAACTGCTTTCTGATCAAAGGAGTAATAGTAGCCCAGTTGTTTATCATCATTACATAAATTGAAATGCAAAGAACATTCTACAGCACTTTATTATTTCTGTTTGTTAACAACATCTGCTACATATGCCATAATTTAGATCTCTATACACAGTATTACCAAGTCTTCTATATGACCATATGCTAGAACCAAAAGACAATCAGTCAGTTAAGAATATGAAGTCTAACTTGGATTTTTAGATATACATATACCAAATGTAACATTTGTCATTAAAATGTATTCACCTCATAGACCATAAAAGCAAAAATTGTTTTGATTTGGTTTGGTTTTTAACCACTAGGTATATTGCACCATATTGATTTGGTCTGGGAGATTTCCGCCCTTGAACAGATCTTTAATATAAACAATTACAGGGCTAATGTATTTCTAAGGTGACCCTAGACCACAGTTATTCCCTGACAGAAAATTCTAATGTAGATTTAAGGGAGAAAATACCTATTAATAAATTAGTATGAAAAACATAACACAGATGTAACCTCTCCCCAAGACAAGTGATATAAACTCAGAAACTTTACCATTAAGTTTAAGCTCAAGTGCAATCAAGTGTATCCTAAGGGTATTTCCAGTCTACTGAGATACAAAGACATTTCGGATAGCCTGACAAACTCAGTCCTTTCCAGAAATTGCAGCCCTTCCTTCAGCCATAATATGTGGTTGTAAAGCACTGGCACACTGCATACTGTGGGCTGCTGCCAAAAAAGAGCAGTTCTGCCCCATCCCGACCATGTGTTCCCACCTACTCTCCCTCGTAAGCTCATGTGACTAGCCAGAAAGTCTGATCAGCATCAGAAAATTAGTCATCACGTGGAGCGGGTCTATTTTTTGTCAGAAAAATAAACTGATGCAAATAAACCATGGGTACATGCAATACAAGGAAACTGGAGTGGCACACCCAAGAGAGAACAAAGATTCCCCCTTCAAATGACAGATAGCAAACCTCATTCAGCGTAACAAAAAACTGCGCCTTAAGAGTTCCAGTCAGTACATTTTTTATGATAGCAACTCTTCTAAATACCTGGTTAAGAGCTACAAAATAAAGAAATTAATTTTTAAAAGTCTTAGCTCTACATTTTTAAGTACATCTCCCCGCCCGCACAGTGAACAGGTACAATCACCGGCTGCAAAGGACGCTTAAATCCACAGACAAACGTCAATAAAAGAATCCAAAGGAAATAAGTATTTTCCATCTATACCACCTCATTCAAGCCAAAGTAACAAGAACGACACCTGCAAAAACCAGTGAAGCAAGACAATCAATTATGTCCTTCAGTTCTCAAACCAAGGAATTTTCTCGGAAAATTTGAGGCTTTTCCAACAACTATCAGATTGACACATCAACGGCCAACAACTGAGTTATAAAAGGGGAGTTCTTGAAGACCAGAAGAGATGTACTCAGGGTAGAATATGAACAAGAGCCAGGAAAGGAGAATCTAACAACGTAATGGAAGAGGGCAACGCCATACCTCCAACATGACGAAAAAAGTTCTGAAATTTTAATGTCATGCAACTAAAAGAGAAAAATACCAATAATAACTCTGAAATCAGCTGCAGTACTTCCAGATGCAATTTCTAGTGGCACATAAAGTGTACTACCCTGCAAGCCCCCCTATGGAAAATACTAAGCATCCCATGCATCTAGTGCAACTATGTGAGAGCTGACTTCTGTTAAAGATTGTGAACTTTAAGCAACTCACTGAATGTTTGAAAGGAATCAAAAGTAAATGAAGTGGAAAGGATTATCTGAAATCACTAAGCACAAAGATATTTTATCTAAAACAAAGCTTGAATTCTAGAAAAACAAAAGTGGTATGCAAACCTTCCTGCCAAACCAAGAGCAATGTGATTCCAATTATTTTAAATCACCTGTTCCATGCCTCAGGGATCACTGCAGTAACAGAGGACATGGACAAGCAGTACCAAATACAGCTACTTATTATTACAAAGAAACACAACAGAGTAATGATGTCCCTTCAGTATTCCTGCTGGGGATCAGCTTTCTCTGGAAACTGGCCCTGAAAAATGAGCATGTGCAAAGGGAACGCACGTCCACCAACTACAACCAACACACATCACTCAGATCAACATCCTTGCATGGCACTGGAGGTAACCTTAAATAAGTTTGAAAGATTTTCATTTCAAATAGGTCAAATATCTCAATCACCAGCGAAACATTTACAAGCTACACACTTTCTTTAATAAACTAACAAGAATTTTGGAAGGAAAAATTTAGATATTTTCTTCACATTGTGTATAATTAGTTGAGTGTTAAAAGCAGCCCAGTAACATGATGACTGATATCTTTCTTCATAAAATAAAAAAATTAATTAAAAAAATATTGTGATGCAATGTACAATTCCTCATAACAATTCTTTCTTCAAAAGAATGCTTAATAAAGCACTTAGATGCTTTTTAATAAGTTTTGCTGGAAGAGAGAACATTAATTTCCATCAAAAAAGAACAAAGTCTTTTGTAAAAAAAAAAATAAAAATTGAGGAAAAAATCCTATTTACATGCTTGCCCTTTGATCTAAAGAAATTTATATTTATTACTATTTATAGCACTGTGGTTTCTAATTAAAAGATTCTGATCAAATTTGTAGACTTGAAAGAAAAGCACCAAGAGAATCAAGAGATAAAATAATACAGGATGTTATAGGAAGAGAGAACTGAAAAACTATGCTTTAGAGTTTGAAGAGCAATGAAGTGTTACAGCAGAGATTTGGGGACTTAGTCACATTTACACAATAATAGATTCCTTAGATATTAGTTTAATTTCCCCTCCCTATTTCACAGAACAGAAACCTCAGCTTGCCAACAATCCTTTAAGTGTTTATGACATAACCCTCTCTTAAGTTCAGTAAGGACAATGGGAAATTAAAATAAATATATTAATGAAATGAAATTAAAAATATACGAAAAATGTCATGTAGATTTACCTAAAAGGAATTAACTTCTGCTTAGAAAATAATCATTACACTTATGCTAGAGGAATACAGTGCTAATTGGCACATGTACACACTAGAAAAGGACAGTTTTCAGCCTCAGTTTTTTTGTAATAAATCCAGAGTTATGGAGTATACTGTTGCTGAATGTAAAGTAATAAATTTATTCAAAAACTGACTTTTTAACTTGTAATGGGTAAACAAAACAAAAAAAATCTTGCTCAGAGACAAAATTCAGAAATAGGCCTGCATCTAATATTAAAACTAAGTATTCAAAGTGAAAGAATCTTCTTTAAAAAATACGCAATAAAATGCAGCTGCAACAGATTTCCTCAGGCCCTTCCCTATTGCCATTTGCAAATAACTAATTTTACTCAAAAGTTCAGTGTAACTGAACTGGATCTACATATCATGGCATATTAAACAACTGCAAAATCTCTTTTTTTTACTTTCCCTAGCATTCTCATAACATTTGTAGGCACTCACTTGCTGATTAATCATCATTATTTTTCATTCTTCATGCAAGCTTTCTCTTTTTATCCATTGCATAAATCTAATTATCTATAGGGCATTTGATGAGAGCAGTTTATTTAATGAAAAAAAATGCAGAATAGGATCATGGCTTGATGAAAAGGCTTTTACATCTGCCTCTTTGGGGCACATTTAGAAAATAAGTTATTTATTCTGAGAAAAAGCTAGAAATAAGAAAATATTTTAATACGTCCATGTTTGGTTTTGAATCCTAGATCACATATCTCTTCTCCATGCCCAGTGATGGCAGAGTAAAGGGATACCTAAAGACCATCAGCTGGAGCGTAGTGCCAAGGTTCATTTCACTGTGGTCATAAATATGACCTAAAATAGTCTTTTCTCCATATAAATGTCGTAGTATCAATGAACTCTAAGACAGAAGCACCTGTACCTCTAAAATGCTAGTAATTTGCCTTCTCAATAGAAAAAAGAAAAAAAACCCCACACACACACTGCAAAAAAGAAAAACACAACAAAACAAAAAAATCAACCTCTTCTATTTATTTGTGTTTGAAAGCAAAGGCTGTTTGAATTCACTCAATACAGAATGGGAGGAACAGCATCAAGAAAGACCTGAGCACAAACCAGTGCAATGTATCACACAGGTGCCACTGCTGCAGAGTCAGTGTCTGGGCAGCAGCACAGATCCTTTGGAGGTCCTGCAGTTGTGTAATGCCGAGCTCCGAGGACTCGGCTGCATCTGCTCACACACCTCGCCCCAGACCGCCACTCAATACTCCAAACCATGAGCACCTCTGAACAGTTACAACAAATTGACTAAGAAAAACTGATTCCCATTTCCCCCTGAAAACTTCTCTTCTTGCTCTCCTTTGCCATCTTCACTTCATCTTTCTCAAAAATTCATCCAAGTTTAAATGATGGAATAATGAAGACAGGAAACCTATCAGACTGTCACTGATAGCAAATTTAGCATGACCTACCATTTGATATCACAGATCTAAGAGGGCAAATTTAAGTAACTGAATGGGCAAGATGCTGCTTCCCAAGAGGCAATCAAACACTTGTCTCCAGCACTAGAAAAGCCCTGTGACATCAGATCTTACACTCGCTGTGCTTTTAAGTGTAGAGGATGATGCTAATTTCATGCTAAAATTTTGTTTATAACTTTTGATTTCCTATGAGACTAATTGTTGCAAATTTTCATATCACTGTGAAAGAAAGAACTGCAAGAACTTTTGGGAAGTGGTATTTGGGGTTTTCCCCCTTTTTTCTGAAAGGGAAGCAGCAAAGATGCATATACAACTAACATGCAAGAGGTCTTAAATATATCACTACTTGGGCAAAACCAGAAAAATTGGTGCCTGCTCAACCTCATGTTTTTAAAATGCACTCAATAAGGTTCTCCATCAAATACTAATGGCTAGGGAAAGTATGATTAAATAGGTTGTTATAAGTGTGATTAATCAAGTACAGGGTTATAAATAGAAAACAAAGGGAAATCATGAATGAAAATCTGCAAAGTTCAGACTCTTTTCATGCCATAATTCATACAAAAACTTTGATAACTGTTGGAGATCACACTTCTAAAACCAAGAGAGGGAGCAGAGACTCGTCCTGTGAACCAGGAACACCACAGCTTCCATTGCCCTCCACAGTGACTGGAGCTTTCAGAGGGTCAGAGCTAATAGGAGAAGCAATCCTAGTTACAACAGCAGCAGCGCTATATGTTCCATCTATCTATTCTAACAGCCCAGGACCTGACTCTGCACTCAGAGGGGGAAACTACTTCCTTGTGAAGAAACAAGAGATCAGAGGGAAACTTTGAACAAGGACAATCTGCCCAGTGAAATACTCCTCTCCCCAGGATGCCCAGCAGTTTTGAGTGGGCAGAACCCAAATGAGCCACTGCTCATGCACAGCTGCAGCGTGAGAGGCAAACAACCAAGACACAACCCATCTGCAGGGGGAGAGAACACAAAACCAGGGCAGCAACACAGGCGTCATAGGCAGCACTTGAGGATGAGCCCATCTGGACCACTGTGTCATCTATCTGCAAGAAAGAACTATTCTCTCAAGGACACCATTTAGGCAAGAAGGAAAACTCAACGGATCTAACAGCTGGGAATGAAGGCATTTCCTCCACCAAAGCAGATGGTGCCTTGAGGTCATTTTTGGCTGCGTGTTTTCCAAGCTCTGAAAGGAATCAATAACACTAAAGGTCCCCCTTTCGGTATCTCTTGTAGGCTTCAGAAATGAAGGAACAGAGTTCCATTACCAGAGGAATCTACAAAAACCCTTCATTATGCCACCTTTACATTACAAATTGCCACATGCATTACTTTTTGACACCTAAAGCCTGCCAACACGGTTAATTTCTCCCATGAATGGCTCTCAGGCACCAGTAGAAAGTATACTAACATCTTGTCAGCATCACAGGCCAAAAAGAGCTTGACAAAACTTGCAGACTCCTAGACATGCCAAGATATTGCTCAATAAATTCCACAGATAATACTTTTTAAATATGACTCACCCTCTACATTTAAGAATCAAAGTCCTGCTTAAAGTTGAAAAGTATAAGAAAAGCAAACTTCAAAACTCCTTTTCCTCTTGATACAGCCTACAAGATCAAAACAAATCAACATTGTCACTGTATGTATTTTCTGAAACAACTGATGAATTTTTTTTATTCCCACAGAATTTCAGAGATTGAAATAGTCTAAGGAGACATTTCTGGAACAGAGTGTATTCCTACATACTACTACTCTCTTGGGAAAATTTTGAGCTGTAAGTCAGGACTGTAGCCTCCACACTCCCATACATCACATTTTCATTAAAAGGTATTTACCTTTTTCTAAACCTTGTATTAACACTACACTCTGTAATATTATTTTTTATTAAAGCTTGATCACTTGCTACAGTTTTCTGGCCTGGCAACACCCACTTCATTAAAAAACAGAGAGAGATACTCTAGTGAATTTAGTATATGTAGACAAATCAGAGCTGGTCACATTACCAAATCAATCACCAAATTTCACTGCCTGCAGCAATGCCGTGTTTCTTAACTTACTTTAACCGAACCCAATTTTCAAGCTGGACTCCCAATGACTCAACAGTTAAACAGTTCTATGTTTTTCGCCACTTTCTTTGATTTCTACATAATCAATTATGTCTCTAATTTCAAGTGGCACTGGCTTTCCACTTGAACTTAACCAATCAGCAAACCCCCATGATGGGAGTGCATGCCACACACAGGTTGGCAGAACACATCCTGTCCACATGTTCAGCACTGCCAACAGCAGTTCAGCCACCTTTGCTGCTCAGTGCTCAACAATAAAGTTTCTGGGGAAAAACACATGAGCCTTCCCTCACAGTCCTCCCAATAAAGTGTTAAAATCTTGCACAGATGTGATCTTCTGTGTGCGAAGCTCTCATCTCCCCTGAACATGCCTCCATCTGAGAAGAGAGACATTCCACATCCACACTTGGCTGTGGCTCTGCACAGCTGCCACTGCACAGTTCATCCCTGCAGCAATGATTTCTCCTTCTCAGAATAGCGTAAGTAGTATTGCAGTAGCTTCAGAGGAGCACTATCAGGGAGCATCTGCCACTGCAAAGAGCAACATTTCATCTGATAGGCCTCTGTGATACTATGTGTGCTCCAAAAGACATCTCTACACAACAGCATACCCATACACTATCCAGGAGGCCACTGACAAGCCAAAGGAAAGAAGGTAACTAGAAGAGTTCTGAAAGTACTCTCATCTCTAAGTTTTCCACAGGCAATCATAGCAAATTTGACTTGGTTTAAAATAAATTACATAAGTTAATACTAGAGAAAAGGGAGACAGGATGGGAGTCACAGTGATTTCTGGAGAAGTTAAATACAGCAGTTTTGATTAATATCCAAGAAACAAACAATATACTCTTTCTAGAAAATACAGTACTGAAAAAAGTATTATCTAGGGACAAAAACACTGAACCATATCAATAGATGAATGAGATATTGCACAGGAAGACACCACAATCTTGTGTCCAAGACTGGTAGGCTTGATCTTCTAATAGTACTGGACTTTACCCCCCACATCCATAGTTATCCAGAGTGAGAGAATACACTTGGGCCTGGGCTGGCAACCAGATCCTCTAATAACAGCCCAGTGAGCTACTTCCCATGAAGCAGAAGGGCAGTCTACCAGGGAGAAGAAGCAGCTTTAGCTCAAACCCACAGGAGTGAAAGACAAGAATCCTCATCCTCTTGAGGAAAGAAACTCAGCTGGAGGCAGCTGCACTAAGTGAAAGGTCCACAAACCTCAGCAGAGCTGATTTGAGAGGGAAAAGCACTGAGACAGTGCTAGCCAGAAGAACCCACAATTTTGAGAGCTGAACCTTATCAGGCTTTTGAAGGTTTTATACAGTTCAATTGACCTTTAAGCAGTGTTTGACAGGATAACTGTGATATTGTTTTCACAAGCAGAGCCCTAAAAAAGTTGTTAGTTTTGAGTCTCTTAAAAACTGGTATGATTACTTGGAAAACTACAAAAGGGACCTGGACTACCAGAAGGACAATATCAGATCCATCATGACTGTGTAATACATATATTCATAATGCTCTTGTAGCAAATGCTTCAGAGTGAGTGCTAACATCGTATGTAGTTCCTCCATAATTTGGTTACATCTCAGCACAGTTTATCATGACACTACTTAGAATGCAACACGCTTCTACACCACGAATGTGCTATAGCTGATACAGCTGATTAGGCACTGTAGGGGTCCCAGAACATGTGCACTCAGTGAAACCGCAGCAAAAAGAATACTCAGTCTCGTCCTGCTCTTAGGGGCACCAAGATAGACCAGGAGTGAGTGCAGATACATTGAATACCAGAGCTAGAAAGGACTTCTCTATCAGACTTGGCAGTTACTACAGTGATCACAGCAACAAGCAAATGTTGGGAAAATATTTTCTACAAGAATTGTTACATCTGAGCCTTTAAGATCCTTCTTGACTGTATATAAGCCATAGTTTTATGAGATTAAGCCATAGCTTTAAATATATCTCTCTTTTCAACACTGCTATGGCACAAGCAAGAAAAGACAACACAAAACAAAGATTTTCCATGCAATACTTTTACTCAGACTAGGATTTTCAAATACACCTATGTCTTTTTACTACCCCTCAAAATCTGATTCCTGATACAATGTTTCTGCAACATGAACTCTGAAGCAGCAGCTACCAGAGGTTTTTTGCTGGATGATTTTTTGGACTTAAGCATTTACTGTCATAACAAATCTCATTCTCAAGCAGGGAAAGACTTTCCCTGAACCAACCTTGCAAAGAAGGATTAATTAAGAATTTGAAATATTCTTTGCCTATAAAATACCAAAACACACTATGAGTATTTTATAATAAAAGGTGTACCTAAAAGTCCTTCTTACATCAGAAATCAAAGGACACTCTCGATACCCTTGTATCATTCAACAATCTATAGCAAAGCCTGGCTTCCAGGAAGGCAAGACCTGCATTAAGAGTATGGGTATTTTAACCATCATTTATATATTCATAAAATATTGCTAGGATAGTAACATGTCTTACCCTTACACTAATATTGCACACCTGCATACACTAAATAAAAAGTAAAGCATCACACCCATTTTGCCTAATGCCTCATAAACCTTAAGAGGGAAAAGAGGCAACAATGCAGGAAGATAACCAAATTCAGCATGTTATTACTCACTAAAGCCCAGTTTAGACTCCTCCCCTTTGATTTTGTGATAGGATGATCAAAAATTGTGTCTAAGTTTCTCCAAGAGACTGCAGGCATTAGATTAAGTGGGCAATTTCTCATGACACTTCTCTTTCAATAGTCACCATCCATCAGTCCCAAACTCTAGAGATGTTTTATAAGCCACTCAACAGTCAGAACTCATTTTTTAAAAAATTACTAGCTGTTTGAGCTACCCAACACGGTAACTTATAATGCCAACAGAAGTTGACAGTATCAGAACAGAGAGCAAGACTGTTTTAAACAAAGTCAGCTGTTTCAGAAGCACCTATAAAGAATAAGGATATCCTGTTTGAAGCCTGGAGCAAGAGGCCAAGAAGTCAGAGAATCCAATAGCAAAGACTAGGCAACACCTGAATAACTAATGAAGGTTTTAACTCTAAGTGCATGCAGAGCTATGCAAACTCAGCATGACAGAGCAAAGCTTCTCTGCAATTGATAATTAGCAGTAAGAAGTCATTTAAGAAATCTGCAAGCCATGCTTCCAAATCAATGTATGCAATTCTATCATTTGGTCACAGATAATTCAGAAATGCAGGCTGAGGAAGACAAACAAATTCTTTGCTGAAAACTACTGACTCACTACTGTCTAGAAACAACATGTACTTCTGTCTCCAGACACAGTTCAGTCCTGGAGCTCTTTCACACCAGGCTCCCTACAACCAGGTCAGCCCTTTTACTCTCTCGGAAGGAACACAGCATACCTTCGTGACAACTCGCAACGGGCAAGCGAGAAACAGGCTGGCAAATAGAAATTGCTATTTTATGAATGCCTTGCACAAACAGCAGAGATGAGTGATTCTATGTCCATAGTAGGTCAGAACCCTGCTCTCACTGGAAATCATAACAAATCTCACAAATTTCCACATCAACACCTAGATATATCAAAAACAGATAATGTAACGAAAGCCACAAAAGGAACAATGTTGTCCCTTAGATTGTGTGTGCAGACCTACCAGCATGACCACAAAGTGCTGGCCTTAAGAACTGGGACCCTTCACTGGCCTTGAGTGGCAATCTCCAGCTGAGAGCAAGACCACTTTCAAGTTATACCCAGGGTTCAGGCAAGGCATCTGTTAGGTGAAGGCACGTAGGGCTCTGGTACTCTAATCTTCAGCTGGAAAATGAACCTCATCTTCCCAACATTTGACTCACTGGAAACTACAAACAACATGTACTTCTGTCTCCAGACACAGTTCAGTCACATTTTAAAGAAGAACTTGCCTGCACAGTATTGACTAAAGGAGAACTTTAAGAAACTTGTGTTTTCCCATGTGCTTTTTACAATACCAAGATATACCTCAAGGCATGGAGTTAAGAGATTCCTTATACATGTCCACAGTAGGAACTTTCCTTCTTTTAAAGACAAAAAGCTTAGCTTAGCCTGCACTGAATGTCCCTGACATAGAGGACTTTCATCTTCTAATAGGCTTATTCATGCAACTGATAAATTAAGTGTCCACTGCTAAGATCCTGGATTTTATTAATAATACAATGTTGGCATATTTTTATGAAGTCCAGTGATCTTTGACAGCTACAACGGTGAGCACATTAATTTTGTTTCTTAAGCAGTTCTATTCTGGGCTTTTAGCATGAGTACACAGATTTCATTTACTACTTAATAGTAAAATATGCATGTAGGCAAGTCCTTCAATAGTTATGGCCATGGCAATGGCCCAAAAACCCCAAAACAAACAAAGGAGGTTGCTAGAGAAAAACCTCAACAAATTATGAAAACAAGCCATATATTTTTAGAAATCTGCAATCCATCACTTCCCAGTCACTTCTGCCTTCAATTAGCTCCTTTCACTCCCTTTTTTCATATTACACTCCTCTGACTGAACTCCATCATAAGCCTGTTCTAAAACTCCTGATCTGCAAAGGCCTTGCTTGACTTCTGTGTTCCCCTGCAAGATCATCCTCATTTCTCTTTGTGCAATTCCAAACTCAGGCTTGCATCCTTCTTGTACAACTTCTGCCCTTTCTGCAGCTAAAGCTTTCATCCAGGAATTAAAGGAATCCGATCCGATTTAATGTGACTTCTCTCTCTCTCTCCTTTCATCTTCATCCAATTCAAAACACAACTACACTGTTTTACATTAATTCAATATAATTCAACTATAGCCTTGTTGTCTAGTTCTCTGACTGCACCCTCCCATTCAGGTATCTTTGTTCTTCTAGACATGGTTGTTGGTCCTTCATTCATTCATTCGAGACTCTACTTGAATGCTTCAACCTCCTCCAAGAAGCATCCTCCTTAAACTAATCCAGAAGACCATTAGCTTTGGTTTGAAATATGTATTTAAGACCATTTTTTCTAACTGTCATATATAGCTATTCAAAGACTATTGGCAATGGATAGAATAGGTCATGGAGACAGGCAGAGTACATTTAATCATAAAACAAACTAATACATATGGAAATGTTATGGATGGAGAGGGAAGCTCTATTCCCCCACCCTTTACATGCCACTGATCTTGGACTGTTAACTCTTCAGGGCAGGCATGGGTGTCTCTTCACGTAAGAGCAGAATCCAGTATCTTTGTACTTCATCTGACTTTCACTAGACACCCAAAAGCAATCATAAAAGTTAACTCCATTAAGTTAGTCTAAAACTTTGATAAGCATTCTGGCAGAGGTAAGAGTACTGGGGTTTTTTGGCGTGCTAGACTATAGGAGTCAGGATATTAAATTACTCAACTGCAACAGTTAACACTAATACGACGAAAATACCTTTCTAAATGCAGCTTCTACAAAACTTCATTTAAGCAAAGTCAGCCACACACTGCTGGTCCATTACCACCGAGCTGACTCAGATCTCTGAGCAGTGGATGCAGCATCCTGCAATTAGGATGTAACCATGTCCTGCGCCAGAATCACAGAAGAAAATCTGTACCGCTCCACTCGGTTTGGCCGGCTCTGCAATTTTCTTCCTCCAAAGTACTGCCAGCTACTGTATCCTTCAGTGAGTAACAAAGATCAGATACAATGGGAGAGACTGGAGATACTTTCAATAGCAGAGGTGAAACTTCTTGATCAGGAAGAAAAGTTGTAGTTGCACAAAGCGCTCTTACACATTTCCATCAGAGCTCCTACACATTTACATTGGTTTAGCATGGAGACTGCTGTGAAATAAACGCATTTAACCCTTTTCAACCCGTTGTGTTACTTTTTTTTTCTGCTTGCAGAAAAACTTGCTTCATACTAACAATTTAGCTAGATGAGACTGACTTGAAAACTTTTTATGAGATTTGGTGAATAAAAGCTGAGACATTCAGAAAAATAAGCCCCATTAATTAGCAGTTTCTTCTCTAAGGCCAGTATTTGAATCCTAACACTAGAAACAAATGCAACCATTAGTACATTTGTAAACAGACATGCCACAAATTGTTACAACTTGTAGTTGACTGTTCAAGGGTCTTCAAAAAATCCTGAAATGCCTAGAAGATTTGTTTTTCTCTTTTAAGCAAAGCATTATTGAACTCTAAGAATCCTACTTTATTGTACTGTAAATACGGTCTTCACATCTGAAAAATCTTTACATAGAATAAGTTACATTCAGAAGCAAATAAATACCCTATGAAGAGCCTGCTTGTTATTTAACTACCCAAAAAGAATATAAGCTGTCAGTGCTTATATTTTATGGATTACTGAAAAAAAAAAAAGAGAAATTTTTTCACTTATTTTGTTTCTGAAACACAAAGTAGTCAATAGGAATAGGAGGAAACGGAGGCCTGTAACTCATCTTGGATGCCAGCAGTTGCTTCAAATGCACAAATTTTATGTTCTTAATCTACAACAGTAAAGACTCGATGTCTTTTTCCCCTTCAGACTTAACAGCCACGTACCACCTCAAACATGATCATTAGCGGTCAACACAAAAATCACTGTATTTTATTACAAATTGTAGCGGTTATTTGTTAAAAGATAGAGGGATTGGTCTTCAAATAACAGAAATATGTTTTATGACACAAATAGTGCCGAGTTAATGCTTGGACTCGATCGTCTTAGCAGTCCTTGCCAACCTTAATGATTCTGTGATTCTATGGAATTTGAAAACACATACCGATTTGGGTAGCAAGCAATATGTACGCTGCTTGCTATGTTACGTTCGCGTGTTGTATTCCATGCAATTCCCTGACGATTTCCAATTTCTATTTTCAAACTGACATCCGAGCCCACAGAACACAAACCCACCCTGCCCACGCTTCAGCCAGAAGCCGAAATTAAGCCGCAGCGTTTTAAGTCCCGCTGTCGCAAAAGCACCGCAACTTTCATTTGGGGGCCGCAGGCAGCGGGCTGTGCCCGCCCGGGCCCCGCCGGCGGCCGCGGGAGGGCATCACGGGCGCGGGGACCACCTTCACTAATCCGAGCGCCGCCGAGGCGGGACTGGCGTTCCCACCGCTCCTGCGGGGAAACTGAGCGGCGCATCCCGCCGAGCATCGCGCCGCCCCGAGCGCTATCCTTCAGCGGCACCGAGCCCCTTGGCGGAGGGGCGCGGCGAGGCCCCGCAGCGCC
>VWZG01000619.1:147346-164418 GCA_013396735.1 Grallaria varia
CGTCAGCCGCCCCGCTCGCCGCCCTGCGCCGCCGCTCCGCGCCTGCACGGGCGGGGGGGCTGCGGGGCCGCCGAGCTCCGCCCCGCGCCGCGCCGAGCCCCCTGCCAGCCACGGAGATGGCGAGAGCCGGCGAGGCTCCCCGCAGAGCCCTCTTGGAAGAGGGAAGTGCTGGGAAATGTAGTCCTTTGCCAGGGTGTGAGGGAGCGGTGCGGGAGACCGGTGGGAAAGCCCCGGAGCCGGGGAAGCGCTGTAAGGATTCCGCAGCCCCCGCCCCGGGGCCAAGGAAACCCCCGCTGCAAAACTTGCCTTCGCTGACAGCCCGGCCTGCGGGTGAGGGCGGGGACCCTCGCAGGGGCAGCCGGAGCGTGTCCCCTCCCTCCCGGCCTCTGCTGCCTCCAGCCCCTCTCTCTTCCCTTACGCGTGCATTTTCAGAGCAAACCCTCATCCTTCTCTATGACCTTTTTTCTTCTTTTCTTAAATTTCTACTCCCTCCCCGCTTTCTGCCCTGGGCTAAGAAAGAGAGTAGAAAAGGATTACGACGCGGAATCGTTCCTTTCACATTACAACACGCTCTCCTGGACCAAGGAAGGGGCAGAAATGTCGAGGATGTCCGTTCCCTGAAACGCGAGGATTATTCTCCCTCAGAGGAGAGATGGTTGCGTCTGCAACCCAATTCTACACTCCCACCTACCGGGAAGCCGAGGACAGTAGTGCTACCTCTCGGCACTGTGTATGTCACCTTTCTTAACTACGTTTCTTTCTGAAAATGGGACAACAGCGGCGATTGCCTAAGGCGCCCCTTCCACCGCTCTTTCACGAAGGGGCGATATCACGATCTGTCAGGGCACGCAGTTGAGGGGGAGTGGAGAGAGAGCAGGGATGCCAGAGCAGCACAGTGGCAGATGCCGCTCGATACCGACCCAGGCAAGAGAATACGAGGTCAAACTACCCACCGCAAGGCTGGTGTCAGTTGTAAGCACATAATAAAGGAGGAGGTGCCATCACGGTAAATGGCACAGAAAGATACTGTTCGAAGTCTCGAATATTAAAAGAACAAACAAACCCCCAAAATACTTATTTTCGTAATGTTAAAACCGTTTTGCAGATCGATATTAATTGCATCGCTTGCACTGACAACAGCCAGAACTCCTGGCACCTCCATTCCTGCTCGGAGGCGCGTTTCAGCCCGCCGGGCTGCCTTCCAGCGGGAAGGGGCACAGCGGGTCGGCAGCGGCCGCCCCCCGCCCCGAGACACCCGCCGGGAAGGCCGGCGCTCCCGGCCCCATCTCTCTCCAGGTCTTACCTTATTTACACTTATTTACCTTATCATCTGTTAAAGGAAGCAGTTAGAGAGCAGAAGAGGGAAACGCAGATTGGCACAGTTTGTTTCAATGATATGAAAACAGACAAAATGACAGTCCAAAATGCGGAGGATAAGAGCACAGTATTGCACTTGGAAATATATATTAACTTTGAGGAGAAGGTGGCTAATAAGTTTTGTGCTGTGCTGTTTACACTACAGTCATACACTACAAGCAAGATATATCTATTCAACCCTCAAATAGCCCCTGAAACTGCGCACAATTAGCTTATAAAACTCTGCTGTGGGGCATCAAAAGGAGCATAGGTGGGGTGGGTAAAGAAAATGAGAAAGTGCCATTTAAAGAAAGAAAAATCAGCACTATAATAAGATGTTTCAATCTTCTTACAAAAATCATAAATCCTTACACTTCAGGCTGCAGCCAACTGCTAGTTATTTCAGTTAGACCAAACTATTCCCACTGGCACACTATTCCACAGCGTCTTCTGCCCATATTTCTGTGAAAAGTCATGACATTGGCTATATATTATACCTGTTAGGCAGTAGATACACAGTACAGTTACACACTCATTTCCTGGATCAGTACATCATATATTTCTTTTTTCTCTTTCCATTACCAGTGTTCAGATCTAGTGTAGATGTCACACATGGAAGGTTCACCAACCCAGCACCAGCCACGCCCTGATGCTTTTAACTAATGACTATGAATGCATAATTTTCCTAATCTGTGTGCTCAGGGGATATGGTGAGGTATGATACATATTCTTCATAAATAGAGCCTTTTTTAGTATGCCAACTCTATTTCAGTCAAACCTTTCACTGCTTTTAAGAATAATTTTTAAAATTTTCTTTTTTTTTTAATACAACCAACTAATAAGATAAAGGCATTTTAAAAGTGTGTGTGATAGAAATGATTAGACAAAATAGAGATGGAAAAGGTTCTACGTCTCTCTCTTTTCAAACCTTTCTTGTTTACATCTTCTACCATTTGGCTAGGAAACGTTCCTATGATAAACATTGAAGGATCTATATCATGAGGAAGGAAATCCTGTATGTCTGAAGACCTCTTTTATTGTACACATTGATTAGAAATGAATGATTAGAAATGGGTGATTTGACAGGCTTAATCCTTCAGAGAAATAATGTTTTATCAGTGGTGCTTTCAGGTATGTTTAGGAAATCAGGCAGAGAACACCAGCATTCATTTCCTAGTTCTACTTTACTGGGAAATCCTTGAGATGGCTCAGGACTGTGACAGACTGCCCCCCTCTGAACAACCAGCTCTTTCACACCTGGGGACAGAATTTTTTCTTCTAGCAAATCATAGAGTATCTTGTGTTGAAAGAGACCTATAAGGAACATCAAATCCAACTCCCTGCTACTCGCAGGACTACCTAAAAATAAACTATATATCTGTGTCATCCAGATGCTCCTTTAACTCTGACAGACTTGGGAACAGCTTCCCTGAGGAGCATGTTCCAGTGACCGACTGCCCTCTGAGTGAAGAATCTTTTCCTAATGTCCAATCTGAACCTTCCTTGATGCAGCTTAATACCATTTCCTCATGACCCATTGCTCGTCCCCAGAGAGAGAGCAGCACCTCACACTCCACTGTCCCCTTTGGTGAAGTTGCAGGCTGTGATGGGGTCACCTTTCAGCTTTCTCCTGTCTAGCCTGAACAAACCAAGTGGCCTCAGCCTCTTGGCCTTGAGACCTCTCATCATCTTGGTCACCCTGCTCTGGACATACTCAAATACTACAGGCATTTTGAAGATTTTTTTAACTGTAATTAGTTACAAGTCATAATTTAATACTTAAGCATCTAAGTGTTACTTTTCTCCTTCCCACAGAAAATAAGAAAGATATATGGACTAAACAGCCCTGTTGACATTGTAATCCTAATTTATATGGGGTATTCTTGAAAATTACCTCCCAGCTGTACCGTTTAAGTTTTACTGTAATCAGTACGGTAAGTAGTAATGACTGCAGTCACAATTCGCAGTTTTAAACTGTCTAAAGTTCTGCAGATATTAGCTAAGTTTAAAAAGCTAAAAAACTTTTAAATGCTCAAAATTTTAAATGCTCAAAAACCTAGAGAAACTGCTTCATATTTTAATATTTTGACAAAATCTAGATTTTCTGCTCTAAGAAATACACAATGGAGCCTTGTGTCCGCATAGACATGATGGAAAAACAGCACTGACTCCAATCACAGAACATTACAGTGACTTAATACTGTGAAAAGTATAACTCTTCTCCCCACACAGAGAAACTTTTGTTTTTCCAAATATAATAGATTGTAACTGAAATCTAGGGCACTCCTTAACAAACACATTCTCAGTGGTCAATATTTAATTATGATTTATTTAGTTTATAAAAAACATACTGAGACTTTTTCCTGATAAAAGGCAGATCTATGAATATTTTCTAATTGCCTCTATTCATCTGACCACCAATTACCATAAGAGTTTCCATGTGAAAAACATGTGTATGTTCTCAATACAAGGCAAATACATTTTCTTGTATCAGTACCAGTTACATGTCCAATTATAGAAACAGTGCACTTCCACTGCATGATTGTACAGCAGTGACATTTTGACTCAGGCATGTAAAAATCACTTAATTCTGGTGGTTATTTATTTTGGAGTGTAACTATTACCTTGAAACAGGAAGCATGTGCAACTGTAATCTAAATAAAGAGCTCATCACACAGACTCTTTCTTGACTTTAAATTGGGGGTACAGCCTGATCTGAAGCACTGCACTGGCCATTTCCAGCAAGGACATCGTAAGGCTCAGAGAAAGACAGAGACAGAAGCCAGGAAGGTCACAATGGATCAGGATGGCAATGAACAGGCAGGAACACAACAAAATGTCATACAGGTGGTATAGGGAAGTAAGCTGGTGCTTTTTGCTCTTCCAGCACTATCGTGTATGAATAAGATGACATTCAACTTAAATAAAATCTAGTAAATTCAAAGCTGGTAAGAATAATTATGCTTTCATTCAACAAGTCTATTGAAGTTAGCCTATTGAAGTCTTTATTTTGGCTGTACTTTCAAATTATTTTCAAAATTCTCAGCGTCAAGAGAGACAGGATGTTCTAATGCACTGAAAGAACAATAGGACCTGCAATGATGTGCAACCAGCTTTGGATAAAAGTGCTTCAGGCTTTGTTAATTTTTTTATTCCAAGTTTACAAATAGAACTTTGATTGGTGCTTTGATCTTGTACCTAGTTGTGGCACAGGATCCTTTTTGCACTTCTTGTGACTACTGTTCACCACTATTGGAATTAGGAGATTAGGCTGGATAGCTGTAAGTATTGTTTAGCACAGGAAATTTCACAGAAAATCTGTTGACATAAAGAAGCTAATGTTTTTATTTCTCAAAAAAACAAGAAAACAAAAACCCCAAACAAACAAACAAAACCCCCCAACCCCAAACCAAACAAATTTCAAAAATGAACCAACCAAACAAAAAAAAAACACCAAAAAAACCCCCACACCAATCATTTGGTTCAGTGGCAAGTTGTTTGGAAATCAGGGCACTGGTAAAGTAAAAACTGTTCAGAAATCTCATTCGTTTTATAACTTACAAAATTTGCATTCACTTAAGAGCTTCCAGGTTAGACCTTCTGTAGTTACTCCTGAAGAATGTCAGGCAAGTTAATTGCTAAAATTACCCTCAGAAACAAGGTAAAGAGCTACTCAATTCAACCAGCCTGAATGCAGAATGCAGGACGAGATCCATGCAGCTTTCTATGGCCAGAATCTTAGCCCTTTCCCAGGACTTTTCAGACTGAAGCACCCTGTTTGCAGATCTTGTACCTGCAAGATGAACTCCATGTGACACTTTTTGGTGGTATGCCTGCACTTGAAATGTGTGAGACCCATATTCAAATTCCTACTCTGCCAGGTGGTTTGAATCCCAGAACTGACTACCATCATTTGGCAATTGTAAAATGGTTCTGAGGGTCACAGAGGAAGCCTGGATTATGGCCAGCCACCTACATACTCTACAAATATTTGAGACACTGAATATTGAAGTAAGATCTCCCCTCAGCTTAAAAAAAAAAAAAATTTATGTCAGATAGCCACTTGAATCTACAGCTGCTGTATCTCAAATGAAATTAGACTCCACACAAAAACCTGCTGTGTGTCCCAAATCTTTTTATGGTGCTATGTCTGGGGTACTCAGCATTTATTTTGGATAGTTGCATTATCTAAAGCAAATAAACTGTTGAAGAAGAAAAGCCAAAAAGCAGTATTTGCAAAATGTATGATAATAACCCAAAAAATATTCATCTCTTATCACCTTCAGAGATGCTAAGCAGGTTAACGAACTCTACTCACATCTACCTTCAACATGCAACAGGTATCACTCGTGACACTATTACTGGTTGGTATTACCAAAGGAATTTACCTTTATTTATGCCTGCATTTGATAGCACAAACAATCTTCTTACATGGCCTAGAGGCCCAGTCATGCTAAGAAATAAATTTTGGCATTCAGTTTCTAGTCCACCTACTCATATTTTGTGTAAATAAGCTGTACAATTGCTCTGGATCAGTTGGCTGCTAAAATTTCCCCTCATTTGTCTTCAAGAGCGGTGATTAGAGGCATATAGAGTTTATAGCTAAATTTGAGTGGCAGTAAGCACTTAAAAGAAAATATCTTATTTTCCAGAAGAATATTTTCATGAGATGAGACATAAAAGAGAAAATGAGAGGGATAAAGCGGAGTCCATTTCCTGCTGTGATGCAAGTACTATCCAAACTACTTAGTCACCCAAGAAGGATATGAATGCTTGTTCACATTGGATAGTAGTTTTGTTTTACCCTTAGCTATTTCAGGAATTTCCCATATATTTTTATATAATCTAATTGCATGTCTTAAGATCTTGGATACTGAGCATCTACAGAATGAAACTAGGGCCAGGAAGGGATTTCCACCTAAGTAGACTCAGTTTAAGACCAAAGCAGACATTTGATGTTACAGTGGTATCAACTATAAACATCATCAAAAAGCCCAGCAACAGCAGCCTCTGTCAGCCCCTGGTGCTTATCAGCCAATGGCCCAGAGGCCACATGGACTCACATAGCTCACAAAGATTCTCCAGCAGGGGATCACAGAGGGATTCTTATTTTTATCCTGTGTCCACATACCCCACTGTAACTACATCATTTAGAGCAGCTACCATTTTTTCACCATGCCTGCACTACTAGGAGACTGCCACAAGAGCTTCACAGACACCATCACCAGCTGTATTAGCTGAATGCTTTGGAGCTGAGGCTCTCCAGAGTGCAGGATGAAGCTGCACACACCCTCCACAGGTGTATCTAAGGAGTCAAACACCATGCACTCATATAGGCTGGAAGGTGACACAGACCAATGATAGTATGAAAAGACAACCGAAGCATGCCCTCCTGTTGAGAGCTTGAGGTGGAACGTGGATTCAGTTACCTCAGGGACAGAACAGATGTTAAGATGCTCAGTGCTTCCCAGGCTGTAAGTACCATCCTTGCAACTCCAAAGGCAAAAGCTAGATTTTCAGTCACCTACCTATTGCTTTGTACCAAGTGTTCTGTAGTTGGATGTCAGGCAAGAGAGGTTATTGCTCAGAGATCCTGCTGCTAAGCACAGGGTTTACCTGAGTGCATGAAACTCAGAACTTCCTCACGAGTGAGTGGTCCCCTCTATCACCATATACCCACAAAAGTATGTGTATGTACAGCCACACACATCCGTGCATTCCCAACGCTTGGGAACTCTATCCTCTGAGCCACACTATAAATCACCTGAGGAGACACAACATTTCTGTCCAGATAAATACATACTGTGGAGCAAAGCCATAGTGGTTGGGTATCCACTGCAAAACCCCAGAACTACAGAGCAGGTATAAATGAAGTAAAACACTGTTTCTTCCAAGGCTTTATTTCTAAAAGCAGCTTTCAACACCTGTATTTCTTTTGATGTTGTTACTACCTCAGCCTTGGCCATATTGACTCCCATCAATGGTCCACTCTGGCCTCCAATCGGGAGGCATGGAGACTCACCATCCATAACGCTGCTGATTCCTTTGAGAACGCACGCAGACTCAGTCTGGAGGAGAAAAGACAACGCAGAAAGAACCGTGCCTCACCAACACTGCCTATGGAGACTTTCTGCTGTGCCTTTTGCAACCGGACTTGCCTATCTCACGTCGGCCTCTTTAGCCATCAGCGCACTTGCAGCAAGCGTGGGTAGAGCCCTTCCCAAATCTTCGTTTGCGAAGCCTAGCCATGATGTTACTACCATCCCAACTTTATGTTTTCTAGCTAGTTTCCACGAGGGTAAAGTTAAAACCCTTTACTGAAAATCACTTTGCTCTCTCTCCTGGTCTGAACACATCAGTTCCAACTCACCCTTACTCTGAAGTACCAAACCAGTGTCTGCACAGGCTTTCAGCAGTGGCATGTGTTCCTGCATGCATATGCCTCCTGTTTTAACATTTTAAAGATTTTCATAAAATATTTCACATCCCCATGCGTGGCACAGCCTTGAAAGAGAAAGAAAGAAGATCGCAAGATAATCAGGTAAATAAGAGTACTTTTATAATTTAAAAGTCAGGGGGATATTTTTCCAACCAGATTTTAAAACTAAGGAGTGTCTGTTCTACCCAAGGGTTAAAGCTTTCACTTTTTTTCTGTAAAGATTTGGGTGCTTCATTAAAATTTTGATTCCCACACTACTGTCTATAAATACGCACTGCAGAGTATGGAAATATAGCTCCAAATTTCTCTAACCACCACAAAAGGGAAACAGCAGTTAGAATATTAACAACTGGTTTTGAATAGAATGCAAAAATTATCTGCACCTGCTTCTCATTCAAAGAAAGCAAGATGATTCAAGAATTAAGTGCATTAGAAGAAATTCATGTACCTATGAAGAGTTCAAACTGTAATTATATAATGTCTAATTATCACAAATATGTACTTACAGATAAACTGCACTTCTAATAGCAAACCTTTCTTTTAGTGACCACAGAGGTCCTTTGTGGTAGTGTTTGGCTGAAGTACTTGACGTTTCTCAGAATCACTGCCATGTGTTTTGAAAATACTCATTGTTTTCTCTGGGAGGAAGTCAGAGAGATGGACAGATGTTCTAGTAACTACCCTTCCATATTTAATTATTTTTTCAAATAGTAATACAAATGCTTTTAAATCTTTGCAAAAACTGGTTTTTTTTTAACAAGCTTAAAAGATAATAAATACATTAGAAGAATTGAATATGCTGTTTTAGAAACAGGAGGCTTCGTGTGGCATGTGATGCCATCTGAACATAGTACATACAAAGGGGACTCAATACACACTAATGTGATCAGTAAACAAAATCTGCATTATGACCAAAAGTGCTTTTTGCAACCAGTAGCAGTGACTCTCCAATGTTGTTCTGCATTATTAGTATTAATATTTTAATGACAAACCTCTACACTTTTTCCCCTTAAGATTCTAAAGCTGGATTTCAATGTGCTTATATCTCCCCTTTGCAGTGCCCATTGAGCTAATGTGTTCTAGTATTGCATCAAGTCATATGCAAAACGTGCACATAGTAAATCTACTCATCAGATAAACAAACAGTGACTTCTAACTTTCACATTTAACTACAGCAGTAACTGTGCATATACATCCCAGTTGGTTGGAGGCCATCAGGCCAACAAAAAGCAGTGAGACTCAGGGATAGGAAGAGGGAGATGTCTGCAAGATACATTGTAACAATCTGTCTGTAGGTATTAGGAAAAAAAATGCAAGTTTTTCTTAATTTTACTTTAAGACTGAACCAAAAGCTAGAAAAAAATTAAAAAACCACCACCAAAAAACCCCACAAACAACCCCCCACAAACCCCAAACAAAGAACAGAAGAAAAACAGACAAACACTTGTTCCTACAATATATTGCATTCATTGAATCAGAGAGCAATCCTTGTAACACTGAAGGGTCACTCAAAATGAAGGACAAAGTAATTACTTCCATGTTCTACTTTAAAGTCCCGTTCCTAGAACACTAATTTACTGGCAAAAAATATATAGAGACATAAACAATCAACATCAACTCCTTTTTAAAATTCTCATTTTGCTCATTTCTGTAATGGCCTTTTATAGTATTTTCTTGATGTGAATCCAGATCAGGATTAACTATAAATCAAGCCAGGAGGGACCAGTAAGATGGAGAGACCAAAAGCAGTTCTTACCAGACTGTACAAGCAATCACATGGACAGTGGAACAAAGAATGTCACAGCAACTCCCTAAACTGCTACTTTCATCTTTAAGTTTCTAATTCATACTGTCTCTAAAGGAATGTAATTTTATATCATTTTCCTTACCTATTCCTGCAATCCAAGCTTTACCTATCCCTCACAGAAAGTAGCCCATAAAGGACAGACAGTAGTACACAGTATCTAAAGCACTTTCACTGTAACAGCACTAAGTCTGAGAACATTAAACAGGCAAGAGATGAAAATGCAATAATTAATGAAAGTAATTTACAATGGTTTAGACCTCTTATATGACCTTAAGGTACTTACATTTATTAATAAAGCTTTGCAATTACCTCCTGTAATTTCATACTCATGCCCTCCAATGATTTACAGATACAGAAATTCTCAAAGAAATCAGATCTGGTAAAGATTTGAAGTATTAAAGAAAGTGTTCCCAACACCCACTTCGGTCTTTCACTTTGCTTCTGAGTAAGCTAGTCTGACAGGCTGGCTGCTCTGAAAGAAAAATCAAACAAACGATTCACGTCAATCAGAAACCTGTTGATTGCTGATGTTGACTGCTCTGTTGTGGTGGTTGGTTTGTTTGTTTTTCCCTATGGAAAAATACACATCTGCTTTTCAATTAGCTGAAATACACAATAAAGCTAGTTGTAGTTTAAAAATAAATTATGTCAGAATAGTCAAAGAATGTAATATATCTTGTTACTGTGTTCTCTCAAGAGCAGCAGAAGAAAGGGAAGCAACCAAACGTCCACAAAACATCAGTTGTCCTTGACTAATGGACTACTTTATTTAGAGTGGAACATCCAGTTACTTAGAAAGTGTCAGTGATTTTTTTATAAAATTTTATAAAATTCTCTATCTAAATATAGCTGCACCATGCTTACTGGTTTTGCCTATTAATTCATTTAAGCCAAATCTGGGGTCAGACCTTTTACAAGCCATGATAGAAGTGGTACGTTTGAAAAAGAAAAAAACAACCAAAAATCCGTAAGATCAAAACCAAACTTAAGTTTTATTTTTCGTATTTACATATACAGAATTTTTCCATTAAAAAAACTTGAAAAACAAATAATCTGTACATATACTACAGCAACTAAAAGTCTTCATGAATAAAATCTTAAATTTCCAAGTAGATTAAAAATTCATTACATTAAATAAAGCAGCATTAAAATCCAACAAATGGGGATGAGGATGAAGAGGAAAATAACGCCCATATAACATTTGTATTCTGCCCTTCACATATTTCATTTATGCTTGCTGAACCTTTGTTCTCAGCGTAATCTGAAAAACCTTCAAATTCTGATTTTCTTTCACTTGTCTGAAATAATTCCAGTAGGGGCTGCAATGGTGAGCTACAAGTGCTTCTCTTCTCTTCAGGAACAGACAGTCCATCTGTATACTTTACGCATAACTCCATATTCTGTTTCCGGGTTTCTCTTTTATTCCTTCCCAAGCTAAGCTTCGCTTTTCTGTGCAGCTTTCCAGAGGGTGAACTGCATGCAGTGCTGGCAGCCAAGGCATTAAGTTCTTTGTTCACAGCAGTATCAGATAGCTCCACCTCCAGAACGACATTGTGCTGCGTTTGTTGATGATTATCACATAAATCATGATGTTCCTTGACAAACGCAGGATTGGCATCTATTTTTTTCAAACGCTTTCCTGGTAGAACTACTGCATTATTTAATTTTCGTTTTGGCTGCGATAGGATTTTGTCTGTAACTTGGGAATGAGAATCGAAAGTATATGTGCCTTCCTGAAAACACTGTAAATTCTTACTAATTGCCTCTGGTTCCAGTATTTCCTTGCTGAATGGCTCAGAAGCTTGAGATAAGTTCTCTGTGTATGCTTTGTCATCTTTCTGAAGGGGTGGTTGTATGGAATTTGATGATTCAACAGTCCCCCTTAAGTTTGTAGCACAGGAGCAATCAGTTTTAATATTTTCATCATTGATTCTGAACTTACTTTTTAGTTCTGAAGGTTGTGGCAGATGACAACAAAGAAGCGAACAGACAGATGCAGAAAGAGGGGTAGGTGTTGGCACAGAATTTGGTTGTAATCCTGTAGGCTGGCAATCCAGTTTGAGTGCCTGCATTGCCGTATCCTTCCAGGAGTAAGTTTTCAAAGAAATGTGTTGCTTTTTCAGTCGTTCTTGCAGCTCATCTGGTCTAGTTATCTTTCCAACAATAGGAGAAAAACAACTCGTGGTACATTTTGTCCTACAATGAAAGCGTTCAAATATATTAACCAACATAAAAAACCCTGTGTATCATAACTACATATGGAACTGATTCTAGAAAAGCAACTGAACTGACAAAGCAGTTTTTGTTTTCATTTTTCAAGGAAAGATTTATTTAAGGTAGCAACACATTATTTCTAAAGGAACAGAGTGCCTTATATTTTAATTTTCTCACAGATTACTACAGCACATAAAATTGTTTTAAAAATACACAAAAGTCTAGTATTTCAGTAAATCTCAATTCATGGTGGCATTAAGAACAAAAGAAGTTAATGAATATAACACAATGACTATAAATAATTGGAAATATTCTATGATATATACACACAAAATTATCATGATTTTCTTGACAGGATTTCAAGCCTAACCACTCTGAGTATTCTGAAATCACAAAAGAAATAAAGGCTTGCCTTCATTAGGCTACCCATTGTTTGACTGCACTTCCTTTGATTTCACTAAGAATCTCTTAATTTCTTCAATACTGCAATTTCTTCTTTTTATTAAAAAAACCAAGAATGTTATTTCTTATCTCCTAACTCATTTGCAAAAAAAATCAGAGCCACCTTGAATTGTGTTACTGTTTCAAGTAACAAAGACATTGATGCCTACAGTCCAAGAGAAGAAACAAGCCTTCCTCGCCCTTTCAAGCTCTTGAACTACAAAGAAGAAAGCAAAACTTGCTTCCTTTGTCCAGCCAAGACAGCACAGAAGTTAAGAAGCTTAGAATATAGATAGGAAGTTTTTGCACAGGTAAGGAGATCAGATTGACCGAGGAGGCTATCATTTGCTGTTCTTTGCTACTAAGAATGACAGAAAGCATTCAGAGCAAGATGTTCAGACATCACTGTCTTTGTCAGCAATATTTCAGTACAATAGATTTTGCTTTACAGAAGCTGAAGGATAGGTAGGATAACTTCTGGCAATTCCTTTCAGTCTCATCTTTCCATAATGCTATGTGCACTTCAGATTATTTTTTTCCCTCTCATTTCTGCTTTACAGAACTGACTTGCAAGGTACAATTGCATTGCAATTTTCTGTGATTTATTTCAGGCTGAAAAACATGAATTTATTCTGTTCTATTCAAGTGCCGCATTTCAGAACTAAGTATCTTTATGTTCAATGTCTTAACTCACAGACTCTTTAAAATTTAGAACATATAACTCACCTTCTTAGTTTTGTTGTATCATCTTTGTATGTAACAAACTCACAAACTAACTTTGAGATTATATCATCAACAACTTTATATTGTGTGCTTTGTGCAAAATTTCGGTGCCGTTCACTTTCAAGATGCTGCATTTAAAGAAAAAACATAAAACAAAGCTAACATTACTGATATGAATATACAAGCCAGCAATATGATATGAAGCAGCAAGTAAATATCAATCATTTATTACCAGCATCTCCAAGACATGAGCTACTAGTGCTTTCAGTTATCATACACAGAAGCTGCAATCCAGAATTAAAATCTACAAGGGAAAAAATACCTACTTGCTGCTTTTTAGGAGATAGATTCAGAAAAATATTTTAAAATAAGAAAATAAATATCTCTGTTGATACCACACTTAATAGATACACTTGACATTTCACATACAATTTGCAGATCTTCATATTTCTTTCCGCAACATTCACAAAATCCTCCCTTTTTTTTGTCCTTCTGAGGAAGCTGAGCAGGCATTTCACAGTCCTTCTTATTTATTTTGTTTCTGTTAAGAGAATATTAACAAGTCTCAAACATGGAACTTTCCTCTCACAGTGTGTTCATTCTTATTCGCCTAAAAAACCCTAAACCAAAGCTTTATTTCCCCTTAAACTCTTCACATTATGTTAGTCAAAACTTAGGAAAAACAAAGAAAAATTACCTATAAATTTAAAAACAAACAAACAAAACACAAAACCAGCAAGAAGACAGGCAGACCCAGTGGAACTATATGTCAGCATAAAACATCCGGGTTTGTACAGATATACTACTGTCACAGTCTCAAAATAAACAATGGAAAATTGCTCAACAAATAAAAAACCTCACTTGGAAAATCAAAGAACATTTTGAAATCTCTGTGCATAGCTGATCACACCAAAACTAGGGGGGAAAAAAAGAAAAAAATGTCTTTTAACATCCACTGTCAGTATTTTTGATACCTAGAAAACACAGCAAAATCACCTGGTCTAACAGATGATCTATTGTTCTTTTCTAAAATAACGGTCATATTTGTTGTTTATATACAGATTTTGAATATGCCAACCAAGTGCCACTTTGTCCTGCTATTCCAGGTAAAGGCTAAGTGGGACTGTGAGAAAATGAACCTCAAGTTCTTCCTGGAGATTAAAACATGAAGAGGTTTTCAATAACTGCTCCATGACTATCAGAGTCCTCATCTGGGGAGAGCTACTGTTTGCTGCAATTCACTATTAAACCACCTAAGGTTGATATACCAGCAGTAAAGCAAAGTCATCAATCTCTACTTCTTTTTTACTTTAAAGCAGTAGTGCCATCTTCCCTGCCTAGCCAAAAATCATTCTGACACCAAGTATCATTCACCAAGTATCTGCATAGCTGTAAGCTCAGGGCTTCACACCAAAAAATCTGTCTTGAACAATCCCTAGCTTACAAAGCATAGAATGTATTGCTCTTGCACATTAAGGATACACTGCTTTCAACAACTGCTTTCAACCCACAAGTCTAAACTGGTCAAACACCTGCCCCAGCATTTTCGAATTCCCTGGGACAGGCTCCACCCAGCTCTGTGCTTTTACTGCTACATCAGCCTTCCCACTCTCCCTTTCAAAACCAGTAAAAATCAGAGACAACCATTAACGCAAGATATAAGCAACAGAATGTATCATCGAAGACTGAATACTATTTGCAGGTCTTGTTTTTTAACGCTTTTAAAAAAATAGACCTTTCTAATCCCCTTGAAAGAGACACAATCAGAAACTGCCTTATTAATACAACAGTAGCCCTGGCAATACATGTTTTTTGCTTTTTCATACTGCTAAATGATTGTGATTTAAATAAATAAATAAATGCATCATGGCAACGTAAGCTGAAAAACGTTCAGGACTATAATAATGGGGAAGGCTGGACAGAACAGTGGAGAAGCTAGTTTATAAAGAAAACAGGTATCGCACCTAAGTCTTCAGCCCCAAAGACAGAAAAGCAGCAAGTCACTAAATACAGAAAATTCCATATATAGCAGTGCTACCTTTCTCTTGAATATATTTAGTCTCTCACGAGTCAGTTTTATTAGTCAAAGAAATATGCTAGGTAGAAGAAACTCAAAACAATAGTTTGATTCACAAAAAAAACTCTAGGCAACTGAGACACCTAAATAGATTCAAATCATAAAACTGATTTGCTGAAAGTTTTAACTGCATCTGTAGCGCCCAAGAAGAGCCTGAATGCCAAAATGTAGCATATAAACACTAGCTTTAAGACCAACTGCAATTCTACTGGGCAACTAGCATCCACTTATCTCTGAAGGGTTGTGGTATTTATTAGAAGTCTAATTTCTATAAATTATCAACAATAGGCACCCTTTATCAACAATGATTACACATTATGATTGAACATCACTGCTTTAAAAAATTTAAATCCACGTCCTGTGAAATACTTACTGAATGGCATCCAAGATGAGGACAAAGAAGAAATCAGTGGCAGAAAGGAAAAAAAAATCTTATGCTGACTCACAGTGAAAGGAGAAGGCTGCATTTTTGGATGTATGCATCTGTATGTCCAAAAAAAAGGACTAAAGACAGGATAAAGAGGGTATAGAAAGATAGACAGACACCGACAGCATAGTAAATACATCAGCTCAGACACGGCTATAGAGCACAAAATTAAAAGAGCAATTACTTCAGAACACAATTACTTATGAAATAATTTAAGAGAGCAGCCCTCCCCTCTACCCACATCTCAATAACAAGTTTTTAACAAACCTTTGCTTAGACTGACTTTGCTTTTTGCCAGAAGGATACTTCTTATCCACCTCAAATGGACTATACGGCTTTGGAACACAGTAGTTCAGAAATGGAAAACTGGGTAATTGCAGGTAAAATGGGCGGTACTGGCTGCATTAGAAAAAACAAGCGCATCAGAACCATGAGAAACAGAAAAAGGAGTTCATAGCACAAATTACATCAGGTCAAAAATCTTGAAAAAGCGTTTTTTTCTTTTACATATGACATACACAGAATGCTAAGCAGATAAATATCCTAGAATAAGTCATTCATTCCTTCCTATAAACTTACTACTTTCTTTCAGTTTCCACAGCTGTCTTACACATTCCCCAGGATGTGACTTTCGTGCCTACTAATTGTTATGAGTTGGGTAGCCAATAAACCTAAGAACAATGTGGACAACAGTGCATTTGTGCTCCCAAGAAGCAGCTACAGCAGGTCCTAACACCTAATACATTATTATTTTTTTTACCATTTTCTTCTTAAGAAAATATATTGATCCATTCACCATTCAAAATATAAGAACTGACCTCTTCATCTTCCAGAAAGGTAATTTTCATGCACACCATTGTACTTGGAGAGATATCAGAACTAGCACCATACCAACGCTCTAAATATACTAAGAATGTTTAAAATCGGGCACACAAAGTTTACATACTGAATCATTTTACTAAGATGCTGATGCCACAGTTCAGTCAGATTTTTTTTACTCCCACATTACTATTACAAGCTACCCAGGCAAAACTACAAAAGCAAGTCTGGAAACCATAATAGGGACAGTTAAACATCTTGTTCTGCTTCTGAACTGTTACTTAGGTTGCATAAACATTAAAAACCATTATGCTGCGTAAACATCTAAAAGTGCTTCAGGTATTTAGTACCCCATTACATTCTGAAGTCAAATTCACATATATTTACATATGAATTTCTTGTACTTACATGGGTGTTGGTCCATTTCCTCTCACTACTCTCTCATCCCTCATACCTATTACACCAACTCAAAGTGTATGACCGGGTTTACATCTCTTTTTTTTCATTCAGGAAAGTGCCAAAGAAATCAGGTCAAATAATTTGGTGCTTAGGAACAACGCCATAAAGCAGGAGCTATTTAGAAACTCAAAGGGGTAAAACATGCTGTGCAGAACTGCACCTTTTTAACAATTCCTTGTTCTGTCAACCTCCATCAAACTGGCATCTTCTTACACTGCCAGGTCTGATTGATACCAGAAAGACATGAACATTTTGAAGGGCTGAAAATATCAGACTTCATGCTACTGTAGATAATGAAATCATATTAACA
>VWZG01000619.1:164432-227474 GCA_013396735.1 Grallaria varia
GCTTTGGATTTTCCCTTTTAAAAATAAATAATTGAACAAGAAATTACACCTGATTTCACAGAGTGATTTTAACTGGAACAACTTCCCTTTCCTTACACCTAAACAGTCTCAGCAGGAGATGAATGTTGGGACTACAGAGATGGAATTTAGTATACAAAATTTTATTAGTCTTTTGGGCTACAGGATTTGGATCTAAGAAAAGATGTAAAGGTTCAAAGCTTCCAGGTTTCCCTTTCAGTCATATGGACTTTGGCATAAAGTAACCCAAAAAATGTACTCTCATGATCTACGAACTGGAGGTACGTACTCCCATGATCTACAAACTGGAGGTACCTATTAACTTTCCACTTCCATTACCTATTGCAAATATTCCTTTCTATACTGCTCTTTGGTCAATCATATTCGGTAGCTAAACACATATGTATCTTATTATAAGACAACAGTATACCTGGCATCTAAACTCAGGAAGCTGAAGGAAATTGAGATCTAAGGACACACTTCCCCAAGTAATTCTGAATTACTCAGTTGGAAAACCACATTACTGAACGCACAAAGAGAATACTTACCAACTTTTATCTTCCACCCTGATAAATGGACTTTTCAGTCTCCCTGCTCAAGAGGTGAGAAAATGAAATTAAGAGAGAAATACTTTTCCTCATTAAGCAAGTTACTGCAGTAGCTGAATAAATACGCAGACTTCATTTTAGAACTCATTATGTACACGTTTTGACACTCTTGATTTTCACAAAGTTTTTTTACATGCTTTTCTTGGACATACAAGTTGGAATGCAGCACCACACCTGACCACATGAGAACTGTAGTACATTTTTAAGCATTCAGAAAATATAGGAAACCAGAAACCACTACAATTACTGAAATACTTACTTTTTGACTTTTGAGTAGTAACATGTTCTCCCTGTTGAAAAAAAGAGAACGTATAAAATCTCTGAGTATTATTCTGCATTTCATTTAAACATTTAGCTGTAAATAATTTATGATGAGAGTCTACCTGTGTTAATCATGAGTTCATATACAGTCATGACAAATTTTGCAGGAAACTAAGCTCATAATACAGTAACATGTTTCCAAAAGAAGTATTTATTTCTACACTGAAAAAAAAAAAACCAACACAAAAACCAAACCCAAAACCAAACAAACAAAAAACAAAAACCAAAACAAAAAACCCACACAAGCCCCAAAAACCACCCCAAAATCCAGTGTTCTTCTTCACATGCTTCAACCTATTTTTCCTAAAACCAAAGCTAAATTTATACATTTACTCTCCTCCCTGAAAATACCCTGCCTTATCATGGCTGAAAGTTAATTCTTAAATACAGGTAATATTTTTAAAACACTTTATAAATCCTAATTAATTGCAAGCTGTAAAATGCCACCAAAACCTGCTGACTGCATCATTCCCCAATTAAGACAATTATTTTCATTTGAATAAATTTACAGATGTCTGGTCTTAATTTTTAGCAATGAAGATGAAAATTAAAAAGAATATTTGGTCTTCAGAAAAAAAGTGAAGTTATATTCAAGCATTAGCTGTTGCAATTGGTTCTTGTAAAGCTACAGACTCGTTTTGTATTACTTGCAAATAAACATCATCCTGCTACCTATGAACACACTGATGATTTTGGAGAGGATTTTATGTGGCCTCAATAACAAGCCAATATTGCATTCCAAAACAACGTAACACTCACTAGGTAGTTTGGTTCCATTTTCTTATCAGAGCTCCATGCATGGAATAGACAATTGGACAACTTTAGGTTTTTAATTTAAATTACAGAGTAACTGCAGACAGAGCACATGAGCAAGTCTTAAGTTTTGATGTCTCACTATATCATACACTAAAAGCCTGAGAAACTGGGACGTCCAAATGCAAAATGCACATTAGTGGCAGGACAGCTTGAAGATGCTTTATGCTAGTTCTATACAAAGGAAAAGTAGCAGATTCCTTATAGAGACAGCCTCTCCAGGAAACATAGCTATAATTTTTCAAAATGGCCCATTAAAAGGAAAGGGTTTCTAATCACTGTGTCACAGGAAAAGTTATACAAGGCAACTTAATGGCAATCTACATCACACTAAAACCACACTACAATTTTGTTATTATTTATTACTTTCAAGGCAGGCAGAATGGAAACTTCAGACAGCTCAGCACTTCTGATTCTTAGATATCCTTTGCAAGAGCAAAGGTCTACACATTATGGAATCAATGCTACTATGGAAGTTACATTTTAATAACTTTGAAATATATAGCTAGTACTTCATCTTTTTCAAAGATGGTTTTTAAATCAATTCACAACAGATACTGGTCTGTGAAAAACTGAACATGAGCAAGACTTCATTAAAATGAAATATGTAAGCTTCACAGTAGGCAATATTGAGCATGTTAGTGTTTTTTCAGTCAATGAAACAAATGGCATTTTCACAAACAGCAAAGAGCCACTTACCACATCTTTAAAAGAACTGTCTGCTCTTTTGAGCAGAGAGAGCTCCCTTTTCTTTAGTTCAATGCAATTCTTAACATCTGTCAAAAAGAGGGAGAATTTGTGTGGTTTTGTATGTCTGATGCAATTGTAATTTTTAATATTCTGAATTCAACAAAAGAATAATTACATGAATGGTGCAAGTTCAAGTCAGGCTTTGTCTAACAAAAATATTTACCATCAATATGAAGTATCTTCACTCCCCAACTCAAAGCATTGGACAGAATACTACCAGAGGGGATTAAGTCCTGCAAACAATAAATCATATTAAAAATCTTAAGCACTATACAGTACATTATTTAAATAATTACAAATATATTGCAACATGTAATATGAAAGCTATTAAAATGCATTTGCTTCTTGTCAAGACTGCTGCTCTCCTCAGCTGACTTTTCCATCTCTGTGTTACAGCACTTCACCATCACAAGAACATATTTAAACTTTCAGAAAGCCAAACTGTTCTCTATTGTCATATTTTACAGTAAGATTTGAACAGTGAATTTATAAATTTTCTTTAACTTCACGAGCACCTCTCAAATGCTAGTTATATTAGCAATTCTGATAAATTTTAATACTCATCATGAGACTCCACAGACTTTTAATTCTTCAGGAAGTACCCAGAAAGCATGATCTGACAGTTTATTTAGGACAGTCCCTCAACTTCTGCCTGAGCATTCCATGACTGACTTCTCACTAAGACCACTCTTACTACGGCTTGTTTTCTAAAAGAGCAAAACAAAAGTTTCTGAAGCACAAATTCATTGATTACTTGGTGTACCTGCTCTTTGACTGCTTTCTCAACCAAGGATTTTCCTCTGCTCATGCATACCTACAGTAAAACATAAACACATTTGTAACAAGGTAAGACAATTTACACTGCTGTGAAAAAATACACATTAGCTATGAGAGTCTCCTTTTGTTGACTGTACTGCTAATTTTTCAATAATGTGCATCTTCCTCGCACAGTTATGGTTGATACAGTCTAAAGGAAAAAAAAACCAAACCAAAACCACACAACAAACAACTGAAAAACCCCAACAAGTAATCATTTTCAGCCAAAGCATGTCACTGCATGGCTGAAGCAGTGATAGTGCTGGAACAACACAGATGATGGGAATCAGCAGCCAGTGGCACACACCAAAATGTGAGGTTTTCACCAGCTGGGGCTTGTGCAAATTAAGCTAACAGCCATGAAGACAATCGTAGCCTGTCTTATTAGCTTCTTTTCTATCACCAGCATATCTCCTTTTGTACTTTATGCTGTATATTCATAAGGAGCTGCCTCTCCCTGGCCAGGTAACTTACAAAATAAGGCAATCTCACCTATGCAATACACAGATCAGCCTGTAGACTGGCTCACAGTCATGTTTCTAAGTAAGTACCACACAGAGTACATCTAATTATTTCCAACTGTACTTCGAAAGGACACAAGTCTTGCCCATATAAGAAACTTCACATAAACCTACATAAATTCAGATCGTAACTGTTGCAATTAATGTGATCTTCTAAGAAAGAGCTCAAAAAAATTAGTATTCATAATGTTCAAATTTAATTCTTTCCTTGAACTAATGTCAAGGCATGTTTCCATTGGTATCTACATAAACAATACCACATCAGCTGCTCTTTAATAGGTTGTGTTGTGCAAGAGAGATGAATCACTGGATGCCATAACTTACCTATCGATATTGATCCAGCTGTCAAACATAAAATCAGTGTTACATCAGACATACTACCTTAGAATAGATTTTAGTGTACTCTGCTTATTTGCAAAAAAGGCTGCTTTCTGAAACTCTGCTGAATTAATTCGAGTTAGTTAAATTCAGCAAGTTAGCCTGAATAAGGGTTTAGAAGTACATTTGAAAGAAAAACCGTTATTCACCCAAACAACTGCTGCCATCTTTAGGAAATTAAATAGAAAAAAAATTGTAAGAGCATATCCCTTGGGCTGTACCCGATTTGCAGTATTATTACCAAGAAACTTACTGTATCTACCACCTTAAATGAGCTTCCATCACGTCTATCTTTTTGGCTGCTAGGATGAGGTGAACCATTTCCTCCAACATGTGCAGATTCTGTGCTAGGAACAGGAGAAATTTGGCCAAGAGTTCGTGCAAATTTTGCCTCCTTTTTATTAGTCACCAGATAGTTGATATCCTTACTAAGGAAACTCTCCATTCTCTACATGTAAAGATATAAAACAAGTAATTATTTCAGGACAACAGAGCAGCAACTCAAATTTCACACTGCATACTTCAAAGAAAATCGAGAAAACTTCTAGAATAATGAAGCTCAAAAACATTGAATTAACAAGAACATATTTTCTAAATACAAAAATTGAGTTGTACTAGCATCTTACCAGCCATAAATTCTAAGTTCACTTTTTTAATTTTATAATCCTTATTAAAAGAGCTTTGTAAGGCTTTGACTTGAATCATTTTTTGGACTATTTAGCTGTAGTACTTTCCAAATAGAATAATTCAAACACTGCATTGAAGAATAACAGAATAAATCAAGGAAAACCACTGTCTATACAATTTTATGTAACAAAAATTACATCAAAGTGTTCAGCTAAACTTAAAAGCATCTGCATACAAACATGTTTTAGTCTGCAAGAAGCTTTAAATTTATTGAGTTCAGAACCAGCAGGAGACTTACCATGTTTCACACCTATAGTATATATAACATTTCTCAAAAAGGTAAAGTCTAGTAGATTCACACTATTATACTAATCAATATAAATATGCGGTTACCTACCTCTTGTTCTCTTCCATTTTGCTTCTTCAGTCTTTCATTGCCAACTATTGTAAGATTATCAGCTGTTTGCCTTGTTATTTCCTGTCAGTTTATGTAGCTTAAAGTATTTCCCTCTCCACTAATCAGCTTGGAAAGGACAAATCACACAGGCAGCAAGCTTGAAACTGCCTTTCAATGCTGCTCTACCTACCTTTTACAGAAACAGGATATTGAAGATAAGCACTTTTGAGTGCACTCCACAGAAGTAACAACAAAACACATGATACTTGATCCTGAGGCTGTTACAGCACCTCATATGGAGGCATTTACTCCCCAGAATAAGGCTGAAAACCTTCCTTTTCAGTCTTTGATTTGTAACCTTACCTTTCATATACGAACTCCTAAAATTCTCTTTCACAGAATAAGACAAAAGACATTGTGTACTTACTTGATGTCAAATGTAAAGCAATGCATTTAATTCAAAACCTTTATTGTTATTCCTTACCACTACTATGATTTCAGACAGCATCTTGATTTACAAACATTACTTTCATACAGCAGCTCAATGTTCTTCTGAAGTCAAACAAGTATTGCCAAAGCAGCATTCAGAATAGTTAGCAATTTAAGGAGCTCCCTTTTGCCTCTGTGCTTTAACAGCAAAGTTTTCTCTACATCAACTCAAATATTCAACTTTAAAGTGAACTAAGCAATTGCATTGCTTGTGTTACTATCATATCCTGTGCTTGCTTGTGTCAAAGTTTCTTCCATACAGAAGAGAGACTTAGGAAAAAAACTAGTAAAATACTTACAAAATGTATCATTTAAATAAGAGTATTCAAAAATACTCATTAACATACTCTGTGTAAAAAGTACTTAGTGAAGTTACTGACTCATAGTAAGCATATACAAAACTCTTCCTTTAATCTCTTTCCAGGTTCAGCTGAACAACATTAGTTGTAACAGGCAAACAGGTCAATATAGGCAGAAGCAGAAGAAAAAAAATCACCTCAAACAATGAAACTTAATAAACTTGGATGAAATTTTAAGCAAAGTGAATAATCAACTGAATACAAACCTATAAACACTTGTTACAATCAGCAAAGCAGCTTCCCTTGAAAAACCACAGAATACAGTATTGATAAGCTCATTGCTTGCATTAAGACAAACAGAAAAATAAAACCTCTCCACAGATAAAGTACAAATAACATTAAAACATAATCACAAAGAACACAAAAGAATCATTCCAAATATACGTATTTCCTTCTAGATTCATACAGGTCTCTATGATTAACTTACCCCTCCCAGATCTTTGAGGTCCTTTCCTAATTTTTCAGAGATCACATTTGATGGGATATCCAGGTAAAACGTCTTTCCAGTGAGTGGCTTAAACTTAAGTTTCTCTGGTTTTTCTGTATCTTTTTTCACATTCTTGAGAGAAGATCTTACTTTTTCTGCTTTTGCTTGTTTTCCATCTGCTGGGAAACAGACAATTTAAACAGAACTGGGTTTTGTTCATTTTTAACAAAAATTCCTAAATTATGGAAATGGACACAATAAGCTTCCATACAATAATACAGTGGGGCTTGGGATGGAAGGGACCTTAGAGATCACCCAGTTTTCACATCCCCTCACCCCACAGACAGGGACACCTTCCAGTAGACCAGGTTGCTCAAAGCCCCATGCAACTTTAACAGGACTTAAAAAAACCCCAGCTACTACATTAAACATGTCAAAACCTAAACTGTAATAATAATACCTCATATGGCCCTTAAATGTTTCTCCCTAAAATAATGTTTTTATTTCAGTTGCTACACAATACTATCAAGTTTCTCACCAGTTTGGCAACTACTTGCTACCTGCGTACCACAGTACATACACTACTTGCACAATCACACCATTTTAGAACAGAAAGTCTCTCTTACCTGCAACAGAAAAGATACATATGGAGTCTTTAGAAAACGGCCAAAAGTAACTGAAACACTAAGAAACACAAGATCTAGATACTACCATTTATCTGAACTTTCAGCACACACCTGAGATGCAGGACAAATAAGCTTAAGTTCAGAACCATTCCAGTTATGACCACTCTTTCTGTCACAGCAGCTTTCACTCTAAAACCTAAGAAACCCCACACGGCAATTAAACTGTGCCGATGAAGTTACTTGATGCTCAACACAAAGCTATTCACGCAGGGCTGTTAAGACTAGACATTTAAATGGTATATAAATTGGTAAGAAATAAGCCTCATTTCTCAAGGCAAATCTTGGAGTGCGGTGAGCTTCTACGAGAACATAATTTACAATAACAGAGAAGGAATTATCCCAAGACCTGCATATATTGATTTTACATTGTCTTCTTCCTCACTGACTCACTCCCAGGTGCTTCTCTTCTGCAGAAACTCAGGACAACGAGGGGTGCTAAAGGAAGTGAGCAGGCCTCTCTAGGAGACAAAAAGCCAACATGCAAAACAGTCCCCCTGTATTCTTTCTCTCCCAGAAATGGTCTTAGAGAGGAGAGGGAGCAGAACCACCACTCGTGCTGCAAGATTCTCTGTGTATAAACACACTAAGCTGGGCAGAAATAGCAGTCAGCTTTGTAGAACCCAGACGACAAAAAAAACCCAGAAAAACAGGAAAATGCGGAGGCATAAGGTAGTGTAACTGATCCAGAATCTAAACAGAAAAAATGGGTGATAAGCAGGCATGCAAGCGAAATTCTGTAGACGATAAGGGATCGAATATGGTATTATACCCAGCACACACATGGGAGGGCAGTTCAAAAATTAACACATGGGAGTATGCATATTAAACTTCCCAGGCAAGATCGAAAGTCTGGAGCGGGTTGGCAGGACTGCAGTAACAACGAGGAGTCTCCCGCAAAGCGGCCCGGGCCTCACCGCCGGCCCTACCGAGCACAGAGCTGCCCGGCGGCGGCTGCCCGGCGGCGGCTGCACGGCGGCGGCTGCACGGCGGCGGCTGCACGGCGGCGGCCCGGCAACCTCCCAGGCATCACCCACCAGTCCCCGACCCCGTGACTGCCTCGTTAAAGGGAACGCGTCAGCGCCAGGGCCACGCTTTTGCGTTCAGCTCCCCAAGACACGCAAAAGCCAGAGCCGGGAAGGCACCAACCCCCGCCGCCGGGAAAGACCTAGGCCTGAGCCTGACCCTGACCCCGACCGTCCCCAGCGCCCCGTCGCTTACCGGGACTCGCTCCATTGTCGGCGGACTCTGCAGCGCTCCGCTCCATCTTCCCGAGGAGTCACATCCCCCTCTGCCCCACGGCCGCCGCCACCCACCTGCAGGGCCACCGCGGCCAACCCGCTCCACTCCTCCCTCACGGCCCGCCCTTCCTCCCTCCCTCCTTCTTTCCTTCCCGCCCGCGCCGGGTCTGGCGGCGCCGCCGCCTCCGCCGAGGGCCGCGGCGGGAGGAGCGGGCTGCGGGAGGGGCCTGCGGCAGAGCGGCGGGGAGAAGGCGGCGCCGGGGCGGGAGCTGCCGGTTGGTTCCTTCCTCGCCTCACCTGCGGCACCGCGTCGGGACCGTGGAGAGCCCTCGTGCGAAGCGGGTGCGCGCGGTGCTCTGGGCAGCGGCGTTGTTCGCAGTTACAAACGTCCGGAGAAAGAGTTTCTTCCCCGCCTCCGCCCCTCGTTAGCGGTTGCTGGCGCCGGGGAGGCCAGTCTTGTCCCGTGCAGCTTGATCTTTCTTATCTTTCCCTTGAAACCTAGTGAAAACAACATAACCGAATAAAAAGCTTAATTCAGCGTCAGCTAATGAAGCTAGGGCTGCACTTAAGCACAACGTGCATGTTGAAAGATACGTCTTTATCTGGGGATATGATATTCTGAGGTATTTTTATTGCTTTTCTCTTCTGCCCCGGCCAGTTGCAGGTCCTGTGAGAAGGCTGTGACAGTGCCTGTGCAGTCGCACAGCAGCGTTTGTTTAAGGAGTTCGTATTTGACAGTAGCATTAATACTAGTTGGTCGCCGTTTCTTACATGAGGAGCTTGCCAGGGTACACAGTGATCGCCAGCAGGCTGTGAGGGCTGCATCTGGGTTTTCTCACAGGAGTGAGGGAAGTAAGACGGGCGCTAGATGAATTATTCTGCAGTGCTACAGGTTATAGGCTGCAGGCTGGCGATTTGTCTCTGTGTGGATTATTTACGTGTTCCTAAACACTTTGTCGTAGCAAAAGGCAATGTCTGTTAAATATTTAATGTGTTTTACAAGAACATTTAAATGTTGTAATTCACGTAAAAAGGATTTCAAAAATTTATTTTCTTTAGAAAACTTACTTACGAAACATGGCTCAAATACGCTAATCTCGAAAATTGTGGAGATGTTTGTACACAAGTAGAAAACTAACATTGCTGGTTATGCATAACATATTAATGAAATCATTAGTACTTTTTCCCTTGATTTTTTTTTCTTCAAGTTTTGAGCAGAGTCTTGCAATGTGTTTTTCTGTTCTTTAACAGGTTTTCCTTCTCCAGGGATAAAGCCATGGCTGAAATGAGTGATAGCAACTTAGAAAAACCAACCACTATTCAGCAAGAAATAGCCTCTTGTGCAGCTATAATTATATAATTACTTGGTAATGCAAACTATCAAGCTTGCAACATTCAGAATCTTTACAAAGTTTGACTCAGCATGATGTCTGCATATGTATTTCCACTAATATGTTCAGCAAGGATGTTTTTGGATAGTTTTCTCTTTTTTGTGTGTTTTAAGAAACATGATTAATTGAAATCTTTTCTGTCCCGGGTAATCTTTAACCATTTCTGAAAAGAAAAATAATATTTATTAACTTTTCATTTCTTTTTTCCTCTTGGTGTAGTTATTAATTGCTTTCTGTCTAGAAGAAACAAAATTATCAAAAATATTAATTTCCATGCTTCCTGCTGCTTAAATATATATGCTAAATAAAAGTCTACTTTGCAATACAAGACACAAATCCTTCAAGGCTGGTTCCTGTGAGGTGTCCCCTTCATGTTACCACTTGGGTTGTAAGAATTTATGCTGCTGTGATGTCTTACACTGTCAAAGCCTGTTATTGGTGGATTTGGGTTGGGTTTTTTCTCTAAGCATTGCTTTTAACAATAGCTTTTTATTGCTCTTTTAAACTTCTGGATGGTTGGTGGAATTAATTCTCTGCTTCATGTTCAGTCATCTCATTCAAGACCTCCTTTCCCATGCAAGGAGGCATTGGTTGGTTAGATTCAGCACTTTGTGCCTCTTGGAATTCTCCAGGTTCATTAGCTCATACGTTGTATTCCTGTTACTTTTAGTCTTAAGATAGCCTTTGGTTCTAACTTTTAATGTGGATTAAACTGCAGGGAAACGTTCAATATTCTATGCATGATTCTGCCCCACTCTCCCCCCACCCCTGGTTTCCAAATGTTTACAAAATAGTATCTTACCAGGAACCTGTCAAATTCATAGTCTTTTTGTTCTGCCTTATACCATGTGCCTTGTAATGTTAGATAAAGTACCAAGCAAAGCTACATCAGACCTCTGGAATTACCAGGGTGGATTTCAACTGGGGGTACTCAATTCTAGTACAGTGTAAGGTGTTGGGATTCAAGACAGGTATGGAAGACCTGCTCCTTTCAGACAGGGCAGCCTGGAGACGAGCAGGAGTATCTGTGACTGGCTGGAATGCCATTAGATGACAAATTTTAAGCAACTTAATTAAACTGCAGCAGTCATATTGAAATCTCTGCATTTAGATACTGAAATGTGAGCCAAGTGTTCACCACCTGTTAGTGAACTGAGAGGCATTAATCGAGAGCTAAGGTGTAACTCCATGGCCTGTGCACAGGAAGGTTTCCAGTGAGACACCTGTTAAAGTCTGACTTCATCTCTAGCTCTGCTTGGTAAGTAAGGTTGAAGACTCCATGTCATGTCAGTCAACTGTGTAGGTATTTTGGATACCTTAGAGACTCAGATGGGTCTAGCTGCTTATATGCAGGCTACTGAATTGAGCCATCAGTCAATATAATCAGTAGAGTCTGGTCCAGCTGCCCAGCCACTGTGGAGTTCAACGTGTCTAGGCCTCTAAAAATTGTAAGGGCTGGAGTGGAAAAAATGAAATGTTCACTAAACCTTCATTTACTTATCAACAGCCCCAGTAGTCTAGATATTGTCTACATGCAGAAAAGAAGAAAAGTACATCATGAGTTTAACATTTTTTCCTTTGAGTATTGCTGTTACTGTCAGTTTATTGAAAAACAATAAACACATGAAGAATGCTGTGCTATTTTACATGCTGGAGTCCAAAATCTGATCTCATATGCCTTGTGGTATGCTACTTATAAAAGTTTAGCAGCAGAGCATAACGTAACAAGTTTTAGCAATTGCAGACAAGATGACACAATGGTGTTTAGATGAGCTTTGTGTATCTCTAACATTTGATGCCTATGCAAGTGTTAGTATGTTAGAAAAGATAACATTTGGTCGCTTGCAAACCGTACAGGATTTGTAGTTCTCCTTTGTTTCTGTCTGATAACATCTCCTTTTCCTCTGCCTGATAGCATTATAAAACTCATCTCCTTTTTTTTCATCTGGCAAAACAAAAAGGTTGTAGAAGTTCATGATAAGGCATCTGTACACTTCCATATTTTCAGGGTGTGCTGGGTGTTTCTAAATGACTTCTGTTTCATTTTAGTATCTCCTCTTGATGTTATCAAATTTTGGCTGCAAGCCCAAAACAATCCATTCACTAAAGGTAAACAATATGCAGGGACACAGTTTGCTTATTGCTGATGTATTTAGTGGATAGTTGTCATAATGCTTTGCTCAGGTGCAGAATGTTTGTGTTTGTTTCACAACAGTTATTTTTGTTTCTTCAGTATAAATGGGTGGGAAAAAAAGCAACACATATATTGAAATTGCTTAAGAAAGAAGGTGCCAGTGAACAGACACAATGGAGAAAAATTCCATACAATACATATAATTTTAAGCAGGCGCTTTTTTTCTAGTATTTTCATTATAGCAGAAGGTACAACTACTACTGAGTTAAGTTAAAAAATAACAAGCTATTAATAAATAAGTAAATATTATATCAGAGAGCTTATGTGGTTGGGATGCTAGATCAAAGTTCATCTCTTCCAGAATCCAGAGATCTTTGAAATACAGAAGTAAGTAATTTGCCACTTGGGTTTTAAATACATGTAGACATTGTGCTCCCAAAGATGTGTTATTGGTTCCTACAATTTACTTATTCTTGATAAATGACAGTTAAAGGGAAAGAAGATGACTGATGTTGAATGTGGAGGTATTTGCAGTCATACTCGCTGTTAATTAGGAAAAATACTTATACCTGCTATCCTGATGTTTAGTAAATTCTAAAGCCTTCAAAAATTTGAAAGTGTGAGGCTCAAAGTATGTTTTTGTAATGGCAATAATATTTTATCAAATAGTTTCAAAGCACATGAGGCAGAAGAAATAAAAAAACAAGTAGAGAGGATGATCTAGTGTATAAATACAGTCCAGCCTAAGATATACTACTTCCTCTTGTAATGTGGATGCTTGGGCTACTTAATAAAAGTTTTTAACATCTGAAACATGTTTGCAGTTACATATTATGGTGACATTCAGGTCTTGTGCTTAAGCAGATGGTAGTATAACATAAACATGTTTCCTGGAGCCTTATGCAGACAGTTCCATTTACTCTGGCACTCCGAGAAGTACATTTGTGCCCTCTTTCCTTTTACCTAATTTGTTGCTACTGACTTACCAAGATTATTTTGCCCCTCTGTGTTGCCATTATATCCACTTTGATATTGCTGCTGTGTAAGAACAATGTTACAAGCATTAATTGTATTCTTATGCACCATTTTATTTAGGAAAGTCTTTTGTATACTCCAATGGCCTTATGGATCATATATGTGTTTGTGAAAATGGAGACAGCAAAGCCTGGTATAAAAGATGGGGGCATTTCAAAGGAACATTGCTAAGAACACTTCACATTTTAAGTAGCATACTGTAAAATTATTGGGTTTTTTTCTAGATCTACTAGAAGCTGTTATCATTCCAGAGGGTCTTCATGTGGTTACACTGTGTAATTTATAGGAGGATTAATGATACTTTCTTTCTACAAGAAAATACATATTACTTCCTTAAGATGACAAAGGAAGCAGCTGGACAGATCTCCTCACAGATTACTGGCTCTGTAATTTTATTTGCCCCACCTGGGCTGTATTGCCAGTAGTTGCTGATAGAAGGTAATGATTTTCTGTTATCTGCTTACAGCTCTTCTGTCTTCGTGTGTGCTCCTGAGCTGAAGGAATAATGCAAATAGTGTTCTAAAGTGAAGTTCATGTGTCAGTTCCCTATCCATTGGAACTTGTAGGAGTGGCATGTTCCCAGACCCGTGAAACAGACTTGCTGTCAGACACTGTCATGCTGGTTCATTAAGGAAGATTTTGCCATTAAATTAAACTTGCGATCAAGGATTTTTCAGAATTAAATTTCTGAGAATGAGACCTTAATGCAAAAGGTGTCTTCAGCAGTTCTACAGTGGGTGTTTGTGTTGGGTTTTTTTAAATTAATAACTTCACAAGTGTGGGGGTTTTTTTTCAACTAGCTTTTCTATATATTTTTAGAGAGTCACTTAGTTTTCTATTTGACATGACTTTATGCCCAGTTTTGCTGTAACAAGGTGATTCTTAAAAAAGAATTTCTATAATATCGTTTGATCCATTTTCTTTTTTTTTTTAAATGAGTCCAGTTTTTTATCTAAATCTTCCTATTTTGTTAATTTGTTGAAGCTGGATTATAAACATATTAACCAACTGGTATAGAATTTGGGGTTTTTTTGTCCAGATGTGTTAGGACTTTTTAGGGATTCTTTCAAAGCTCCATTTTTACTGGTCAGGTTTAATAAATCATGTCATTGTTTTCCCTGTTCAATTTTTTTACCTCAGTAGATTAGTCCATCAAGGCTGTCTCCTCCAAAGCTATTCGCCTTTTTCTTCCTGTAAGTCCTGTTTTGGTCTGTCAGACTCTGTATCTTTTGAGGCCCTGGGATAGTCTAGTCTTAAACATACTCTAATCAATCAAGTGGCAACCTCTTCCCCCAAACGTTTAAGAAAATTAGGTAACCTAATATTAGGGAGTTAGTCTTTGTAATGGTTCTTCCAGGTTTAGTGTTCCTATGCTGTCAGTCATCTGGGACAGCTGTAATAATAATTGCAACCTTTCAAGTATATAGTATAGTGTATATGCATTGCATATATGTTATCATGTTTTCGTCAGAGAAAGCAAGTATTGAATCATTGAGAATTAATTGCTCTTTTATGCCTAGAACCTTTGTTATGTGTTGGAAAAATATTTTAGTGAATTATTTTGGGGAAGTTTCCACAAGTTGCTTCAGTGCCATATTAGTTGTGAAAATAACTTCTTCACAAGGCTGTCAGGCACTGATAAACATTTACTACTTTGGTCTTTTAAAGATGGAAGGAAATTCTTAATTTCAATCACACAAATTATCCCATTCCGCTCAGTGAAACTATTTGCATGGTTATATATAATAGCTAGTGTAAGCAATTACCAAATTGAAATCTTACAATGATAAGCCATTTTAGAGACCTACTTTTAAAGACATTGTGTATTCTGCCAGCTGAAATATATTACTGACTACAAAAGTTTGTAGCTAATTATTGCTCTTTGCCTGGTTATAGTTGTAGGATGCATTTGTGAAAATTATTCAAAAAGAGGGGAATTAAGGCCCTGTGGAGTGGGCTTCGCCTAACACGGTAAGTTGAATGTTCTTTTTTTGGTAACAAGTTATTGTTAAAAAAGAAATCCTGAATTTTTTAGACAAATTAGTATGTTTATTTCTAAGTTATTTTAAAAATTTGGTCAGTTCTGAAGTTACAGAGTAATCAGTTCAATCAGAAACATCTAGGGACAGTATAACTTCTGCCAGATCTTGAGATTTTTCTGCTGTATTCTTAGTAGTTATGCAGGAACATAAGACTTCTCATTGTGCCTTTTAGAAGTGGTATCTTCACTATACCACTTTGTTTGATAGCATCATCCAATCACAGGATGGAAGGTGATAGCTAGATAATGCCCCTCTTTCACAGATACTTGCTGTCCTATCTTGTTACCATGACTTGCCATCAGGAGCACAGCCGTTTCCAGACGCTCTGGTGTCTCACCTCATTACCATCACTTAATTATTGTAACCATCTTCTTTATTTTAAAGAACTTTGTTAGCTTTTTTTCCTATCCAACTTTGTCGTGGACAATAGATGATTTTCTCTCCACAAGACCAATTTACATATTTAAACATTGCTATCAGATCTTCTCCTGGTCTTCTCTTTAGGCTAAGCAGCACTAAAATGTTTTATCTTTTTTATTCATATTAACCTGGTACAGATAGAAATTAAGACCTCTGTAATTATGTTCTCCTCCATATAAACCAAGAAAGCGACCAAATCAAAGATGTATGTTAAAGTTGTATCTTGTTAGATATGAACTATTGCCCAGTAGGAAAGCAGTGGTACACTTGACTTGCAGACAGTGTTCAGTGTATAGACACAAGAAAGCAAAGCACGGTGGAGCTTATCAGAACTAGAATGCAGTATCGCCAAGTTGCCCTAAAAGGAGCAAGTTTGCTGCTATAGATGCAGCCACTGTTTGCCACAACATGCTGCACAGTCGTGGTATGAAGAGCTACAGCATCTTCAATTACTGAATGAGAGCTTCCTCTGGATGATATTTTTTAAATTATTTAACTACCCTCACTACCTGCCTTTTTCTATACATTTTCAATAAAGTGGTTGAATTTTACTTTTTTGTGTATTTTAATGAAGGGTGTGCTGACACAAAAGCAACTCACTCAGGTCATTCATGGCTTGGCTTCGCGAACGAAGATTTGGGATTCAGGTCATTAAGACACTGACATTGATGTGTGCTTTACCCAAGAAATTGACTTCACTCCCATTCTACTATGAAGAAGGTATCCCAGCAGGTGTTTGGTCTTGGTGAAAATTCATCACACACACTGAAAAATGCTCTAGTGGTAAAGATGTTAGGTACTACGTTACAGCATATGGTGCAGGCAAGAGATGCTGCCAGGGAAAACACTTAACACTGTTCTCCCATTGCGACTTTTGAACATAAATTTACAAAATTAGGCCTAAGAGAGAATAATAACAACAGATTTTGGATAGCACTGAAAGATTTTCAGCAACAAAACAAGACTCTCTATTTTACAAGAAAATAATTTGCTATAAGCTCATTAATACTGTAATTTACAATTATCTTACTTTGTCCGGTATGATTAAAACAGAGACAAAAACTAGTAACCAGTGATGGTACAAAATGTTTAATTTACATGCAACATTTATGGAACGTCCAGGCAACAAAACATACACGTTTGGCATTCTGGTTTTTTTTTTCCTAAATGATTAATGTTTAGAACTGAGAAAGACACACATAACTGATTTCCCATGCAAAAAACCCAGAAACTTAGTGGTGTCCTTAAATAAAAGACTTCAGTTTAACAACACATGAATTTCACACTAGCAGCTCCAAGAAAAGAGCCATCAGTGAACATGACTGAAGATCATGATTATAGCCTCCTCCAACATACTGAAGTAGTGTGAGGAGTGTTTAACAGCAAACAAGACCCATTGAATCATCTTGATGTAGAAAGTTAACTTGTGGAATCTGGATTCCTTCATTTTATTTGTAGTAAAAATGCATTTCTAGTTTAAAAATTTATATTTAATAATGTTACTTGACTGTCATGAGAGAACAGACTTAATGTGATAACAAAAAAAAGTTACATGAAATAATGGGCATTCTGACAGTATATGAAAGAATTTAATGGTCAGACTTCATTACAGAGAAATTAATTAGGTGGACACACAAGGGCTTGAAAGACAAGATCAGGTGGATTTTGCTAAAATGCTTTAAAATTCTGCATTAAAGCAGCATCAGTAGTTGCACACCCTGCCATGAATGCAGTGACCTCCAGCGGCATGGACTAGAGAGCTGAGGAGATGTATTTTGAACTCCAGCTAAATCCAAAAGTGCCTTGAGTTCCAGAGACATGTAGCCTCCTACTTACAAAGGCAAAACATTTATCTTTGTTTCAAGCCCATCCTATGATGACCATGTTTTAGTAGTAGTGCCAAGGTACCATCATAAGAGGCAAATCAACTAAAACTGTACAGAGTGTAGTGACATACTGTAAACACCTAAGAGTAAGCAATAATTAAAAATCTGTCCTGTATTGCAGCTACTCATGTAAACAATTTATGAAACTTCTTTGGCACAAAAAAGCATTTTCCCTAGCACTTATAAATACAACATACTTACATGCACTTAACTTTTGTTTAAAAAGTTACTAATCTTAGTGATAAGCATTACCTTGATTAGCAAAATTCATAGATAAGATTGTATCTTACAAATAATTAAGAATATAGTTTGCAATTCAAAAATTAAGTTGCAAACTTTGAAACTGCAGGGTAATCTGGAAAGTTAAGTTACATTTTAAAAATGTCTCCCTTCTTTTTTTCCTATCAGTAATTTAAATCAATGGTAACTAATTTGAGAAAACTGACTTAAGAAGTTCTGCTGTACTATTTTACCAAGAAAAGTACCTATTGCACTACTACAGGAATGAGAAAAGTCTTTAACCTGGAAATACAGCCTTTACATTGTCTTTGTTTCCCCTTTTTCACTCTCCCTGGGATTTTGCCAATAAACACAGAATCCAAATTTCCCATGGTGCTAACCCCACCATCCTTAGTCCCCATCTTTCCAGCAAGAAATTTCTCATATAATGTGAGATGATCAGTAACTCAGGTCACTCAAAAGCACTTAGTCAGTTTCCTCATAATTTAAAAATTGCTATGTATGCTTAATTTATATGATCAAGTTACATTTGTTATTCACATGCAACTTCAAGAGTTTGCAAGAGTGTCTCAGTGTGATTCTTCAGTGCGATTTGGACATCTAAATGCCATGATACTGACAGGAATGCAAAACCTAACACTGAGTCAACTTGAGAAAAGCTGTTGATAGGTTAAACATGCTATTTGAGATCCTGCACAACGTACACAGATGAGAAGCTGGAATTTTAGGTAAAGCATTTATCTGCCTATAAAGACTGGTTTTAAGGATTCCCTGTTATTTTCTGCAAGAGTTGATAGATATTTAAAGCACTGCAGAGTACAGTGGCTAGAGCAGGGCCAGGCCAGTGCAAGGAGAAACAAAGCTGATGGCAATTAAGTAGGGGACTGATTTCCAACTGTTTCATTTTAAAAATCATTCCTAAGCATAGGATTATACATTCTGTACCTGACCAAGAGCTTTATATAAATCTAGACTAAAAAAGAAAATCTGCCAAGTCCTCTCGGTGAAAAAAAGGTGAATTAAAATGGACAGAATTTGTAAATTACACAGGTAACCAGGAAAAAAAAAAAAAAGTAGCTTATTTTTTAACTCAGAAGTAGCAGTCTTCCCTGCAAGTCATTTTATGGAACGTAAACCAAATGTGTACAGCACAAAGCTCTTCCTTCTCGTGTGTATCTCAGGATGGTGTTAAGCCTGGACTTGTCATCTCTGTTGTGGGACTTGCAAGGTATTCACTTGATTTCAGACTTGTGAGAGACTTGTAACTTGCTACTGATGTAAGAGAGCCACAAAGACCAAGTAAGGATGGAGTGTCTTCCTTCCCTGTTAAGAAAAACAAGAATTAACAAAGTAAGTTTTACAGCACATGATGACCAGAAAAGAGAGAACAGAAAGGGCAGTTTCATCTACACTATTATGAATTACATACTACTGCATCAGCACGGGCATGCTTCATGAATGCAATGGGGAAGACATCATTTATGCCACACCTTCTCTGTCCAAATGGTACAGAGATCCCTCCCTGTGCATTACAGGCTGGGCTGTAGGCAGCCTTCTGCAGAGGCAGAGCCGGAGGCTCTGCTGACTACACAGTGAACTGAAACTACTAATTCCAGCACCAGTTCATTGTATATAAATGGTCCATTGTATATAGATGGAAGTAACATTAGTAATACAATGTCCATACAAAATATCTAATTTCAAATCCCACAGAAAGGAATAGAATTAACTGGAATCACGATCTATTTCTATCAAAATAAGCTCTTTTTTTTTTTTTTTTAAACCTTGGTAATTTGAAAATGCATTAGGCTCCCACCACTGCAAAAAGCCACACAGTGCAGGAGTAGGAATGCAAACATCTGCCCTGTCATCCAAATACATCTGACAGCTAACATGAAACATACCCATATGAAACTGCATTGGACAATTTGATCTACCTATTTCATCCTTCTGGCTCACCTACAGAAAAGGAAAATCACCCTAAAGTAGAGATGAAAATGACCTCAAAAAGGTCAGAGGTACAAGATTTTATTGATAGGCCATTTTACATGAATTTTTTTAAAACCACATCTATAAAGTAGCATTTCTTAAAATTTTGTCACATGTTCCTGACCGAAATGGTTTGTTTTCATGAGAAGGATGTAGGAAAAAAACCACAAACAACCCAAACCATGTCCTGCTCAGTAATTCATTATGAAAAAAATAAGGTTACATGTAGTTCTCTTGCATCATTTATGGTTCTTATAAGCAGTTTCCAATAGATTTTAGGTCTCACCTCTACTGAGCTGTTTTCAAGTGACTGAATAGCTTTCCCTAAAGAATGAACTAGATTAGCTCTTCTCAAAAGTCTTTGCTTTTACAAAAATCTGTATTACCATCAAAACTGCCTTTTAAAGACTACATTCAACACGAGGACATAAAATACACAGAGCAGTGTAACACTGGGCACAGTCCTCCATTTCAACTACGTGAAGCTAAAAATCTGACTACATGAGTGGGCTTAAGAGTACTGTGAAAACTTACTGCTTTTAATCGTTTAGTGAAAACTGCCATATTGAGAGTTAGACCAGAGATACCACAGCAGAATCACTGTGTCTTACAGAACTACATTAAAGCCTAAATGCTGATGAACCTCTCTGATTTAGAAATGAGATGTTATGCTGCCTTTAAGGACACTGTTGAAATCAAAACCTAAACTATTATTACCACTGGTTTTGCCACACCTTTAATTTACAGAAGATAAGACAAAGCGTAACTTCAAATGATTAACCAGCTGAAAGTTCATCTGCAAAAGAACTCTTTATAATAGCCAGATTTATTCTGTTTCACTTTCTCTAAGCTAACTTAACTTAAATTAGGTTTCAAGACTGCTTACAGTTTAAAAAAAAAAAAATTCTACATTTTTCATCCTTGATATTTTAAACCCAAGAAATTTTAACAGTTATGTAATACTAAGGCTCTGTATTGTCAAGTCTATTTAAAGCTTACATTTGATGAGATACAAAAAGGACTTTTTATATTCATTTATTTCCTATAGCCAAAATACTACTATTTCAGAAGTCCTCCAGCAATTTTCTGCTTTTACAATTGCCCACAAGATGGAGCAGCTAAGCTTTGATAAGCATACAGGTTTTGAAAGGAGATGTGTGCATATATTACATTTATATACACAGTTCAGATCACATTCCTCTATCTTTAAAACACTGTCAGGCTGCATCTCCACAGATAAATGTTAAATGCAAGATATAAGAGTGATGTTGGTAGTTGCAAATCCAGTGCCTTTAATCTTTCTTCTAAGAGCCAAAATTAAAAGAATTTATTATAGCAGAAAGATGTGAGAAGATCCTCCCTGTAGCAGAGCTGACTGGTTCTGTGATGGAAAAAGAACATATGCAATATATTTGAAGCTTAGCTTTAAACACAGAACAAAGGCTTATAATTATTGGGGGAGTAGGGTGGATATCTTCATAAATCCAAACTTATTTGAAGCAGAGTCCTTAGGAGTTTCCCCAGGAACTCTGAAACACTTCGCATAACAATGAAAAATATGCTTTTCAATGCATATTTTCCTCACACTGAAAATTCATCCCACAGGGACTGAAGTTCAGAGCTATGAAGAACAAAATCAAAGGAAGCTACTAGACTGGCTCTGTACCTTCATTTAACATGTTCATTCCATCCTGCTTTCCATCCTGTGAGTGACCTGGATCCAGAGAGGATTGAGAAAGACTAACTTCTGCTGAAAGCTGGTCCAGACTTTGAAAACTTTTCCTGCAAAGCAAGTAACATCAACACATTTAAAGATACAACTAGGTATCTTCAAAGTTTTCTAAAAAAACCTAGGCAGTTAATATTTCTTCTCTTAAAACACTTTTTCATTTGTTCCCTAAATCAGTTTTTTTTCCCTGAAGCGAAAATCTCTTTTCCTCTTTTTTTTAATTAATCCAAAGGAAGGAAATTTTTATGGTAAGCCAGAGAAACTGATTTTATTTACCAGCTGATCCTTATACATTGTAACAGGTAACTCTAACAGGATATGTTTCACAGTATGATGAGGGAAATACATAATTTTCAGTTTTCCTGTTCCTCTAAAGTGGAATCAAAGTAAACATTAAACTTACTCATCCCATTGTTGATTGTGCTTTCTGTAAAGTAGAGTGTCCAAGGCAACAGCATTGACATCCAGAGCTCCTGGGGAAGGCCACTGATTGGTGAGGTGAGTAGTTAATTCTTGTCTTGATCTCAAGTCATTATTCTTTAACACAGTTCTGTGAATACAAAAACCAGTAACCCCCAGTCTATTAAGTGCAATTCTTTAAGGTATAAAAAGAACAAACAGGACAAATGGTCCTGACAAAGTTGATCATAGACTCATCATGGTTGGAAGAGACCTTCACGATCGTTCAGTCCAAACCCAGCACTACCACTGCAAACCCTAAGCCACATCACCCAGCACCACACCCAGACACCTCTGAACACCTCCAGAGATGGTCACTCCACCACTTCCCCAGGCAACCTATTCCAATGCCTGACTACCCTAACAGTGAAAACTTCTGAATCATCCTTGTCTCAGCTTATGGCCATTTCCTCTTGTCCTCTCATTGCAGACATGACAGAAGAGACCAGCCCCACACCTCACTACAGCCTCCTTTCAGGTACTTGTAGAGAGCCGTGAGGTGTCCCCTCAAGACTAAAGAATGCAGCTCCCTCAGCTGTCCCTCCAAAGACATGTTTTCTAGACCCTTCATGAGCCTCACCGGCCTTCTCTGGACACACTCCAGCACCTCAATGTCCCTTCTAAAGTGAGGGGCCCAAAACTGAAGGCAGCACTTGAGGCACAGCCTCACCAGTGCCGAGTACAGCACCATCACTTCCCTTGTCCTGCTGGCCACACTACTCCTGATACAGGCCAAGATGCCATTGGCCTTTTTGGCCACCTGGGCACACTGTTGCCTCATATTGAGCTGGCTGTCGACCAACACCTCCAAGCCCCTTTCTGCTGCACAGTTCTCAAGCCATTCCTCCTCCAGCCTGTAGCAGTGCATGGGGTTGTTGTGACCCAAGTGCAGGATCCAGCACTTCCCCTTTTTGAACCTCATGCAGTTGTCCTTAGCCTGTCCTTAGACTGAGTCTGTCCAGATCCCTCTAAAGAACATTCCCCCCCCCCTCGAGCAGATCAATATTCCCACACAACTTAGTGCTGCCTGCAAATTTACTGAGAGTGCCCTCAATCCCCATGTCCAGATCCTCAAGAAGGAAGTGAAACAGGACAGGCCCCAAAACTGAGCCCTGGGGAAAACTGAGCTAGTGACCAGCTGGATGTTCTACTTCGAGGGGCCAACAGATTGCTGTTTTCATAAAGCATCTTGAACTGTTCATTTTTCCTAGGAGAAGCAGCTTAGAAACCTACTGAGATGGGCTTATGCACAGAAAAGAAAAATTGCAATTAGGATCCTTCTCAAAAGCAATAAAAGCAACTGCATGCTAAAGATTCTTTCTACCAGCATAATGGTAATTAACAGCCCAACTATCTTGCAAAGCCACTATGGGAACGTGATGTAGTTCTCCCTCCACCCCTCCTCAATTTTTTTGTAGTCTGAAGACCCTCCCACGCCCCCCTTCACTCCTTTTGAATGAACTGAAACCTAGACATGTTAATTCCATTATATGCTTCCAGGCAAAATATAACACATAAAATTTAACATGTAGTTATTTTGTTTTCTCCCACTTTACAGTTTCTAGGAACTTATGTCTATAATTGACAGAAAAAGTATAAACAGAATACCTTACATGTTCAAATTAGTTTTGCCTCAGATTACCATAAAGCAAACCAGTTTTCTAAAATTCTGGAAATGAGGAAGCTAATGGGCCAATATTGGAAATCACCTGCCAAAAGTCATACAGAAATAAGGAAAGTACATAGTTCTTCAGGCTCCAAGACAAGATCAGCCTTTTTCCAACAGTACAAGGCAACTTGCCCTTATATTGCTGTAGAATAACTAGAAACAAAATAGTGCCTTTTGACTCATGAACTCTCCCATCCACAAAATACTAGACAACAGTAAAATGCTGCTCTACAACAAGTTTGACTATCACTGTCCTGCAGCAAAAAGTTAATGTTATGCATCTCCATATCAAATGGACTCAGAAGTTCAAAATCAAATGCCATGTTGTTATCTGAAATGCCAAACTGCACAGCAAATTAAATAAGTATTCAGGGCACACATTTATGTGAATTCTCAAATATCATTGTGAACAGGTCTATTTTTACACTGCAGTTTTTACTGTGGTGCTATCTGAACTGTTTAGACAGGAACACCAATAAGGGCCCATAACACTGCCCAAAGAGCCAAAATTTCCCACCAAACTAAGTGAGAACACTGAGCTCAGTACGGAATTTTTAGCAGCTGAGTTTGAGAGAGGAGACAGATGCACAGTAATATTACACAAGAAGGGGGTGAAGCATCACAGTGAATAAAACTAGTCTCAGGAAACTTTTCTCAGGATGACTAACTCCCCCATCATTCATACAAGTAAATAATCAACTTCTCTACTCAGGGATCTCCCTCCTCATCCTCCTCTCTCTCTAAGGGGTCTATAGGAGTAACCACTTCGCTAACCCAAAGCTCTTAGTAATTTCAAATATCTTGTATGTTATTCCCTTCCCCATGTAATAACCTTAATTCTATGGGGTACACTGAGCATTAAACAGGTTTGTTACATGTTTGTTGATTTAAGGAAACTCAGATAGCAAGTTCTCATGAGGTTTGCCAGGTACATTACACCACCTCCTTATTCAGAAGGATATCTTGGATGCTAGCATAGAAGTTTCATAACAGGACACAATTTATATGAGCAACTATGCCCACAATCCCTAAATGCAAATTCCCACACATGTAACACACACATGTAACTCCTGTATGTTATCACCACACAACTCAACTCACATCTACAGGCAAGTTGCTAATAGTGGAATTTTTGCATTCTCTGTGGGTTTCTATATAGAGGCTTTCCCCACAAATCTTCATGCTATAGTAACCAGAAATGTCACCCTTTCCGTGTGAACAAAGAAATTCTGAAGACTCACCAAACTGCTCCAGGGATTTTAGCATAACAACATTAAAAGACAGGTCCAGTAGATCACTTCTTAAACCACCTCACCATGTTCAGGAAGAAAACCATGCACCAAGCAGGGTAAAGAACTAACTAGTCTCCTCTTAAAACTTTTATTTTGAATTTTTAGAAGTATGTAAAAATAGATTTGAATATATAAAATCAGTCCAAATGCAGTAACCGATATATATAAAATAGTAGTATAGACAATAGAAAGTTAGACAAAATATTTACAGCACATGCTGTTAGTTACCACCTATTTTTCCAGCTTTGTAGATTATTTAGCTCTTTGCTCTTTTGCAGCCTTTTTTCAAGTCTCAGGAGATTCTGCTGCAGCAGAGTCATTATAAAGGCACTGCCTACAAAGAGCAATTCTCTTGAAATAAACAAAGGCAGTACCAGTTTTTCCATATTAACCAGACTTATTTGAAGAGTCAAAGTATTAAACTGCACAGAATCACAGAACCATTTAGGTTAGAAAAGGCCTTTAAGATCATTTAGTCAATCATAAACCCAACACTGCTAAGTCCACCACTAAACCATGTCCCTAAGTCCCATGTTTACACAACATACATAATCCTAAACTCTTAAATCACTATGAGGCAAAATGAGCCTGCTACAAATATTCAAAAAGAGGAAAAGAAATGGATACAAAAGCATTTAGTATAGAAAGGACTTTAAAAGGAAGCAAATATGATCAAGTTTTAATGAAAAAAGCATACAAATTTCAAAACACACAATATGAAAAAATGCTGCACAAGATTATCAAGTAACTGTCCTGCTCTTGTCCAGATAAGAGAAGTACTTTCTTCCCTGGGAAATATTTCAAAAGTTCACATAAAAGTAATGTAATTTAAGACATAAACTTCTGTATAAAATGCTGGTCTGTAGTAGAACATACTGAACTGTAATTGCCTATGTACACACAGATTTTGTTCTATCACTTTTGTTTCTAAGAACAAGCCGCTGGCAAGAAACACCAACTCAAATCCAGAATAAACTGAACACCTGTAGACCAAGACTCAAAGCCTAGATTTTTCAAAGGATATTACTGTTTAACTTACAACTTACATGGAACAAAATCCATAATACATAGTAACACTGAAGATCACAAGTATGTAGTCCTATTCAAGAATAACAGAAGCAGCCAGAGTGTTCATCAGGTTTACACAGCTATTCCCCAAAATGACTCTGCATGCTTTTGACTTTCAGTTATTTAATTGTGTATTTAAGAAGCTGAGAAATGTGAGATTAGTGAAGTGTTCCAATAGACATCCTTCTCCTCTAGTGTTCACTGACCCTGTCTTTGTCAGGTATTCTCCAGAGTATTTACTTGCAGGTTTCCTCAACTTTTATTATTTTGAGCTGTTTGTTATTTTGAGATTATTTATTAAACATATGCAGGATATATTTTTGTAAGGTATACACATAAAAATAAAATGCCATTGACAAATTACTGATCATTTCCATTTCTCCTGCCCTTTCAGTTCTGGTATAATCATGTAAGAAGCCACTCTGAAGATGGATCATCAAGATTATCTACTTAAAAAAAATTCTGAAGACATTTTTGTGGGTTTGTTGTTGTTTTGGTTTGGTTTAGGTTTTTTGTGGTTTTTTTTAAATGTAATTCCTAGAGTAACTCCACAAACAGTTCTCTTTGCACTAGCATTGCTTTTGGCAGCTCAACTGCCTCTTAAATGATTAAGAAATTACTGCACTGAATTAACACATCTGAGATTTCTGCATTTTGAAAGTGTGACCTGACTTGTGTTTCAGTGAGGGATGGGGACAAAAGACAACCTGTATGTCGGGTTCCTGCATACACAACAGAAATGATGTAAAACATTGATTAACTTGGTCAGTTACTATACTGCAGCTATATCACCTGGGAATTAAAAAATAAATAAGTAAATAAAATTTAATCTTGAGTTTGGTCCAAGCTAATATTAGAAAAGCCTTGTAGAATTTCTGATCTCATTTAATCTAGACTGGATTTCCAATTTCCCCTGGATCAAAATCAAATTCACACCACTGGAAGCCTATTCCAAAAGATTCATTTACACAGATATTTTTGTTTAATAAACCAAAAGTCAGTTGTGTTTCCAATTATGCCTATGAAAAACCAGTAATTTCTTACCTGCAAGTTTAATTTCTCCAAATCCAGAAAATGCCAGTCCAGTTGGCAATTTGCCCTCCTACCAGCAGATGAAGACAGGAAATAAACCAAACAGACTAATTCCCTAAGAAAGGGAATTATATCAGATGAGTGCTCCAGTTCAAGAACTTCCTGAGTAGTAAAAAGTAAAAGTGAAAATAAAAGCTTAAAAAAAAATAAAAACATTTGAATAAGAAAGAACAAGGTTAAAAAACCTTTATTTAGGACAGGAAATATGGAATGCAAACTCAAATTGACAGCATACATGAATATAACTTAAATCTGCAAGAGCAACTCTAAAATAAAAGGGAACTCCTAAACTGTCAGTACTGTAGCATGACAGTGAGCTGTCTGGACTGGTATGTCATTGGACTTTGAGAAATTAGAACAGCAGGTATGAAAACGAGTTACTTACCAATAGATTTTGATGCTGCAATATATCACCTCTTTCAGGTTTATGCCCTGTGCACAGACACAGCATTGCCCAAATTAGATGCCAGAGCAGTTAGATCCCAGAGGACTTTCTAAAGGCAGTTGCTGCAGTGAAAAAAAGCAGGAATGTTCCACCGCAACACATTCTCTTATTCTTTTTGACTGGCCAACAGGTCTTTGTGTCACAGCAATGGTACTAGTTGTGCCACAGAAGAGAACCCCCTGAACATTCTGCAGCATATTTTTAGTCCTCCTTTATTGACTCTTAGAGATCTTGAAATACATCCTCCAGTCATAAAATTAGGTATCAATTTGATACAGCCTTCAATCTTCTTGACCTTTGGATAACTTGAGTAAGTTTACATTGGCAGAAATACTGACAGCTTGACTCTTGAGTTCTAGCCTAACTACAACTGAGTCTTTGGTTCAGAATACAGACACCAAGAATGGATCAAAACACACTGTAAGATGTTACCCTTGCATGTGCTCATTAAATGGCACTGCAGCATGTGACTGACACTCTTCCTGTCCTTGGACAAATAACCAGGCCTGATTCTCTGGAGGAGGGTAACAGGCACAACACAGCCACTTTCCCCAGATCACAGATCTTGACAGGAAAGAAAAGAAAAATACTGAACTTGATTAGCAACCAAACTACCAAAAAAGATCAGCTTTAAAGTCAGTTCTTCAGCTATCAGATCATCTTTCCTGGGAAATGAAGACTCCTAGCAAAGAGCTTTTTTTTTGACAGATTATCAAATTTCTCTTTTGAAAATATCCTCTCAAACTCAGCTTGTCACGTAAAGATTTCTTTTCCCTGTGTCAGTGATGTAAATACGAAATATCTGTCTACAGCTGAGCTCCTCTGAAAAGAACATTTCCATGAGAGTGTGGGAAAAAACCCATATCAAGATCTTCCTTCACAACAGATCACGAAAATATCACTAAAACCACTGTTCTTACCATTTTTTTTTTCTCCATTTTAACATGTTTCCTTTGAATTCAGTAAAAACAGGAGAATCAAAAGCAAAATGATTGGGTAACTTTGGGTTGACAGAACAACCACCTTTTTTTAAAACGTCCACTTTTATTTAAAGCCAGTAAGAGTTGAAGAGTTTCAACACAGACAGTCAACAGTATAATCTACATAGAGAAACATTTGCCAAAACTATCATATGCGCTTCTTCTGAATGCCGTGTTTCTAATTACACACAAAAAATAATAGCAGCAAGCCATGAGTAATGTAATTTTTTCCTGGTAGCAGAATGTGAACTAATACAAGTGTCAAACTATGCAAACAGTAAGACAGAGCTTCAAAGTCTGAGGCAATTGCAGAATAAAAAAATTGTAAGGCAAAAGTCTGATCCAAGGGCAAAGGGATAAAGAAAACCCAAACAAAAAAAAATTCCCTTACAAAGAGAAAAGAACAGAAGAAATAGAGACATGGGAAGGGAAAACAGGTGGCAAATAAAAATCCTGCCAAATGTAATTTGAGTTATAATTTGGATGACAACATGCTGGAAAATTATGATGTTAGATGGCTGCATAAGAACATCTCAATGACAAACAGAAAAGGTACCAGTTCGTATCTCAACCACCTGCTACCCAAACAGGAGGGCAACTAATAAAAGCTTCTTGTTCAAGAATCAGGTAAAACACTACATTGTATTTTCTTGGTTATAATTTCAGACATTTCACTTTTTGTATTTTAAGCCTTTCTGGAACCGATTTAGACTGTGTTTTATGTTAGGAAAGTATTGAAAAAACAAAGAGACAAAGTTGTAGCCTTAAAACTAGAAAAACAAGCTGTAACCCAAATTTACAAATATCATCCATAATTAAAATAAAAAATTCAAACATTTCTGCCACTGTGTGTGCATGCACAGTGACCTGTAACTCACCTTTATTTTGTTCAAACTATTTGTATTTTAGAGAAACTCTTAATTTTATTTTGAAAGTATAAAATGGATTTGCTGTATTTTTTATTTACTGGATGGAAGTTTAAACCAATAAATCTAGTAAAACAAAACTGAAATTTTTTTATCATTTAAACATCAATTTCTTTTGTCTGAATAATCTCAGAGAAATTCCATGAGCATATTGAAGTAGTACGCCTGCAAATATAGAACTAGCCTCTCCTCACCATTCTAACTTGGCACTGTTCTTCCACTCCTTCAAAAACTGGTTATATTTTTACTCCTTGTCATTTAAAGACCATTTAGTTTGGTGTTGAATTTCACATAACTTGCATTAAATATATCAGAGCAATGTAAAAATAACATGTTCAACTAATTTCATTTATGTATAAGCACTATGAAATACTTGTTTATCTCATCAATATCTTCTGGAATATTGAAACAAAACTACAATAAATGAGTTTGAGGGTTAAGAAATGAAGCACAAAAACCTATGACTGTCAGAAGCAAATGGTAATGCAAGTTTATGAATCTAAATGGGTAAAGTACAGAGAGATCAAATTCAGTCTCTATGATCGTACTCCAGCAATTAACGATTATGCACCATGATTGACTTACCATACTTTTTAGATGATGTTTCCTATTCCCTCTATTTGCAGTATCAAGTTATTCAAACCCTTTTATGAAATCAAAACCTCAGGCTGACCTGTTCCAGACATAAGGTAATTCTCTTTGTGGAATTAAAAGAGGAAGCCATTGATGTTTTTCGTATTACTATGCCAAAGCATATGTTCTGTTTCTGCCACAGTTCAGGAAAGTTCAGGTATATTAACAGAGGAATAAACTCCATGACCACACAATACACTTTCCTGCTGGGGACACACACCATTTGCAACTGCATTGCACTGAGGCTCTCAGAGTTCAACACTTGTCATTGTTATTATTTTTAAAGGCCTTGTCTTCCCCTGCTCCCAACCTTCTAATTCTACACCGGATAAATATTCTGAAATTTGGAATGCATGAAGTGCTAATGTCCAAATAACTTATTCAAAGCTTACATGCTTGCTACTCCTATGCAATGCCTATCCATAGAAGTGTATGGGAGAAAAGAGAAAGGATGCCCTACAAAAACAGATTTTTGTATTACATATTAGAGACTCATAGAAGGGGACACATTGTCATGCTGATGTCATTAAGTATGCAAAACAGTGCAAGGAAAGTCCCTATGGGTCTCTAACTCACCAAAGGGGTTCAGGGGTAGGGAAGCAGAGGAGAGACTCCTTACAAAAATGAGCACTTTTCCTTTACGAGTCAGACATTTTGCTGTAAATATGCTTTCCTTGAAGACACCAAAGGCTTTAAAAGCTTTAAGCTTTTTAAAATTCTAAGGTTTATTTTAATATGGACATTTTAAAGCCCCCTTTTAAAAGCTCTGAATGAAATATTAAAATATGAGGGTTTAAAAATTAAACCCTCCCTTATCTACTGCATCTTGCAGAATAAGTACTTTCCTTCAGGCTGCTATCAAACTAGAAACTTTTGGCTTCCTGCTGTGCAATAAACCCGTGTGGATTCTAAGAACAGCACATCCTTTGTCATATTGGACCTTTTACTGCAGTTTTTTTTAATTCAGCATAGTTCTGTGCCGTGCCCTGTATGCTTCACTCCAAAATGTCTGTCCATGTACTATGCCCAGCTGAACTTCTAGTTATACTTTTAAGCAAAAAGGAAACACCTAAGTCTTCCTGGGTTTCCACCTCACTGAAAACAGAACTTCCTTTCTTTCTGTCTACTACACCTTTGTAAAACACATCAGCATTACAGTATTGCAGCAAACTTCAGAAGAAAAAATTACACAAAACCAAAATCCAAACCCCTGCCTAAACAAAAGTTTGAACATCTGTTAGAATATGTAGTACTTTTTCTATGCTGTTAAAAAAAATAAATCACAGACAAGTTGAAAAAAGAAAGACCTGAATACAGACTGCAATACCAAGGATTTCAAACTGCTGCTGCAAACCTGAGGGAGACCGAGGACAGACAGCAAGCATTACAAATAAGAGCATGGCTAATGTGAATCAGGGTTTGATAGCAGGACCCATAAAAGCTTTCAAAGGAAAGAAGGATTAGCATTCTCAATTTTCACATTCGAGGAAAGAAAATTGCCAAGAAGATCAAAGATTAAAATTTAATCTCCAACTTCCTTTCAGTGAGAAAATAAAGCAGCTACAACAAATTGGATTTGCTGTACTTATAAGCAGTTGAGAAATCCAGTCTCTTTTAAAAAAGAGTAAGTCTTAAAAGACAACCATCTGAAATGAAGGTAAGAATACTAAAAAATCGATCCAGTTTTCTCATTTCTGCAGATGATGTTGGTTTTGAGCTAGGATTACAAAGCCAGACAACCCACATTTAAGTTTTAGTCACAAGGAGACACAAAACACAGGCTAAATTTCAAAGCCTTTGCTCAGACCCTTCTGCTTCCGTTTCCTTTGACAAGCTTTTCTCTGCTTTGTCCCTGACAGCAGAGCTACAGCCTACATCCTCTGCAGCTCTGTGCCTTCATCTGTGACCCTCTCCTGCCTGCTCTCAGGCAGAGTTCTTGTGGCAGCACTCTGCATCTCTAGAGCATTTCCAAATAGAATCTTGACAGAGCCAGGAAAAGCAGAGACAATTTTCATAAGCAGGTTTTTTAACCAAATGGGGCATCTTTGCTAGAAAGAATACAGTAATCTTCCTTTATGTACTCCATAATAGATCTGGTAGGACATGGTGTGTTTCTCTGAAACAGAGAAGCTCATTTTGCTGGGACTTGAACACGTATGAATGTACTCTGCATGCTGCTCTCACAGAACTATTGTGCTACCTCCAGGTGCTCCTGAGAATGAGCTGATGGACCTTTCTGAAAGGCAAGGTGCATTACCCTGAGCTCCATACAGAGTACTCCCAACAGCCAATGTCTGGAAAAGAGGGAAGTGTTGGTGACAGGCTGTGTATTCCTCAGGGGTTAAAGCATACACAGAACACTTACCGTGTTACAGAGTGCTACTGAAAAATCCCAGTCTCTCAGGGTTGCAAGTACACTGCCATTTCCTGTCTTTACAAAGACCTCTGTATTATCCAGATAGTATTGCTGGATATTAAAATATTAACACTAATATTGAAATATTAAGCCATGTTAAGGTATTAGGAATGGATTACAAGCACAGTTCAGCTCTGAAAAGACTAATTTTGAAGTAACAGCCAGGCAAATTAAATAAACCTATCTTAAAGATTTGCTAACACATAAAAAAATTCTTAGTTACACAGACAAGCTTAATTCAGTATAAGACATGAATGTCCCTACAGTTAAATTTGATGCATATCTGTGCCATAACCAGAATTCCAAACTCAGAAGAGTTCTCCTGACTTTTCTTTACTCCACATGTGCCTCCACAAACCACCAGAACAAGACAGGGATATAGGAAGAAACAGCAGAGGGAGACAAAAAGCTGGAGCAGTCTAAAATACAGCATAATCACTAAATCTAAGAACTAAATTTTCCATACATGTGATAAGTTAAAAAAAAAAAAAAAAAGTAAAAAAAGAAGAAAGGAAAACAGCAGCTGGGATAAAGGGCTGTACGATCTCACACCAGCCACACCAGCTTGAAAACCTAAAGAAATCCTCAGGGAGGAAACCTATGTTGGTACACATTACACAAATCACTATTTTCTTTTCAATAAAAATCGAAGCAGGAAAAAATTAAAGCATTTTAAGCTGAGGGTTTTTTTGCTTTGTATACAATACTTTTTCTTTTCACTTTCTTTAAAAAGATATTCTGTGTTAAAGTAATCAACTTTTATAAGATCAGTGAGTCACCACGCAGGAGATGAGTCATTATGCAGGAAATTGATGGAATCTTCTTGTAATCATCAATATTTAACATATATGAATATCAATTTCAGATGCAGAACCTGAACTTTAAAATAACAACTATCAGCAGAGTTTGTCTTAATGCAGGCAGCACATTAAGACAAAAGTAAGACTAAGAATCACTCAAAGGGGGAAAAAAGCCTGTTTAAGATGAGCTCAAGAGTTTTAATGCAAGGATGTTGTGGGCAAACAGTTCCAGATTTGCTCAGTCACATCTCTGGCTGAGGTGTGCAAGACAGTCCCCTGGGGTACAGGAAGAAAATACTGTTTGCACTGTTTAATAATTCTTTTAAAATATAGTGTTTATTTCATCTTTCTCATACTTTTTAATTTCTATATTTGTGTATGTTTAAAATGTAAATATTCCCTTGAGAACGCACGCAGAATCAGTCTGGAGGAGAAAAGACAACGCAGAAAGAACCGTGCCTCACCAACACCGCCTATGGAGACTTTCTGCTGTGCCTTTTGCAACCGGACTTGCCTCTCTCACATCGGCCTCTTTAGCCATCAGCGCGCTTGCAGCAAACATGGGGAGAGCCCTTCCCAAACCTTCGTTCGCGAAGCCTAGCCATGATGATGATGAATATATTAGAAAATAGTACATGTATATAATTTACAAAATAAATACACCCACATTGTGGGGGTATTAAGAATTTTTTTCCTGATGGGGTGCACAATCCCAGCACAATCTCTGCTTCAAGAGACATTCAACACTTCTTTGCAGGATCATGAAGGAGGAAGGAATGTCTGCCTCTGTGTGTTTTGAATACTCCAGAATACAGTTTTTTGATGATTTGGGATTTCTTTCCCATCACATTTTGAATGTCACAGAATTTTTTTTTCAGCTAAACATGCCATGGATCACAGGGTCTCTTCACTGCCCCCCTTCGAGCTGTTATTTTTAAGCACTTAAGAGCTGTTAACTTTAAGCACTTTCAGGCCTTGAGAACTGCCTCACCCTTACTGTAAGAATACACTATTTTTTGGAAGAGCAGAGCCAAAAGCACTGTTCTGTAATGTACAACTACAACAAGTCCTAGACAAAAACACATCCCAGTGATTGCTTCTGAAGAAAGCAGATGAAAGCCGTAAGTGCCTCATCATTGTTATAATTCATACCTCTCACTAGGCAACCTCTTCATCTGGAGATGCTGAAAGGGCGGTAAAAGACCAAGCTGTTCTCAGAAAAGAATATAATAGTTCTTGTAGGAACTTGTAGGAGATTTAAAATGATGATCTAGCCCAACTGCCTGATCACTTCAAGGCTGATTAAGAGTTGAAGCATATTACTAATGGTATTGACCAAATACCTCTTGAACACTGAGCCATCCTTCATCTCTCTAGGAAGCCTGTTCCTGTGTTTAACCTCTCTCCCAGTACAGAAATGTTTCCTAATGTCCAGTCTGAATCTTTTTGTTGATCAACTGTGCATTTGCTTAAATGTGTTGGACTGATGATCAGGTTGTCCATTGCAGATTCACTTTTTATCCTGATTTAACTATCAGACGCCTGTCAAATAAGAGAGAGCTCCAACCCACAGATGGGTGGGCATATTACTAAGAAATCCAATTAAGCTGAGAGACACACAAAATGTTACTCTTTTGTGAATAACTTATCTGATAAATCTTCAGTTTCACTATTTTCCAAATATTGGGAGTCATGAGATCTGTAAAATAGCTTTTAACCAAATTGAAAACTGTGTTCTTCATTGTAGGTTGGATACGCAAGTGTGTGAGACAGAGTTAAGAACAGTGAAAATTTTAGAACATGAAGCATAGCAGCTGTAAAAGAAAAATGACTTCCAAGTTTCTCCAATCTCCTATCCCCGTATTTATTTCATGTTTTACAGCAAACTGCCTTATAAAACATGCATATGGACGAATGTCCCTGTAGGAAATCTAATTTTTAACAAAAAGGCCTTGTTGATCTGGTGTTTATCTGCTCAATCTCTGCTATCTGGTTTCAGCAGCCATAACAACCTATACAATCAAGAGAGTCAGATCTTTATTCCCTACCTCACACTATTCTTCTCTTGGGGTGAAGCGGAAATAGACACAGACTCAATTTTGCCCAAATCCATGGAGAATGTATGTAAAACATTTTGACTTGCGTGCCTGTGAAGTATCATTTTGGAAACATCGACAAACCCTTACTCAACAAAAGTCTGAAGCCGTAGAACTTGCTACCTTAGAAACAACAGTCAGTGGAATAGAAGAGCATCATTAAAAAGAAAATATATAATGTTTATTTATAATTGTTTCAATTACACAGCAAATGATCCTAAATCAGATCTCAAAGTGTTCTACAAACAGTAATGCAATATGCCTTGGACAGAATTACAGTCCCAAACTTGATCTTACCTGCTGATAAAGAATTCAAACAGATTACAGCATACATTCACTGCTTCAAAATGCCACTAATGGTAGAGGAGCAAAACACTAAGATGTGGAATTACATTCACATCATTCTAAAATGGCTGGACCATAAAAAGCAATTGGCCAAAACTCATGCCTCATTACAGACACACTAGTGATACAACACACTCTGCTGCCAGGTCACCCTTAGTCAGAATAAGGGAAAAAAAGTTTTGAAAAAATTAGAGAATTTTTTTTTTAAAAAACAGGAGGAAAATAATCAATTACCAAATATGATTAAAATATGTTAATTATGGTGTTGACCACTAGAAACCTGCTAGGAATATTTTTTCTCGTTCCTCATCTGACAGGCATGCTACACTCACAGCAATAAAAATGCAAAGTTTTACCTCTCCAGTAGTGTAGTTCAGACTCCTGGCTGCGGTGTCTCATAAACAGCTATACAAGAGCACACTATCAAGATACAACAGGAGCTATTCCACAGTTTGAGCCTTTACATAAGAAAGCGAGCAAACAAAATCAAACCCTGAAGACTGAGATCTTTAGAACAATGTGATTGCACATATCTCAGCTAAAAATTAACAGCAGGCACGAACATTCAAAATTTCCAGAATCAGAGTAGGTTTAAATGAGCTCACACCTTCCCCCCACCTCCCCCAAATAAACAGGGATGCCCAAACAGAATAACATCAATCATTAGGCATATCACTGAGTTCAGAACATAACTTAAGAACAAGTATATCTCAAAAGCATACATGCAATCAGAGGGGGGTGGGGGAAAGAAAGAAGCTTGGAAAAACATCTTTTTTCTTCCTCAACTCTGTAATTGGCATAAATAAAATGCAAATTCTGTATTTTATGAAAATCCTCGGCAATACATTTCAAACATTGGCATTAAAATGATCTATCACAAGAAAGAGCAGAAGAAACAAAACCATCTTTGTTTACAAGCTAAAAATACTTTTTACTGCATAGAAAAGACCTTTATGAATGGTGTCTCTTTATATTGTTTATCCTGGATTGTTTCAAAGATCACAGATGACTACCATGTTACTTCAGGGCTCAGACACTTAAAAACTATTCCAGATATAAGGTAAAATAACTCATGTTGTATTTGTTATGAACAGAACGGAACATTCAATTGCTGCAGGTCCATACTACAGCAGTCTCATTGCAACCTATCACCGGACAGCAAGTCTTCCATCTATCTGGGTCTTTAAACATAGAACCATGGAATGATCTGGGTTGGAAGGGACCTTAAAGACCACCAAGTTACAATCCCCCTGCCATGGGCATGGACATCTTCCACTAGACCAGGTTGCTCAGAGCCCCATCCACCCTGGGAGTGCCTCTGCCAAAAGAGAGTACCTCCCTATCCAACAGACAGGGCTGAGAGGATAAATTGTATAAGGATCATAAGATAGACAAATATTTATTATACTAGGAGGCACATACGCTATTAAAAAATAAGCCTTCTACTGTTGTTTTAGCATTTTGCCTTATATTGAAGAAAGGGTGACTAGCAAACTGTTTCACCAGTTTGAATATTTTTAGGACTATCAGATGAACTTCTACTGTGCCTGAGCCACACATACACAAATTAGAATCTAAACAAAGAAAATAAGTATTTTTTTTATCCCACTTCGCCTAACATTTAAAAAATAGTGTTCGAAACAAAGCTGCTTTCAGTATTTTAAGGGTAGCCTTAAAGCTGGAAGCAATATACTAAGAACATTTTAGAAAAAAACATGTTAAAAATGTGAGCAAGTTTACTGTAAGCTATTTCAGATCTAAAAAAAAAAATATTTAATCTCAGAATTATTCCATCTTACACCATTACAGTTTGCAGGGAAGCTATTTCCAAATTCAAGACTTTTCAGTAAAAAAGAATAAAAAGCTAAAATTTCTTTAAGAAGTTTGACTCATTTCCACAGGACTAAAAAAGTCTTTGTATTGTATAGTTTAAACAGGCTAAATTATTTAAGTAATACTGCTCTAACAACATTTCTCCATTGTACTAACTTACAACTGGTCTTGCAGTTCCACAATGATATATTCCAACTGCTCCTTCTCCATTTTATGGGCTAGATCCATATCTTCAATTCTTTGTAACAGCAGTTTATTCTGTGAGACGGATTCAGATAGCTGGTTTTCTCTGAGTCGTACCAATTCTTCAAGATAACCCTGGAAATGTAAGTTGTTAGAAAACCTTAAAGAACTATCAAAAAAACCTGCCTTATGTATGTTCAATTTTCTGGTTTACGACGTATGTAGTTTTACTTTGGTTTTGTTGAGTGGTTTATTACTTATTTTTAAACAGACTGGTAAACTGACTTCAGATTAGTTTGGTATTTCTTAATGGGTAACACAAAAATCACATACTTTTGCAGAAGAATAGAATAACAGATGAAAAAAGGAGACAGGAATGCCACCAGCATGACACACTAATTCATTTTTCAAAAACAACTTAGAATAGTCACTAGTACAAGAAAAAGATCAGAATTCTACAGCTTAACAGATGCAGGATGTTAAATATTGCACAAGAAGTACAAGGGTAGAAACTACATTGATCTTCACAGTTTATGAAAGGGATGCAGAATTACTATGAAAAAATATACTTTATTTTAAAATTTCTTTGAAAACTGCATTACCTCATCACACATTAAAATGACAAAGGAGGCTACTGAAATAAATATTAATCTACAGTAAAGCAGAAGGTAAGAAAACTGGTGAAGGTCACTTCTCTTAGTAACACTGGACATGTACAGCTTGAAAGTGCATGTATGTCATTATTTTTCCAGCTGATACTATGAAACAAATGGGACAATCCTAATCACATGGCTTAGCCACCTACAAATATCCACTACATGAGTATCTAATGCTAGCTGTGACAGCACACTGGTCATGAAGTATGTTACACATCTGCTTACAATACTAAGCAGCTATTCCATTTCCTTCTAAAAAGCAGCATTCCAGCATGTCAGATGTGAGTAACTTCTTGTAAATTCCCAGTTAAAACTAAATACAGTAAGTGTGCACTACACAAAATTGTGTATGTTCCTTAAAACATGGGGGAAAATGTGCAACTCCTTCATAGGTGCCCCCATTTTTAAAAAAGTATTAAAAAATAGACATAAAACAGGTGTATCTGTTCTCAACTCCTGTTGAATAAGAAAACAGGTTTCCCATTACCTGGTAGCAAGATACTACTAATGTAATTCATCACCACAAAGACTGTTAAAGGTTTGGAGCATCTTTCATATGAGAGGAGACAGAAGGAGCTGAGATTGCTGAGGTCAGGACTGGGGAGGGAAAGAGGATAAGGAAGAAGAACCATATCAATGTGCATCAATATTTAATAGGAGATTCACTATTATTTATCATCAGTATTTAATGGGAGAATCAGACTCCTCAGCCGTAGCCAGTGAAAAGAGGCAATGGGCAGAAACTGAAATACACGAATACAGGGAGCTACTTAAATATAGGAACACTCCTTTTTTTTTTTTTTAAGTGAACACTGGAATGGGCTGTCCAGACAGGCTGGGGAGTCTGCATCTTCGAGATATTCACAGCCTGACTGAACAAGGCCTTGAGCAACCTGCTCTAGTCTACCTTTTTCTGAGCAGGGGAGTTGGACTAGACAATTTCCAGAGGCGCCATCTGACCACAACTATTCTGTGATTCTATGATTACATATATCTATCCGCTGGATATATTTATATTTGATAGGAATTTTTTAGTTTCAGTACAAGTTCCAAGGAATCTTGAGCACTTTTCAGTATGCTTAGTTCTGCCTCATTTACTGTTATCTGGATTGCTAAGGTACTCCTTGGAGCTCTAAGTACTCTAAAGGTACTAAACTATGCATTAGGGCACACACAAATTCCCTGCCTCTCAGAAACATTTAAAATTAAAAAATCAAACCATTTTACAAAATCATTTTAGACATGAAGCATCAGCATCAGAAACAGAATACTATGAGCAGTAGATACCTCTATCTACAATGGCACAGTAGCGCACCATCCCACCAGTAAAAGCATACAAAACTCCAGTATAAACAGTACACAAAGAATTTACAACAAAAGTGAACATTTAAACCATTCCAAACCAGGGAAGAGATAACTTTCACATAAGTAACAAATGTGTAGGGTATGACTCATTGATCTGGACAAGAGACAACTTGGAAAAGACAAACTCATCATATTTTCAGAGTGGCCTAGAGAGCGTAGAAAGGAAGTGACTGTTCCTAATTTTTAAAGAAAACAAGAGCTAGGCATGATGAAATCAAGCAAGAAATCAAGCCAGATTCAAAAGACAGAAAAGGAGGTGGTTTTTCACACAACAGATGGTAGATTCACAGAATACTTTGCCAAAAGAATTTGTTTGGATGCTAGAAATTTACGTGGGATGAAGGGGATATTTGACAAGTATTTGGAAAACAGATCCATCATAGGTTACCACACAGACAAACCTTATCGGCTTCAGGAAGTCCCTCAGCTGATATACACTGGCCAAGAATGTATTAGAGGAAGAGTAGTGCATATACATGTGCTTTGTGTTTATTCTTCCCTCCACATTTATTTCAGCCAAGTACCCAAGATAGGATAGTAGGATAATCAAGGATTCTTGGTCTAAACCAGCACAGTGCTGTTCAGCCAATAAATCAATGCTAGGATTTACCTATAAACAATACCTGACCCTACCCTACCATTCAAACGGCTCAAGAGACAGAGATCTTTATCTTAGCTGCAATCCAATTGCTTGTTATATTGTGACCCTGGCAAACATTATTCACTTGTGCTACTTATGACTGCAGTACACACACTTACTTGGGCAGCACAAAAGGAATTTATAATTGTTTGGGCACAGTGAATGACAGAGCAAAAGGAAGCTCAATCAGACCCACTGTATCAGTCACTAAAGATACTATTTTCAACTTGGTCTTCTTGTCACAAACATTCAGTTCTCCAACACACAGAGTATCAGAAAGCCCCTTTGCTTGAATAAAAACACTGTCTCTGATTAACTAGTACCTATTGCACTGTGTGCAACTCAGTTGGTGGTGAAACTTATTGCTGTGAAAAAAGTCCCAAAAAGGGAAGGGAGAGAAAAACCATGAAAGGAGCTCCATCCCATAGTCCATCTAACCTCTTAATGGTCATTTGCTCAAATTTTAATGGAACAGAAGTAGTATAGTTGAATTGAATTATATAAAAACTTGGCAGGCACATCCCAAATAAAAATTAGACAATGGAAATTTTTCTGTCTTTAGGAATAAGAAAGTTATTTTGCTGCTGCAATTGCAAGTAGGCATTCTAAAGGAGGACAGTTAGGAAAGTGTCAATGGCTGTCAGAGTAGCTATCATTTTGAAAACTGTTTTAAATGCATCAAAATTTTCAAAGGTTTATCCTAAAACTGATTTAAATTCACCCCTACCTTAGACAACAACAGAAGTTGGCAGTTCATTTTGAGAATGTTACAAGGAATAATGTGACTCACTAAAATGTTAATGCTCAAAAATTTGAGTATCAGATCAGCAAATAACTTCCATGGAATGAGACTGTTTCTGGATCTCAGACTCACAGATAAACCAAAACCACCATTTGCTGCTAGAGCTGCTGAAGACCTTTGTGCTCATACAGGCATAAAGCTTCCTAGTGATTGGCTAATGGATTTGGGCACCATGTTTCAGTATTTTTTTCTATAGACGTATATTACAACAATGATGGGGCATCCCTGGAAATTACCTACTTGGACGTACCATGAAAAACAAACACCCACCTATTTTGTTCTCTTCAGTGCTTCTCCAGAGCCGATGACACTTTCCTCATGAGGGGGAAGAGTGTGAGTTCAGGCTGACTCTTGTTTTTGTTTGGACACAAGCATGCAATACTACCTTCAAAACCTTTTGGTGGTTCAAGGACTGTTGGGATGGGGAAGGCAAGGTTTTAATTTTGTTCATGTATTTGAAGAGACTCCTTTTGAACAGCACATTTTGGTGTACAGAAGCAGAGGAAATGCCCTTGTACCAGAGAGACCCCCAAGAACATAAATTCTTTCCATATGGAAAATGATACCAGACTCATTGGGAAGATGAGACCAACAACCTGGATGCCAACAGTTCAGGCCATATTTCAAAACCAAAAAGTCTAAGGGACCCAAAATGGAAATGAAATAGTTGTATGTGTATTTTTTAAAAATGCCTCTCAATATCCCACAACAAGTCTGACTTTTTCACTGTTACTAAGAAAACCTTTAGCTAGATTCTTTCAAATGTAGTAAAGTAAACCAGTAAACTACTTCTCTGGTATCTGTGAACAGTCTTCCCTCTTCTTAATTCTCTCAGTAGCTAATACGCATTGTAATTACTGTTACAATGGCATATTACATCTATAAACTGACAAGCATTATGCATTTAAAAATGCAAAACTACTAAAACCTTTGGACATATATTTCACTTTACCTTTGGGTGGTAGATAGAAAACTTACCTTTGGTTCTATAGTAACATTCAATATGCCATCTAAATCAAAATCAAATACAAGCACATTTTTTGTTTTCCTTTTCCATTCTAGCTTCAAGCAAGTCTTTAAACCAAATATTTTCTAAAAATCCATCACAGGATCACTGAAAAGACAGTTTTACTTTTCCTATTAGATGGATTACTTTGCTGATCATTTCTGTTTAAGTGTTAAAGTTTAACAACACTATCATTATTTAAAGGCCTTCTACTGGCAGACTACCTACATCAATTAAATTCTGTGGCATGTAAGGAAAAGAAAAATTATATGGAAAATCATGTTCACTTCAAGCTCACAACCTAACAGTGTCAGAGACACACTGGACATAACTCCAAGACTGGAAAAAGGAGACAATCTTCTATATTAGATTGGGAAATCTGATCTCTGAATTATTATTATTTTCTTCCACATCTCCACAAACCTCTTTTCCCTCAAATCACAGAGCAGAGGTACTTAAATACTCTGAGGATCATAAAATTTAAGACCACTTACATGAAGTTGAACAATAATTAATATATTTTCCTGACTTTACTTAATTGGGTATCTCACCACTTGGCTGGTGATGAGCTTTGGCTTCATAGTTCCCCCACAAAACTAATCTTTTACCTTCTGTTCCAATGCAAGCCGGTACTTCTGTTCTACCCTTTTGCATTTGTTGTACCAACTGTTTTCATCTGTGATGAAAGGAGGACCAATGTTCTCTGGAGTACTGCCTTCACTGCCACTACTGCCCAGCGTTCTTAGCTCTTCTTCATCACTGCTGATGCTGTCAGAACTGAAGGATCATATTTATTAGCCATATCAAAAGGTATGCTTGTAAAAAGGCAATTAACTATTGAAATTAAAGCATCACATTTCTTAAAAATATCTATATCTCTGTAAACCAAAAAGAATCAAAATGGTGGGATAGACTAGATGATTAAACACAACTTATATTTCAAGCTTTTATTTGTATAGCAAAAATTTGCTTGTGATCTTAGTAAGTGAATTCATTGCTAAAATATCTTCATGTCGTGCAGAATCAATGTATGCCAGAGAATGCAGACATCTGTCTCAAAGACAAGAATTCTGATGTATGTCAACACCCATTTAAAATCTTCCCTTACAACGATGCTTCCCACTACACTAACAGCGTTTTTCTAGAGTTTAAGTAGCGATTTCTCCAACCTCATGATCCTGCCATGATACAAATTCTGCTTTAACTGAACCACAGATTTTGTCACTAACATGTAAAATAGTAAGAGCTTCAGAAGAATAACTAGGATGTTTCATGTTCAGTTGTACATCTCCAAGACTACTCATAACTACCAACTGCTTCCTTCATTTTGGCAAACCTAACAGCAGAACATATGTCATTGCATGTTTTTTGGTGATGTCAGATTGTTACTTGATTTATCAGATGGTGAGAATTCTTTTTATTATTAATCATAAGGTTGATCAGAGGAGCAAAATGTAGCTGGAATTTATATACATGTCTGTCTATTACTTGCTAACAGCTCACTCTGCTCATGTCATAGCTTATATTTACCAGGGCATACATACTTTTTATATACAAAATAACCACTTTTAAGTTTAAGGCTACACAGAAAAGGCCCAAGAGAAAGGACAACTTGGTCTGGTGATCATCAAAGGAAATAAAGCATTTGTTTCCTGCTGAATTATGATTCTAAGCCAAGGAAACAATGTCAGCATGACTCACATAGATGAGTCATGTAACAATTTCACCAGGCTGAAAAGAACAAGGTAGCTGAGTGTACAGGTCTGTACTTAGAACATGAAATGAAAAGTAAGAGGTCCATTATAAGGTAAAATTTTGCCACTAAAAAAAAAAAAAAACAAACAAAAAACCCAACTGAAAAAAAAACACAACAAAGTAAAGCTAAAAAGTACCTTTGAGTGAACTTCAAGTATGGTGTATAATCTATGACAGCAGGAAAGCTGCCATCCAGTCCCTCACCCTTCAGACAAAAACTGATAAAAGACAGAAACAATGATAAGTTTATTACAAGAAAATTAAATGAGAGTGACTGTTGAATCTTACCAATGTGAAATCACAATTTTCTTAATTTTTTGGTAATAAAAAATGCTAGAGCATTTAACACTGACATTCTACTCAGCTGAGCTATTGTTTAATATTAGAGTCATTGGACATATTATAGCATAATGAAAACCCCTACAAACAGAAAATACACATAATCAGGAAACATCTGGGAAAGTACTATAAACTCTAATTTTTAAGTATTTCCTTTTATTCTGAAAAACGCAGATAGATGGCAAGGGAATAACAGAAAAGTTAACCAAAGCAACAGAACAACTATGGATGAACTTGGAATCTTCAGCATTTGACTTCATCTAAAGTGTTTGCAGAGCGCTTATGTAACGATCTCATTAAGTCAAAAAATCTTTCCTCAAAAATATTTCAGTCTTTCTCCTTTCAGACACAGGTGCTGGGCTGCAGGAAGATGAGGAACATAAATGAAACTAACTATTAGAAAATGTTCTTAAATGGCTGTAACTGATGCACAGAAAGTTCCACCTGAAATGAAGAACTTCTTTACTGTGCAGGTGACTGAGCACTGGAACAGGCCACCCAGAGTAGTTATGGAGTCTCTCCCACCAGAGATATTTAAGAACTGTCTGGTCACAATCCTGTTTAATGTGCTCTGGGATGACCCTGCTTAAGCAGGGAGGTTGGACCAGATATCCCTTCCAATCTTACCCATTCTGTAATTCTGTGACATGAGAGGCAATAAAAAACATTCCTGTAGTACTATGTTCCCATTTTGACCAGAAAATTCCCAGAGTCTTAAAGGCTACACTGACAGAAATGTCTCAACAAGAGCCAATCATTACTCTGAATACCATGAACGCATTCATGTAAATATGCTTATATTAGAAATCAGAGGACAAAGGAAAAACAAGTACAGTCACACAACTAAGCACTCATACTCTACTATGTACCACTGAGTCTTATGCAAGATAAATACATTCAACTGATGATTATTTATGGGAGGATTTACATCCTGCAAACCTAATCTTGCAATATTATTCATGTATCGCTATAGTTCTTTCAAGTACAGGGATAATACAGGAGCAGTTTAATTTCACATAATGTAAAGATTAAACTAATAAAATCTGGTAAGATTTGAATTTGCTGAACACAAGGCTAGCACTTTTATCATCCTGCAGCACACTTCTGTTCCTCCAGAACATATACTGAGGATGCAGTTAAGCCAATCTAATGACAAAATGCTGGGAGAAGAAGCTATCCTGTGTTTTCAATCTCTCCCTCCCCATTTTATTTTTTTTTAAACCCCAACCACATTCCCTTTGCCCTCCTCACAACAGTGTTGGGATTTATCTGGCTCCATTAGAAGATAGTTCAGCAGCCATCAGGACCTGAATTTTGAGGTTACTTTTTTTTCCCTTTTGGCATCCAGTTGCAGTTCCACAGGCAGCTGAACATAAATGCTCACTGCCAAGAGAAAGGGAAAACATTACTCAATGCCTTTTGTTCCTTTTCTTCTCTAAGCCTCATGGTCCCATCACCTCTGCCACTAAGAGGATGCTTCTGTGAAACAAAGTAGCTAACAACAAAAGAACTATCCTGTTATCTTGTTGGGTATGATTTGTTTACTTTTTAACAATTTCAGCTGCCTCATGCAAGTGTTCAACAAGCCTCAAAACTGGCATAATGGTACATAAGTAAATCTCCAAAGGCCTTTTGGCAACTGTCAACCACTCAGCGCACCCATGTGCTGTTTTCTGCCAGTCTATCTCCTAAACCAGTTTGTGACAAGCATTAATGCTGCTGCAGGGTAAATATGAACATTGTACTGACAGAAGAGTGGAGAGCAGCATTATCACTCTCCTTTTCCCTACACTGTATTATGAAACCATTTGCCACTGGCTCTGCTTGAGGCTAAGTGGGCCCAACCAGGCACATTAACAGTGTCTGGCACCAGCCAGGTTTGATCTTTCTATAGGCACTGTAATTTTCATACATTACTGATGGGTTTTATAGTATATATATTATACTATTTTTATTTATTTGTATTATCTAGGGTGTGCTTGCACCTTTGTTACCCCAAAACACAGAATTAATCATATAGGAAAGCCCACAAAATTCTGGGTAGAGATTGCAAAGGTAAATTATGTAAGTTCAGCTGCAGTTAATTATAACACAAATTAATAACAAACAGTTGTTTGTAAGTTAAGCTTTTACAATCTAGAAGTGCTAAAGTTAACTGCCCTTGAGTACCAGGCCATAACCAATTCCTTAATCACAGTTTTCCTTACAGTTTAAAAATAACTTTAAAAGATTCAATTGCCTGTAAGCTTCATTTAATAGATTTGAAGTATCTTCTGCAACTACACTTGCTTTTAGGATTTTGATACCTGAAAAAATGAGCATGTAATCACGCAGTTATATAAAAGACAGCATAACTTTTCTCTTATCCAGAAAAGCCATTCAAGATCTCTTTCTCTCCACTTCCCCCTTCTGCCTCCCAACCTAAGTCTTGTCTTTCAAACTATCAAGTGAATCTAAGAATGTTTTCCATAATACACAGGTTTAGAAATACTTTCTGAGCATTTTTTAATAATGCATGCAAATATAATACCTGAAATCAATTGCATTGAGTCCCAACAGCATACCAGCAAGCATATTTGCTTCTTCGCCGAGAACAATTGCTCCATCCTCATAAAATCTCCTTCAATAAAAAAGAGACTGGTTCAGCTGATACCATTTCCCTCAAAATAATAATAACAATAATATTTTTCATAGTTAACAGAAAACGGAAGAAATCCAGTTTAAATAAAAAACAACTGATGTGAACCCCAGAGGCATTCATATTTCATTTCAAATAAAGCAAACCTATAGACTGCAGAGCACAAAACACCACAATCTTAGAGTACATAAAAATTTAGACAGAAGCAAAAAGAATTTTCAGTGTTAGTCCTAAGAAACAGTAGGACAGGGTGGACAAAATGCAGAGAAAATTATGATGGTATCTTATGCTTTTCCGCTAAAAGGAAGAACTTGAGTCACATACATAAAAAAATAATAATTCCATCTCATGTAAAAAAGTTCTCTCTCACAATTGTACTTCCAGGGTCTTTTAAAGTTTAACACTCATTTTTCATTCATAGTAGTTGATTATTTTTTAAAACATATTTTCACAAATCAGCTATTTTCCAGGTAGTTTACTTTTTCTTAAAATACTGCATGATGGGAAGATGCATGCTGCATCCAGTTATTCCGAGATTTAGAGTTTTCATTACTTGAAGGACTGTTTTCTTAACATCGTTTTTTATTATAAAACACCTCTTGACCAAAGCTTTAAAACTGCACCCCTTGATCTCAAAATACAATTCACACACCCAGGCATATGTGGACCTGTGAAGGCTGCCTGAAAACTGCAACCAATAAAGCAACAATTTTAAAACCTGTATTCTCTTACCACATCCACATTCTCTCCTATTTATTCTCATTTTCACCTCCCAGCTACCACAGAAGCTACTTCCAGACAGAAACATCCTTAGGACCCACCATTGCCATGCACGGCCTTGTAAAATAGGCATCTGGTCTGTCTAGCAAAGTAACACGCAACTTTAATTTCTGTGTTAAAGGAGTCTTGGCAGCAGCAGGGGCAGAAAGATCACAAAAATTCACCTGAGCATTACATGTGGAAATAGGGAAACCAAGAGCTTTTGAGTACCAAAGGCAACATTGAAAGGTCACTTAATAGGAGCTGAGATGCACAGTTCACCTGTACATTCTAGAAATGTATGAATGCAAGAAGGTGCCAGATTACTGAGTATCACCCATCTTCCAGGCAAGTAACAGCAACACTGCCCTACCAAAAGCTCCATCTGTCTTAAGAACTGCATGAAAGCATTTGGATGCTTCAGTGAGAGCTCAAGTTGGCTCCACGGTGAGCATCCAGAAAAGACATGTTTTGGGGCACAGCTCCAAAGACTGAACTGTGTTATAATGCACACCGTCAGAATTCCCACTTCTGCAGTTTCGTAACGGACATCCATTTGCTGTAAGGAAACAAGCTGTCCAAGACCTTGGATGTTCTCAGTAGAAGCAAGAAATCTTTAAGACTTCCTCTGAGAAGACAGAGATTACAGTCCCGACACTGAGGCTGGGATGTACAAACTCAGCTCCATACTCTGTGACTTCAGGAAGGGCACCAGGAGGCTAAACCAGCTGAGCCAGAGTGCTGAGCTAGATGGACTTCACCGTCTGATTCAGCACAGTGACTCTTCTCTTATTTGTGAACAAACAGCAATGCTCCCAGTAGAAGCTGATTACAAGCCAATTCACTGGCATTTGTAAAACCACTGCCAGGTACCAATCTGTACTGTGTTCACTTTATCTTCTAAAATGGTGCTTAGGAAGAAACCACACAAAAAAGCCAGGGCATACTTTCAGTGGTGCAGAAGTTGGCCTGGCAGTGGCAGTGTTTCTTAAACCAGCTACAGGAGTCCAGCCAAAACAACAGTCACCTTGGAAAACACACAAGTCTTCTCTCAATGCTATGCAGTTGACATCTGACAACAGAACAGTGCACTACAACTTACGAGTCTGTGCTGCCCAATTTTTTAGTAAAATATTTGTGTGTCTATGCTTATTCCAATCCTCTTTCAAGCATAATATGCAGATCAAGCGCTGATAATGTACTGTTTCATTAAAGGACTAGCCCTAAGATCAGGCATCTAAACACAACAGTGAGGTTTAAAAAGATCTATCAGTATAATAGGTGAATGTCATATTCTACATACACAAACGTGTAACACAAGAAATTTGTAGTTTATATAAATAACTAAATATACATACAGCACAATACATAATTTAAAATGCCAAATAAATGGTGCAAAGCATCACCAAAAAAAAATCAGATCACTTACTAGGTATCTGAAATCCCACATGGGAAAAGTGAGTCTGTTCACTATTGCTAGTGGATTTGAAATCCACACAACCAAGATCTGACAAAGTAACTTTTATTTCCATTAGATGTATTCAAAATATTACTTCAAAATAAACTTTGCACTTACTAGGTTTGGAATGCAAGAGAGGTTGTTTCCAAAAGCTATACCACTGAAAGAACATTTAAATATATTAAACGTTAACATGTTCAAATAAATTAATTTGAAACTGCTAATCAAATAAGACCATTGTTATCCAATAACAAACCACATTACCAGAAAGGGACAAAGAATGTGCGAGTTAACTACACAGTTTGTGACCCTACTCTGCCTCATCTCCCCCTCAAAAACCCAAGTGACTTTTCAGTTTTCTTTTCCAGAAATCTTTGTTTTTGTTTTTTTTTTCTTGTCTACTGTAAATGCCAGCAAATCTGGGCAAAATAAGACAACAGGTTCAGTGAAATGGGATGTTTACCTAGTTGTATTTCAAAGTCACCTTAATATTGGCAAAATATATGGAGATCTTTGGGCAAACCATATTCAAACATAAATAATACTCTAAATTAACAGAAATCTTTATAGAGAAAATTCCTATTGTTTTAATAGTCCATTCACTATGACTAAAACTTCTAGAGTTCAACATAAAGTATGACACATTATAGACTCACTCATATTTAGATTACTTCATCATGAATCTAAAAGACACACTCACTGTAAATTAAAACATCATCTAATAATCACATTATTTAAAACCAGTCCGAAACTGCCAGTGTTTTCTATCACAAATTATATTCTCATCCATAACTATTTTTACCATTAGAAGTTACAACAAATATCTGTTACCCATTTTTCTTATTACATCAAGAATCCTTGTTCTGCCTGATCACTAGTTCTATTACTCTGTATTTCTCAAAATTTTCCTGGAATTCTCTGCCTTTTTTCTTCAGAAAGGGTGTCTATAAAAATTACTTTCTGTTGATTCTCTAGGTTTATCAACCATATCTAATCCTGAAAGGAATATTACATATATTATCATGCCACAATTTCATATTTAGTTCCCTCTCTGCATATTTAGTTCCCTCTTTGCAGAGGTTTTCTTCTCTTCTGACCTTTCAAGAATTCCAGACTCATTTCCACATTTTTAAAATCACAAAGGAATTTTCAATGTTGCAGTTTTACCCATGCTAAAATCAAATTGATACCAACTCTAGACATCTTTTACTAGGTTACAGCCCTTATTAATCATATCCTTTACTATACAAATGAAGAGAAACATTCTCTTCTAAACCCAAGTCCCTCTCTTTACATTTACTAAAATATTGCAAAAATAAAAGTCTTATAGACCTGGTTGTTTTGAAGTCTCTAAGAGCAGTGGAAATGTATTCAGACAAATGTTTTTCCATAAGTGCTACTCTGATCCAGGCTCTACCCTGCAAGACAAAACAGATATGAAATATTTAAGCATTATAGAAGGAAATGATTTTACATCTGAAAATAAATACATTTGAAGGGAAAAAAAGTAATTTTTTAAAAATTATATACTCCACCCCTTTGAAAATCTCATGTGTAAGAGGAAGCAGATCAAGGCAGAAAGCTTTTAATTTTAAAGTCAATGGTGTTGGAAGTATCCAATTGGTTCCATTGCAAAGCAGCAGTAACCTAACTTCCAAATGATTTAAGTAAGAACTAGTTCTCCGTGTTCATTCAAATATTTGTGGGATTTATAAAAATTGTAACTCAATGACACACTTCTATGATGTAGTATTTTCCCCCTCAGTAAGGACATCATTATAGAAGGTGCATATAAAATACAGACATGAAATTAAATCTAAGAAGCTCAATCTTGTAGTCTAAAACCAAAACTTCATGCAAACAGTTCTATAAACAACAGCAATAACATGAAAAATAGCCATTAGGAAAGTATGTTATGCTGCATTTACAAGTCTAGTGTACAGGATTGCAGTTCACAAGGAGAGGCATTTCAAATTATTGCCATAGTTATGATTGTCCATTTGAGAACGCCAGGAATGTTTCTTGTAGCCCATATAAACTTACAAGCGCTTATATAAATAGTAAGATGCTATGCTTAATAATATTTCGTGGTTATTGACATCTAGCGTGAGTATCACTGCAGACATTCTACTAAAATAACCCATGTTAGATTATAACCCGACTTCAGAGTCACCTAATTGCAGCCTTCCAGTACCAGAAGGGAGCCTACAAGACAGATGGAGAGGGACTATTTACAATAGCATGTAGTGACAAGACAAGGGGGAGTGGCTTCAAGCTAACAGAGAATAAGTTTAGATTAGATATTAGGAAGAAATTCTTCCCTGTGAGGGTGGTGAGGCACCAGAACAGGCTGCTCAGAGAAGTTGTGGATGCCCCATCCCTGGAAGTGTTCAAGGCCAGTTTGGATGGGACCCTGAGCAACCTGGTCTAGTAGAAGTTGTCCCCACTCATGGCAGGGGGGCTGGAATCAGGTGGTCTTCAAGGTCCCTTCCAACCCACACCATTCTGTGATTCTATGAAATGCTAAATAGAACAAAAAAAACCCCTTGTTTCCAAAAATACCAAGAGCACAGCAAAAAAATTAATGTAGAGTGCACTAATATTAAAAGGATGTTCACCTGGATAGTTGCCTTTACATTGCAGTTACTTAGAATGTGAATGAAACAAACTCTGATGATGCAGCTTAGCTGAGGACTAAAGCCTACACAACTCCAGTGAAAGCAGGGTCAACTAGCACTGGCAAAGCCTTTCTGATAACTTCCAGGCTGAAAATGACACTTATTTGGACCACCAGTCAAATTGATGCATATGACTGGTATTTGTATTGACATGCTCTCAACCTTTTTGGATACAGACATCCAAAATACTCCCTTAAAAAATTCAACACTGTTCTCCACACTCACTGCACAAATTATCTTCTTGGTGTACTATTTCGCATGAAGTTTTCCATAGAGTAAAAGAAAATTTTAATTTATTTATAAGAGCATTTCATAAGACAGTTCTGCATATTATTATCTACTGAATTTAAATACTCATGTCTATTAAGATTTAGAATTCAGAAACACCTTTAAAATAAATCTTGAATAAAAGCAATACAATAATCAGATTCTAGAACAGCACTTTCTCCAGATAGCATTTGGAAATAAGCTCTCCAAATTTTTTGAATTTCCAGATCCAACAAAAGCAAGGAAAGAAGCTGCATGACAAATTTTCGGTCTACTGCTCCAATATGTTGAGGGCTAAGAAGAAATGCAGCATTCTGAATAGGAAAGCCAACTAGTAACTTTTTGCCATAGAAACTTGGGTGTTTCAAAGCTTTCACACATATTGCAGATACATTTACTATATAAAATTTTTAATTAAGTCTATTCAAAGAAAGAAAAGAAGAAGAGTTGAAACAGTAAATAAACTGTTCTGCAATCTATGGATCCTCAGAGTGCTCAAAGATTCATGGGGCTGCTTAATCAAAGCATCAACTTGTATTGAAGAAAACTGTGGTTGCATAAATATCTGTAATTTAAATTGTACTAACCACAGTCACACCCCAGCATAAAAGCTTATAAATGTTTTTATATATATCATTAGCAAAGTATTTCCACCTCATCAATGACATCAACTGTGAAGAATCCGCAGTGTAACAAAAATCTGCAACTACAGGATTCGTAAAACAGCTGTGATATATAGCTTGGATACTTGATCGAGTAACTGATTTCAGTTCATTTAGGAATAAAAATGAAGAACATTAATTTTTGTATTCTCTTATGCTACTTTTAAGTTGGAAAGTTCTCAGCTATCCATCAAGGCTGATTTACATAGAGGTACGAGCTATTGAAAAGCATTTCAATCTCTGGAAACAACTTATAATCTCTGTCCAACAGTATTTTTTTAGTATGTTGGTCTATGCCACCTCTCACTATTAGGACGTGATGATAGGTCAGCTAAAAGCTTACTCTTATTCAGTCCATATGCATATAAACTTTAAATTGTTACTTCCTCATGGTTTCCACTTTACCTTTACACATTATGATGTTATTTTTACATCGATCCTTTAAAATGACATATCTGTTAGCAAATAAATCTGTCATTTAGATAGGCTTCTTGCAGAATCACACCCTTGCTAATAGTGCATGTATTACACACGCACACAAATTATTAGGAGGGGAAAGAAAGTCATCACATTTCTACACTTTCAAAATATTTGTTGGCATGCCTACAGGAACTATATTTCCCTCAATGTACTGCACTTTCAAAAAATTATGTAAGGCTGAAAACAAGACAATCATTTTATAACGCAATATGCTCACTCAATAGAGAATTTCAGAATTATTTCTACTGAATAACAAATTTTAAAGTAAACACATTCAGATTTAAAAGTAGGTTTTTTAAAAATAAGTATTTACTAGGTACAAAAAAAAAATTTCAAATAGCAAAAAAATTTGTGAGGTAAGCTTAGCAATACATTTTTATTCCAGGTACAGAAATGTCAGTTATATTTTATACGGAACAATGCAATAAAAAGTGAGTTTAACCTTTCTCTTCCCTACCTTAGCTCTAGAAGAACCAACATTCTCCATGTTCTCAATACTGCAGATACAATTGTGCGAGACTTTTCGGCAAGCTACTCGAATGTAGTCCCAGAAACTACGAGGACTTTCATAGCCAAACCAGGAGATCTGACCTTAAATCAAAATAAAAGATACGTAAAGACTTATGAACCTCCCTCTCCACTTGTTGCAGATAAACTTAATTAAATACTCCCCTATGGTGTCTGTACTGACAGAATTTTATACAAGTCCATAAATTCCTACTGAAAACTGGCTCACAGTTGTAAAAAAACCTGCATTATGCAGCTCAAGCTGGTTTGAAAGTGATGCACAAAGAGATGTTTGAGGCATTTGTGTACATGTGTGCTTTATTGGTTTTTAACTTATTACTATGCTACAAAAGTACTCAAGAGTTCTTCACAGATCTCTTAAATTACAGTAGAGCACAAACTGTTCTGATTTAAAAATATGATGCAAAGAGTATCTCATTTTTTTCAGGTAGAACACATTTCACTAATACAGTCAAGTGGAGAGAGTTTTGTTCTTAAAAAAAATACAAATAAATAATACAATAATACAAAATAAAATAATACAAATAAAAATATAAAATACCATTTTGCTGTGGGAGTGATATCTTTATTTGAGGAGGAGACTGGAAGTTTTCAAAATGTGCTTTCACTGGAGGAGAAATTGATGCATAAATAAAAAAATTTTTGCAGTCACAATTTATTTTAAGTACACTTCTCCTCGGGAAGCTGACCAAAATGAACTGAGCAAATCATTATCTGTTCTGGAACTTTAACCAAAATCCTTTATATTTCTTCCAGTTAGAAAAATGAAAGGCAAAATTGTATACTACTTGCAACCTCTCCACACAAAATAAATTTCATCACAGCCACAACAGTACAGCCCCATTTTTCACACTGAAGAGCACAATGTTCACACTTAGCACATACCTGCAAACAGGTATGTAACAAGCAAGGTGAACACTGCCCTCTGGTGACTGCCATCATTACTATGTGCAAAACCTTTTCTCCATATGATACCTTGTTTTTAAGCTAATTTTATTTCAAGTCTTGAGTTATACTCAAGAAGCTCTACTAATGTATCAGACTTTTTGCTGTTAGAAAGCTCAGATTTCAAGACAGAGTATATTAGACTGACACTGCAAATCATACATGCTGAAAATAAAATGCCAAAACATGATGACAAGGGTTTTTTAATCTAGTATGACTTGACTTAGCTCCAAGCATAGCCAAAGTAGTGTCAAAGATCTGTCCCCTATGATCTGAAGAAATTCAAGTGGCAGGGGTTTTTTCCCCTAGAGGGTGCATGTAACTTGACATTGTGGCTCATCTGCTTACTTCACCACACAGACACATTTATTAAATTCAAAGCTTGATAAAAGACTTATTAAAAAAAAAAGAAAGCAAGCAGGACAAATTACTATATACTACTCAATATAGCAAACTAAAAATAAAATCCCAAGGTACTTCAGTTACTGTAGTTTCAGATCTTTTCAGCTCTAAGAATGAATTTCCACAAAGTAAGTGCTTTTCCAAACTTACTATTTTTGTTAAAATGCCCAGTGTAGTGGACAGCAACAAAAAATTCAATGGTATTCTAATAACATGAAAAGCTAGAGATATTTTTCATATACTTCATTGTATCAGAAACATTTCTGCCCTGGGGATTACACCTGCAGAATTAAATGCAACTAAAGTGTGAAGATAACTTTGTATCACCAATTCCATGTCAACTAATAAAGGCAAACGTATCATATATTAACTTCTGTGGTTTTTTCAAATCATCTTAATGAAAGAATATATTTGGTAAGAAATAGTTTCACTCTAGTTTTCTGAAGTTACTAATGCAAAGCAATTCCTTTTACAAATGAACACCTGAAAAAGACATAATTAAAAACCAAAAATAGCTTTCTAATTTATAGCTTTATAGTATAATAGCTTTTTAACGTACAGATATATTGTCTCTGTACCCACCCAGAATAACACCTAGTCTCTGTTGTATTACAAAACAAGAAATTCTCATTGCTGAGAAGAAATAAAAGAGTAGTCACTTTTTGTTTCTGTTACTCCTTCTCTCCCACCTTCTGAAGATCTTCCACTGTCCTGTCCAGTAGTATCTTATCTTCCAGCAGGTACACCACACAGTTACTTTTATGACAAGAAGGACACATGCTTTATATTCTCCTCATTACAATCTTTGGTCTACTCCACATTCTCAATGAATCCTGTTCTTCTAGGGAGTACCAGGTATATTGCACATGCAGTGTTACACTGTACAGGGATACAGCTCTCCACTTCCTAGAGCATAAAGCAGTCAGTAGCTTGCATCCCCTGAAAAGACAGTCAATACAGATTGCTCAAACACTCTCTTCCTTAGGGCAATTCAAAACAGCTTATGAGCCAGACTACCTCTACTGACAACAGTGGCCTGTTCCTGACTGCTACTTACGGGCATTGTGTACATCTAATTGTAAGGTAGTGTCATAGCATAGTATGTTACCTTTTTGGGAACTACTTTGGTGCCCTATGTGGCAAGGCTTCTGTATCACATGAACAGATACCTATATTCAAGCCAGCATGCACAGACCTCTGCTGGGTGAGCTCAGCATGAGCTCTGCCAATGTATGTCTGCCAATCTCATTTTATTACTGAGCAAACACCCACATCTAAAACACTCTTAAGGAAATCAGCAACTGAGCTAAGAAAGTGCATCCATGGTGAAAGTAATTAGTTTTCTGCATGTTTGACCTTCTGTCTGGCTCACTATAGGATCTGTTGAAGACCTAGTGAGAGAATGGGAAAAAAATAAAAATCTCTAGCAAACTGCACTGAGTTTAAGAAATGTTATGAAGATTTTCAACACAACTAAAAATGTTGTGAGCAATCTGAGACAGCCCTGCTTTGAGCAAGAGGTTGGACTAGATGACTTTGTAAGAAACTTTCCAAACTTAATTCTTCAGTGGTAAAAAACAAACCAACAAAACCACTAAGTTATTTCACAATCCTTTTGCTGTTAGGAGCTGGCACCATCAGATCAGTTACCTATTAAAATCCATTTTTAAATAGTGCTTGTGTGCTACAACAGGCATGTTTAGCAGAACACCCAGGAAGATGAAGCTTGGAGAACTACCGTTTCAGAATTCTTAATTGCTATGGTTTTAGAAAAAGCATAAAATTCTAATCCCTGTAGCTGAACTCTTCTTCTCCTTAAAATACCTATTCTTCCTTCCATTTTGGATTTTTTGTCTGGATCCTAAATAAACATGAAACCAATAAGCAGAAAGTCACTATATTACATCAAGACTATGCTTTGTTCCTTAAAAACATACTAAATTTCATGTCAGAAAAGACAGTTACTAGTAGAAGTTTTCTAATAAAAGTAAGCTGAGAACTTAACAATGCAGAGTAAATACTTTTTTTTTTTTTTAATTCTTCCTTCCTCACCCAGTACTTCCAAAGGAAGTTAAAGATTAAGCATGGTTGTTTGCCACGACCTTAAGAAAGAAAAGTTCTATATACCTAAACTCTCAAATATGCATCGCCTGTTTAACTACACTGCCATGGGATAACTTTGATACAACGAGGCCATTTCTCACTACTGACAAACAGAACATGTATGTTCTGACAGTTTCAAAACACTATACAACCCACTGCAATAACTAGTCTGCTTTTAGTGTGTTCCTACTGACACAAAGTATGCATGCAGAATATATTAGTCATTTCCATCACTAAAATACAATTCTTTAAGCCCTGTGTTGTATAACGTATCCCTCTGAATTCTCATGGTACATTTATTCTCTCAATTTCTGTTATAGTATTTAAAAAACTACTCACTCATTACAAAAATATTCCCCATTCGCAATACTATGCACAAGTTGCTGACTTTTTCCTTATTTCTATTTAACTCTTTAAATTTAGAAGATCATACTAGTAATTAGAGGGGGAAGACTGAAACAACAATTTATCTCTTTGCAAGTAAAAAATTATTTCAAGTTAGAAGTGGAGAATTAAAATTCCATTTGCCTGTAACCCATTTACCAACCTGCCAAGGCTTCTCTGTACTCCTTGTCCTGAATAACAGACTGTGAAGCAAAAGAATGTTGGGGGGAAAAAAATAAAATTCATAATGTTTTCTGCTCAAACATCTCTGAAGCCAGGGGAGAAAGAGAAAAGAGAGCAATTTCTCTGCAGTGTAAAGCTGCTAAGTACCCATAACCACTCCAATGATCTTTGTTCACAATGTGACAAACCCTATGTTTCTAACCCACTGTGTGACTTTTTTTCCTCCTGACAGAACCACAGTAGGTACTAATGTGCTACTCAAATGTCAGCCTACACACAATATTGTTCACAAAGCTTAGTTATGAATATTAAAAAGTACGAAAGAGTAGATTGTCATATTACACATCTATATTTAGATGATTATGATGTCCTTCATAAGCTTCAAATCACTTCAGAAACTGTACACAGAACTGAGAGATAAGGAGAAGCTTCCAAAGTCCTCTTCTCATGACTGTTACTGCTAAGGCACACTCTGTTCCTCGGGCTTCCTCTAGAACAATTGGAAAAGGCAAACAGACATTTTCTTGAAATAGAATATCTGACTCTATACAAGTCAGATGTTGTAGATAGAAGAAAATCAACAACTGACCTTTCTAAAAAGCAATTCAGTCCATTAGACTCCAGTAGCAAAATCAGCTACAGGGGGATAGGAATGAAAGGACCTGAACACAGTCTCTGGAAAAGAAGGCAACGAAAGCAAGGAAGGGAGAAAGAAAAGGGAGCAGCACCAAGATATGCTCTCTGTAGCTTCTATTAAAGCAAGCAACACTACAATTGTCTTTCAGACTCTTAGGACACAGCCTTATCATAAAGCAGAAAAGCAGACAGAGCTCAGCACCATGGCAACATTCACTTGCTTAATTACCAGCCCAGAAGGCTTCCAACAAGATCATTGGAAACACGTTTCACGAAAACAGTTGCTTTCATTTTTCTACAGTAATGCAAAAAATCAGGAAGGTAACAGCAATGGGACAGGCACACAAAGAAAGCCAAGGCTTTCATTCAGAAACAAGGAGTTTGGAGATGTACTCTGGTGTAGTACGAACAAATTCTCATGGCAAAATCTTCACCAGTGAGAAAGCTTATTAACATACCTTTCAGTCGATGACTTAGAATCTGTTCCAGAATAGCTGCAAAATTATTAAATTCAGGGGAAGTATCATCGATAGTCTCAAAACAGGAACGGTCAATTAGAGTCTTGACTGAAAACCTAGAGCAAAAGTACAAGACCATAATAAATTATATGGATAGCTACTGGTCTTCTATAGCAGGGCAGCAGTTTGTTTAAACTAAAAGAGCAAAGAACCAGAAACGACCTTATGATTTCAAGTTCAGTCAGATCAACAGGAACACAAAACATGTTGAGAAATAGCCTGGATGTACAATCCTCATTGCTGGTGTTAGTCATAAAGCCTTAAACCTGAAAGAAAACAAAAATCCCCACGCATTCCACATAGAAATGAGCAAATTATTTTCCTCTTCTCAAAACTATTTTAAAGAAGTTGTAGAAAAATGAGCACTCAGAAGCATCCAACATCAGTTTCTCTTTGTAATCCTAAACATAATAATTTATTGTGTGAAATTTCATCAATTCTCCTATTATTCCCCAAATTCATGCTTAAGAATCAGAAGTATAAAGTTTATCCTATTATGAGAACACTGTAATTTCATCCTAATGCAAAAATAATCCAGACATACTATAAAACAATGAATTTTTATGAACTGTTAACTCTGTGCATTAACTTAGGCTGATTTGCCTGTGAATGGGGGCATTCAGCACCAGTTAATACTTCATTGCTATGCTAGAAAAGCTATCAATTTAAATGATTTAACATTTGAAATTGGAAAGGCTGAATCGAGCCACTGTAAAAAGCAGAAAAGATGAACATTAGCATGTTTGCTGTGTTTAGTTACACCTGCATTTACACAATTTTCTTCTTATTTGGAAGATAGTTTAAACCTCGAAAAGCATGCCAAAAAAATTTTTTTTTTGCCTTCCTAATTTCAATCATAATCTATTTTTATTTTATTTTCTGCTCCATGTTCTTCGGTTTTCAGTTTCAAGGCAAATTTCCTATGTTCTCAAATTTGTAAGTAACACTTGAAGCATTTATTGTGGGGGTTTTAGCAACAATCTTATTTGTATTAACAGACATACTAGAGCCTGAGGAGAAAGTTTTCACACGACTCAAACCTCAATACCAACTTAGGATGTTCTCACCCAAATCCTATACCTGAGCATACTGGCTTCCTCAGTTTTGCCAGTTCTGCTTTTTAAGGAACTCACTATCAACTCTTCTAGATTCTCAGTACCAGAAAGGAGGGGTGAAGTGACTCATATATGGATACGTTCATAATAAATATATTTCGCAGCATCTCAAACAGTTCTATGGCACAGCTACAGAAGCAGCATACTACACAGGCATGGGCAGGAATGAAATTCCTTAAACCAGCAGTAGTTTTCAAATGCTCTGCACGATAAAAGTAACTGAACTGCCCCCTTAGTGAAGTCAGCACAGCCTACTGATGCTCACTCACTAAATGAAACTAATATGCTCAAACTGAATTGACATTTATCTCATGAGTTTTCACTCAATTTGTTATTCTCAGTAAACTTCTGAAAAAAGACTCCCTATTTTACGTTTCCTGCAGGCTTCTATTATTGTAGTCGTTTCGGCAGGACAGGAATTAGGCGTGAATTGGGGTGGGGGAGGAAGCTTCCCCTGCAGTGCCAAATTATGACTCAGTTTTGAACTCCTCCACATTTTTAACCAATTTTGAGTAAGTGAGAGACATGCATGCCCACCAGTTAATTTCTATTGACTACTCTAATGGCAGAAATCACTGCTTCCTCAAAGTTATACCAGAGCTGTGAAATTATCTATAAAAAAAAAAAATTCTTCACTTTGAAAAACATATGTATAAGCAATGCCATGACTAAGTCAACATTAACCATAACAACTCCTCCCATACCATGGAGGTGTGAAAAGGAGAAGGTGCAGCATATCATTCACTCAGGGGTACATACACAAGATAGACAGTGAGTTATCAGTGTGATGTACTGCACTATATACAGGAATATCATCTTAAAACTCAGAGATATGATCATCCATAAATGGCAAAACAAGGTAAAATAGAATAAATAGCTATGCTTATTTTTCCTGTATTCAATGACTTAATAGTTCACTGATTAATATTGTATGGAATACCTATTCAGAAATGGAGATATATTCAAGACGAAATACTTAAGAGCAATTTAACATATACTTCTAAAAATCAGGGATAAGCAATTTATTATTTTTTTTAATTTTAAAGCATTCTGCAATTCAACTGAAGAAAAAATAACTAGTTTTTAAGGATACAGCATCTTTTATATACATTGGGTCTGATTACAAAAAACCATCTAAGAGCTCATAATCAGTAATGGTGTTCTTTTTAAGTGCTCATATTAATGCCACCATGTACTTCATGGAAATGTTAATTTTCATCTCTCTATATCAAAAACCTAAGCAACATTTATATCTACGTCAAGTTTGGTTAAACTGGGACAGACAGGGCAAGTATGTACACCTTACTTGTACAGACCAGGAAGATAATAGCACTACCAGGCAAAATGTGATTCACCAGAAATAATTTTTTGAGATTTAAAAAAAACACTTAGCAAATTCTTCTGAGTTGTCTTTTTTGCTCTAAATACTACAGAATGGCAAACATATCTCTAACGGCAAGTTAGAATTTTGCATGTTAGATATTCACACTTCACCATGCAGACTGGAAAAAGGATTTAAGGTATGCAGAAGTTATACCTTTGAAAAAGTTTACAATGTAAGCACTGGGTAAGCATTTTCCTCAGTCATGAATGATGCCTCGTGTTATTTCCACCATACTGCCCCAGGCAAGAAAGTCCATGCTCTTGCAGAGTTATGTGGAACGACATGGGGACTCCGTCAAGAAACAAAAGGTCAGGTCTAAAGTACACAAGAGCTATGGAGGAAAAAATGTCCAAATAGGTAGAGCTGGAGCTGTTTCCTTGGCTCACTTTGTTGCTCCCAACTTCATAGAGCTTTTAAGGTTGGAAAAGATCACTAAGATCATGGAGTCCTGACATTGCCAAGTCCACCATGTTCCCAGGTGCCACATACACATGTTTTTGGAACACTTCCAGGGATGGCGATTCCACCACTTCCCTGGGCATTCTGCTCCAATGCCTGACCACCCCTTCAGTGAAGAAATTTCACCTAATGTCCAATGTAAACCTCCCCGATGCAACAGTACACTTACGCATCACATGTTAACAAAGAAACTGAAAAAAAAAAAAACCAAACAAGAGAGTAAGAAAGCAAAGTGGAGTGAAAACAAGCTTAAGATTTTCTAAAATTAACTTTTTGGTGGACTATAGGAACAGAGGAGTAATATACCTCCAATACCTATTTCTTCAAGACTTTATAAAAAAAAAGCTTTTTTTCCAATCATTTCCCATTGCATTATTGCAACAGTAGGGTTTTGGTGGGTTTGGATTTTTTGGAGAGATTCCAATATCAGTGTTTCCAAATGACCTTCATGAACCCTGATGTTTTTGGATTCTTATTCTTCCCTGTCACAAATCTGTCACAAAAAAAGGAGAAACAGCAGTATTCTCCAGCCTTAAAAAGCCCTTCTGAATTTAAGACAGAAACTTTCTTGACTAAGAAAGACTTAAAACAATCTTTCTGGGGTAGGGTCTTTCACTGTTTTGCAAGATGCGCAAGAAAATCTCCCAAATTTCTTGAGTAACTCCAAACCAAAGTCAAACTTTTTGTGGATATACCCCACATCTACCAGCTTGTTTCCTAAACAGCAACAAGCCTCTAATCAAAAAAGCAGAAAATTAGACTGCTGTGTGAATTTGTCACTTTTCACTGTCAGACTCTGCTCCCCCTTTTAAGTTTTCAAATTAATGAGAGGACTCTGTCAAATTTATTTCGATTGCAATTTGGGAAATGTCATTAAAATGCGATTTTAAAGAATACAAATAGTAACATAGATTAATCCCTAAGATTATAAAATAATATCCCTTATGCTATACATGGTTTGGCTATGAAACCAGGCAGATAAGGTTCAATGTCACTGCAACAGTTCTCATGTATACTAGCAAAATCACTGTTTTAAAAATACATTTCCTGACAGTTGTTAAATTCTGTATTAACATTCTGCATTTAACCTATGAAGGTCACTTCCAAGGCCTGTCTCTACTTTTTTGGTGGTTCTGTATCTATATGGACCTTTGAGCTATGAATCTTATAGAAAGCTAGATTAAAGCAAGGTGAACAATCCAGAACCACCATAAAATCTCAGCACCACTTATTGGAAAATTAAAGGCATCACATTTCAGGAAAAACAGGTAAGAAGAAGAGACAGAGCTTGGAACACTTGCTTACTAAAAAAAAAAAAAAAAAAAAAA
>VWZG01000620.1:0-107458 GCA_013396735.1 Grallaria varia
CTTGCTGAGGGTACATTTTATTCCTTTGTCCAGGAAGGGATGAAGGGAATGGTTTCCTTCGTCCCCTTCAGCAATGAAGGTCATTGCCATTTGCTTCAGTTTCCCCCTCTTTAACGGACTTTTTCTTTGATAATAAATTAGTTAAAGCTGTCAAGTGTGTTGAATATGCAGCACAAGTGTCAGGTGGAAGGGAAGGAGATTATTTCCGAACATATTTCACAGTCTATGCGGAACATCTCTTACCATATAATCTTGTTGATTGCCAGACATTGAAACAGTGCAATTTTCCTTTAAACCATGAGATTTGAATGGAGTCACTGAGGACTTGGCAATTTTAGATATTTTTTCATAATCTACTTATGCCCACTTCTGCCAGCCACTGCTATCTGTGGAAAATCTAGCTGGCTTTCTCCCTGTGTTAGTGCAGTCCCAAATAAAGAGTTTCATCACCACTAAAAAGTGATATTTCCATGAAACCAACTTAATGATACAGATTAAAGATGACAGGTGTGACAGATACTTTAATTTCTGTTTATTGGAAAACCTGAAGGGTTCCTGGTTTGTTTGCAAAGCAGAGCTGCTTGAGAAACAGGAATAAAAGGATTTTAGTAGTATTCTATCCTTGGAAGCTTCTGAAACTCCACTTCTGCACAGCCACACAGTTCCTGCTTTTACTTAATTGAAACTATTTGTTATTTCATGATGGTATTTATCTGGGCACCTCTTGTACCAAAAGAGTTCCAGCAAGACTGTGCTAGCTCCTGGCCAGCAAAATAGACTCAGCCCTGAAAAACCTACGGTACTGAAGTCTGGAGAGCAATAGAAAAGACAAACTGCATGGCCGAGTAAGTCCCTGCAGCTTACTGGCAGTGCTCGTCTTTCAAGAATCTCCCCATTTCAGTGCTGCTTTTATGACAGTTTCTGACCACATTGCAAGTGGTGTTTTAGGCTGTCTTTCAGCAAGACGGTCCCCAGGGCCAGAGTAAGATATTTCCTCTGTGATATCTGCGAGAAAAGTGTTAGAGAATCCCAGTAGCTGTCCAGCCCTCAACTCCTCACTGCAGTGCTCTTGTTTTTGCCAGATGCAACAGTGGAGAATTTACAGCTACCTGACCATGCTGAGCCTTTTATCTCATCGGGGACGGAGATGGGCCATACAGTAATGCATATTGATCCATGCCCCTAAATGTAGTTTATGTCTTACATTTCTGGGCTGAACTATATCAAGGGGAAAGCAGACCATTACAGCCCAGTCTCCCCTGCGCAGATGCAGCGTGAATGATGACAAGCCTTTCAGGCTGAATGGATGTAGGCATACAGAGGATGATGGCTCAGATGTTGTAACTGTCCATAACTGAGTGGATGTGCATGCTTAAGCCTGCCACAAATCTCAGGTAAAATGAGTTAGCTTGAAAATCAATAAGAGATCTTAAGAGCACTCATTTGATTGTTTGCGATAGCTCAGCTGACCTGGGGTACATCACTAAGTAGAAAGATCTTGTGCCTATGCCTAAACCTTTCTTTTCTACGCCTAAACCACAGCCTATGCTTGGGGCAGTAGTGAACTGCCAAAGGGACAATCCCCTGTCCATGTCCTGAGAAGTGCAAAGGCAGCTGGTGGTGCAAAGGAGGCATTGCCTCTTGGCTCAGTTGCACAAGTTATTGTATCCAAGTCCTGAAGAGCACTGGGAAGAAGAGAGCTGGTTTTTGAACAGACCAAGAAGGCATTCTCTGGGAATTTACCCAAGTTTTTCTTTTTTATTTTCAGAATAAAGTCTACTGTACTCCTGTAATTGAGCAGGAAAAGCGTTTTGCACTCAGCTGGTGGGCAAGATTAAAATCGAAGGATTTGAAATGTGCACATATGTTTCTTGATCATTTTAAAGTAATGTAATTTTACTAAATGTTCATCACTGCTATTGTTCTTTCCCCTGATGAGACAGAATGTAGGTGACAAAAACCTGTGACGGGTGGTGGTGACCTGATCCAAGAACTATTCCGCATATGCAAGAGCACCTTCTCACCGCAGTTAGATGATGAAGGAAAGGAGAACCCATGTTCTGTAACAGGCATGATGAAAGGTCAGAGGAGGGTTAGAAATGCAGAGCAGGGTCAGCCCTCCTCATGTATCCATCCCTTCAGGAGTGGGCTGCTACTGCCCTGGTACGCAGGAGGTGCAGCACATCAGCACCACTGCTTTGTCCAGTCCAACAAATCCAACTGAGCAGCAGCATTTCTTAATAAAGCCACTGTCACACAGTCCACAGCTGGTGAAGGGCAGGGACAAAGTCGATTTGATGGATCTCTGCTCAAGTTTTCACACAGAGTAACATGTACCTCGTGTCTGAGTGCCCACAGACATAGTGGGGTACTGGTGTGTCAGCACTGCAGGTGCTCCCCAGCAGTGCAACCACTGAAGTTCTTCTGAAGACTGGTTTGATGGAGTATATGAGGATGCTTTTTCCCCTTAACTTAAAAAAATATGCAAATTCTGTGTGACTTTTCTATCCCCTGCAGTCTAAAGTAGTTCTGCTGTATGATGAAGAGTGGGTTTTTAAAACTTTGTTTGTCACTTGGGCTATGGGATATATCCAAACACATCCAGATTGGGCTTTTAGGGTTTCTTCCTTGCTTCCTCTCCCTCCTGGAGATATCCAACTTCAGCTGTAGTTGAAGTTAGTAATTCTCTTTATGCAGGCAAATGTAAGATATATTTTATGAGGTATCTTATGGAACTGATGGGGGAAAATAAATAATAGCAATATTAATAAAAAAAGAGTGTTATCCAAACTGAAAGTGTTGCAAGGATAAACAAATCAGAAAAAGGTGCAGTTTGCTTATGATACAGTAATTTTATGAGCCATAATTTTTCAGATGAACTGAAGCTATCATCATTATCAACTAATAACTCTAAGAATGACTTATCTAACTTGCTACTGCCTATGGTATTTCTGGAGTGTGAAAGAATATTAAATTGTCTAGAAGAAACTGGTGCTGCCTAAAGGACATTAGAATAAACGAACCACAGAATTTAAAGTGTTACCCTTTCAGAAGAAAAGAAACATCCTTCACAAAATGCACAAGGGTGTATGCATTCTGTGGCTTCTGAAATATCTGTGCTGTTCTTCCACACAAGAGCAACAATAATGCTGGATGAGATCTTCTTTTTTTTGCAATAAAGAACCTCCAGTAATATCAAAGGGCTCGTGGCCCTGGGGTGAGCTGAACTCTGCTGCAAAGGGCTTGGGGGAAGGTACAGCAGTATCCAAAGAGATGTGAAAATAACAGAATTTTCTACACTGTTTAATGAAAGTGAGCAAAAAGCTTGTAACAAAAATTTGCATTTAATTCTGGAGAAAGTAAAATACTTTGTTCTGCTTTTTCTTCCTTTTTTTATTTTTTTCCTTTTTCCCCTCAGTTTTAGAGCAGCTGCTAAGTAAACAGTTTAAAGAGCAACAACAAAGGATGTTAAGCATCCATTTAAGAAGAGTTAACCTTTTAAAAGCAGAATTAAATATCAAAACAAAGCTGGATGGTTTAGAATGAAAAGTTTATATGTTCAGTTTTGAAAATGTCACCACTAATCTCCTGGATCTTCCTCAAAGCCACTCCTGTCGTCCTACATCCAACGAAATGGACTCAAGTGGCCACAGATCTTTATTCAATGCAAATCTGCTTGGTGAATTTGCTATTTGCTGAGGAAATCAAGCAAACAGAAAAAAGCAAATCTCTTTGTTTTGATCACCTCTCTTTCTGCTTAGCTAGGGCAGAGGTGGTAGCAATTATTCTGAGAGCAAGATAAATCAGTCACTGCAGGACTGTTGACACTCATGATCATCTGATGAGGTTTCCAAGGGCCTGTTATTTCATCTGGAGATTTTGCAGCACCTTCAGTGCCTCTGCCTCCGACAAACCAGAGGGAGGAGGTGGCAGAAGTCAGCTACACCAGGCGATGTGGGCTCCTCTGCTGTCCCAGGAGCAGGATGGAAACCTTCTTTGTGGAGGCTGCAAAGCTGTTTCTATAAAGAACGGGGCATCTGGGTGAAGTTTAACTGCGCCTGAACGAGAACTAGTTTGGTCTACTGATAATTAACATGTACAGGTCTCTGTGCCTATAGAAGGCAATGAAAACCTGTACAAGGCAATTACAATGTGTTTGTTTTGGTGCTTTTTTGTTTGGTTTTTTTGTTGTTGTTGTTTTTTTTTCCTTTTTTTTTCCCCCAATTAGTTTTGCAACATGAAACAAAAAGGAGAAGGTAATCCAGAAGAATGCACTGTATAAATTGGAAAGCTGTAAGTTGTTCAGGAAAAAGTTTCTTGGCTCATTGAAACATGCCAACATGATACAATAATAATATTTTTCGCTTTAATAATTGAACCTGGCCATAATGTTTTGTTTACCTTGTTTGGAAAAGATTATTTCATTTTTTATTTCCATTTTGTTAACTCTAAATAGTTATCATTTGACAGAGGATTTTCCCTTATGTTTTCTTTTACCTTTAAAAAGTTTTTTAAATGTCAATATTCTAACATAAAGTTGTAATCAATAATCAAGTATATTTAAAAATATTCATAATTTAAAGTTATATTCTTACATCACAGTTGGAATATTTCAAATGATGCAGAAGAATTTTTAGCTGTATATAAAAGGAACATTTGATTAAGAATAAATCATATTTGACATGTCAGAACAGTGTGTGCGCTGAAAGCTTTTCATTTCCAGTAGTGCCGTGTTTTTATAACTCAAAATCAGGTCGTTGTTCCCTTCTTTTTCTGTATCTTATTCCGAGCAATGTATTTGCTTTCAAATATAGTACTATTGCTGCAAAGAGAGCTGAAAAAAACTCCAGATAATTTCCTCAGAGAAAAGAATGCTAATTAGTTACCTCCATGACTGCTGTAGCCTTTTGAAACCCTGAGCATGATTCCAACAATCTCAGTGGAAAATAAAGAAAAGAAGATAATCTTTTCCCCATCAGAGGTGGAAAGCTGACTGCATCCTAAAGGGCACAGGTGGGCTGGGCACAGAGGGCTCCTGGTGCTTTGCGGCAGGGCTGGGGACAATTCCTGCAAAGAACTTTTGGGAGTATGTGCCAACTCTCCAGCATTTCTTCAGCCAAGAAAGGACTGTATTCAAGGGCTCAGTCAGGACCAGTCCCACAGTCAAAGACAATGACAACAGCTGAACTTCTCACTGGATCGCTGGCTATCCTTTGTTGGGCAGGGCATTTTGACTTCACTATCGATGTAAAAAACCCTTGGCAGGGATATCATGGCAGTTTTTGGGACTGTCATTAACAGAAAAGCAGAATGAAAGCAGCTTACCCCTTGGTGCTTCCTTTCTCCTCTCCCTGCCTTGCAAACTCAAAAAATGAGACTTGCATGATAGAGTGAGTCCATCGACCACAATGCATTCCACTGCACTGAAGGGCTGCAACACACGGCTGTTTCTGCAAGACAAGCTGGATTCCAGGTTTTAAATACAGGATGATTGCTTGCTCCCTCAGTGGAGCTTCTAAAACTCTGAAAACTAAGTGATTCATTCTCACTTGTGAATGAGAACATGAGCCTCTTCTGTAACATTCCTCATTGATTGATCTTCAGGTGCTTTGTCATGGAGGTCAGCCTTAGCTGTGTTGACAGCTGGGAAAGGAGGGATTTTCCCCAGGGCACTCGTGGTAAGGGAAGGGCCTGAGATCCCTGCCAGCCTATCTCCCTAGCAGTAGTTACCCAGCACCCTGCGCTCTGCTACTCCTGTTTCCTAAAAATTACCTCCTAAAAATGGAGACCACGTATTTCTGGGCATCATCTCTCCTCTCCCTGTGCATGTTCGTGCCTCCAGACTTGTTGGTTGGCACTGTGCTGCACAGATATGAGTGCCCGTGCGATTTCTACTTCACCATTTTTGATTACAGAAGTTCCAAAATGGACCCCACAAATGTTTGCCCAATCTGTGGTGGTCTGGAAAGAAAATGTCAGGCTTAAGGAAGTGGCATTTCACCAGCACATTACTTTCTCTGTCCGTTTCTGATCTCTTTTCAGTTAGGGCAACATACCGAAGGGTATTTGTTCCAAATAAGACTAATTACTGTGCCCAAAGATGGTAAATTATTAAAAAAGACATTGCATATGGACACAAAGCATGATAGGATAAATTAGTTTACAACTGTGTAATAACCCAGCATAAATGTGCTCAGAGTGCAGTGCTGCCCGACAAGGCAGCACATAGAAAGGGGTTGTTCAGTGGGACTGCAAATTTATTCTCTATGATACAGAGATATTTCAGAGCTCCTTTAAAGGATCGTTCTGTAAAGAGGTAAGAAAATTGCAACTTCTACATGCAATTTGTTTATAAAATATAGTAGCTTGGAGCATCTTAGTGAAAAAATATCTGCCCAAATGGATTAGGACGTTGGAGATGATTCACATAAATGTCTTTTTCCTATTCAGCTTAATTAACTTCAAAGTAGATGAATTCTTATTGGTGTAGTGGAAAGAAAATGAAACCAGTGTCAGGAGACAGTCTCCTGCATGCAACTGCTTGGTATATCCCGATTTTTGAAGTTGTAAAGGCATAAAATTTTTGCTCATTAAATTTTAAAAGCTTTCTTACTTCCTAGAATTATAGCATGGAGTTGTAAATGTTGTGTGAAATGAAATGTACTTCCCTACACAAACAACATACAGTGGGATAGCTTTGGAATTACTATTATGGTCTCCTATTCACAGTAATACTTAGATCAGTCAGCCATTAAGATAAATAAATAAAAATACCCACCAGGACAAAAAATGTCACTAAAAATAAGAAAGGATGGAGATATTTTAAAGTACTCCACTTGTGTGTGGAGAAAATCAGTAGCTAATTCATATACTTAAGAAAAACATTTTCAGTATTTTGCCTCTTTCTTCCATTCTGTTACTAGAGACTGAAATTCTTTCTGGACAGAAGGACTCATTGCCAGATCAAAATCCTCTTTTTACATATTCCTATATTAAGCAGAAGAAAAGGGGTTTACAAAGGCATGCCCGGCTGAATCCAAACTTCACCAATACACACTGCTCTCAAATCTGTGTGACCAGATGTCCTCTGACTGTTCTCATTATAGGTGGATGTAAAATCTGAAGTCTGACTTATGATTCCCAGCTGACCCTCACTGGTAAGGCCTTCTTCCAACTTGTTATTAAAAACTTATAATAACCACATTTTAATAGCAGTTAAAGAGCTTCCCTCAAGTATACTATCTTGGCCATTTCCTTAGAGGAAAACTACTCATTATACAAATTTGCAATAATATGGTGAAGAAATACAACAGTGTTATTAAAATCCAGATTACTTGCTCAGAGATTTCTTCAGGGCCTCAGGCTGCTATTTAAACTAATTTTCATGTAAACAGCACCATGAAGATAAAATGCTACATGCAGAAAAAAAAATTTCTGCGGAATGGAAGCTACTATCCAAGTTTCACTCCCAATTCAGTTTTTGCCACTTGATTTATTTTGTTTAAAATTACTTGGAAGAGATCAAGGTTCTTTTGCCTTGACTTCTATTCTATTCTATTCTATTCTATTCTATTCTATTCTATTCTATTCTATTCTATTCTATTCTATTCTATTCTATTCTATTCCATTTCTTACTCTGAATGTCAGCGATACATTAAACAGCATGTCTAATGTATCATATGCTTCTTCTGTAATCTTCTCTCCACTGGGAAAGTCGTATGGAATAATATTTCATTCTGGATTTTTTTTCCAAGGCAATTCACACATCCTGACATAGTTTTATGTTAGTGAAGGGCAAAACAAAGAAATGCTCTTAAGCTAGGAAGTTTTACTTCCTTTGTCTCGAACTTGTTACTATCATCAGTGTCCAGCATTCTTGGAGTAGACACAGGCAGACTAAGGTTATTGCCTTTGATGGAAAAGAGGGTTATTTTAAAGGTATGTTTTCCTCCTTCTTGGAGTAGAGACCTAACACCATGATGTTCTGGGAAAGAGACAGAAATGGTGGTTTGAGACAGTCTGCATGGTGGGCTTTGATTCCTGGAATTCATGGAGTTGTCAACTCTGAAATAATTTAGTGAGTGCCCTTCTGGGAAGCTGAAAGGTGATCTGGCAGCAAACTAGAAAAACTTCCCAAAGAGAATGTATCTTCCCAAAGAGTCTGGTCCGCAGCTCCAGTTTTGAAATCAAGCTGAGTCTGTGTTCTGTCACAAATTTATCAAAATCAAAATGGTTCCACAAAAACATGATGCCACCTTTAGAACTATTTCTTGGCTCTGAGAATAGAGTCAGAACCAGTTTTGGAGTAATATTAGCACACCTTGAAATGCAAAATGCCCTGTGGTTTCCTCCAAGCATTGGGTGGCTCCAGTGGCTCATCCTCACACTGGTTCTATGTTAAGGAAACTTCCCTGTTTGGCCATCCAGGAGCTGCTCTGGCAGCCATTCTTGCACTACTTGAGCAGGGACAGATGCCCATTTGCAGCTGCACCCCCTGCCACTCTTACAGTCAGACCGGGATGCCTCAATGGTTCAACCCTAGATTCGCATTGCAAAGTCTCAGACAACCAGGTCCTCAAAATAATTCAGTCAGGGTGCAATAACTAAATAAGAAAATAACAATATCACTGCTTGAGCTGGATGCCTCTGAGGAGGGACCCTGCACAAAGGAAACTCAGGGCTTTATTCTCTTATAGAGCATGAAAGTCTGGGGGTCTTCAGCTCCTGCCATGACTCTGAGTGTCTGGTCCCCTGGCTGGGCCACAGGTCTCTGTGCCCTTTGTTCTGCAAAGGGTCAGCATTTCGGGGCCTCTTTCCTCAGGCTCCTGCCCCCCAGAGCTCAACCTGGAGCTTGCAGTGCAGCTGCACAGTGACCTGCACTGAATGTGTTCCTCAGCCTCTGAATCTGTACCTGCAGGTGAATCAGGATGAAGCGCCAGCAATTAACCTCCGTGATCAAAAACATGCCATGTGTGTCTCTTTCAGCCACTGACTTCACCTCTGCTTGAGCAAGTGCTAGTATTTAGTCAGTTTTTGATGGACAGCTGTGAAACTGTATGAAAAGTTTCTTGAGACTTTTGAGTGTGCGTGAAGGACAAAGCATCCACACTATTAACGTTTTTACCATGCCTGTAGACCACAGAGAATGCTTATGCTGAGAAGAGATCAAGAGTCTGAGTAGCTCAGAGATGAGCACAGACATTTTAGGATCTGATGGGGTGTGCAAAGACAGACCTCACAATCCTTGACTCCTGTAACTTACAAATATTGTTTAATGGTTCAGGTGCCATTGGATTCTTATGCACAAGGCAGTTGATCTATAAAACATATGGCATTTTGAAATATTGATCTCTTCTGTGCCAGTGAGTAAGAGATATTAGTGTAGCATGGGATTCCATTTGTAACACTGGGATTAAAGGCAGGGAAGTGGAAAATTGGAATAGACCTGAATTCATGTGAAGTGGAAAGTACAGCTGGCAGTATTACTAAAGTGGGAGAATAACAAATAAAAGCATGTTTGGGTTTTTTTTAAAAATCATTTTAAAAAATCACATAACAGCTACTGAGGTAACAGAGTGAATGTATCCAAATGAATGTTAGGTCACTTTTAATTTTACTGGTAATGTAAAGTTACACTATATTCCACCAGAATGGGACAAAATAAAGAGTAATACCAAAGAGAAAATTAACAAGCTTTTTCTTTACCAAGTAAACAATTATCTGTATTTTAAAGTGTCACTTGGTCTGAGTCTGTTCTCAGTCCCATGAAATGTATGTTTGTGAATTAAACAAAACAAAGCAAAAGCAAAATCCCAACATCTGCTCAATTCCTGCAGGTTGTTGCCTGGATCCTCTGCTGGTCAACCTATTCACATCAGCAGTATATTTTTCTCCCTTCTTTTTTGGACCCCAGTTTCTATTTTCCTCTGTTTTCTTTGTTGGAAGCATGGGAAAATTGGGAAGAATTCCAGAAACTAGAAATTTTAAGTATTTCTAGTGTTCTGCATAATAATACTACTTTTTTCTTCCTTTTTCCTTTCTGTTCATGGTTAGCCTGTTAATAAGAACAATAACCTGTGTTTGAGCATGGTGTCAGCTTTAGGACAACAGCTTCAGTCCTTGACTGAAGATGTTAAAATGCGGAAAATTAATGAGCACATTTTATTTAAACAAGACAATATCACAAACAAACAAAACCATAAAAGCTTAATTTCTGTGCAAATTTTACCTGGTGTAATGTGAAGCCAATGGTTCTGGTGCTTTCCTGTGACAGATTGAGTCCTTTACTATATGGTATTTTCTCTCAATGAAGGCACTTATACATTGCAATTAAGTAACTACTGATTTCTTTGATGAGCAGATTAAGCTTTTTAAGTATTTTAATATGAGCATTTTCCAGCCCTAAAATCACTTTAATTTTTAAAAGTGATCCAACGTTATCTGGTAAAAAGTCATATATCTCTTCAGCTTTTCATCTCACAGGACATTATTTCTTTATTTTCATAATAGTACAAGACAAACTGCTTTAAAAAAAACTTAGCTATTATTTTTAACATGATATAAAATCCTACATTCACACAATAGATGATGTAGTTTTTACATTGAGTTTAGTGTTGCTCTATTGAAATTAGTGGAAATCTTACCAACAGTTTCAATGGTAGTAGAATTAAACAATATTGAGCCGTTCTGAAATTCTCAGGTCAGTTACATTTCTATTCTAAAGTCCTAGGGGAAATGTGACAGAGTGAATGCAGTTTCATAGTGATTGGTGGAAATTATTGACAGTTTAATGGCAATCATTGCATTGGAAACCTCAGACAACACAACCTTCGATGCACTCTGTAGCCCTGTTTCCTGACTCAAATACCATTATAATAATGAAAAATATTACCCTGATTTTATTTGGGTTTGAATCTGAACCTGGTTTTGAGAATTAAGTGTTTGGAGAACCAAGCAGACCACAAAGGACTTGCTATCTCAGATGGCCCCTTAATGTATCCTGTGGGTAAGGCAGGGCTGTATACCCAGGGATATCAGGATTCAGTCTCTGCTGCTCACAGCATTGCACCTTGGGGAGGTCAATGGAGGTGCTCCTATTTATTTGAATAGTCACATAACTGAGCCCTATAGGTTTTCACTTTTAAAAAGCATCTTAGAGGCTTTGGCAGAGGAGTTGTTTTAAGGAAAAAGGTAAACTAATCTAAATACCCCCTGATTTTCCAAAAATAACACAGAGGGCAGAGACAGGTTTTCCTTTTAGAGAAAGGATGTCAAAGAAACTGGAGCACTTGGGCAGTGTGTGTGGGATAGCTCTCTGTGTCTATGTCTCTGCTCAGCCTGGAGAAAGAGTCATCCACTTGTATGTGGTGCCAGCTCTCAAAAACAACAGTTTTGAATTTGCCATAAAGCATATTTAGGAAGTTAGGGAAATTTGTCAGAGACTGTGTGTGTGTGTGCGTGCGTGCGTGTGCGTGTGTGTGTACACGGGTCTGTCAGTGACTGCGTTGAGGTAGCAAGTGAGGCATTGAGGAAGAGACAAAACTGGGAAAGACAGTTTTGTCAGCAGCACTTTGAACCAGCTGGTGATGAAAGGGGCCTGGGGTTAAACTTTGAAAAATTCTGCAATGGGTGTAATGTGGTAGTAACACCAGGAAAGATGCAGAGGATGTGTCGCTCAGGGCAAAAGAAGTGGGCAGGGATTAAAGATGATTCAGGGGAAAAATCACAGATTCACAGACTCACAGAATCATTAGGTTGGAAAAGACCTCTGAAATCAACAAGCCCAAGTATTTTCTGTTCACCACCTTGTCAACTAGTCCATGACACCATGTGCCACATCAGCAATTTCTTGAACACCTCCAGGGTGACTCCACCACCTCCCCAGACAGTCCATTCCAATGGTTAACAATCCTTTCCATTAAGCATTTCCTCCTGATGTCCATCCTGAGCCTCCCTTGATGCCACTTGAGTCTGTGTCCTCTTGCCCTGTCATTAGTTGCCTGGAAGAAACTGACCCCAAACTTGCTACCACCTCCTTTCAGGTAGTTACAGAGAGTGACAAGGTCACCTCTGACCCTACTTTTCTCCAGGCTAAACAACCCCAGCTCACTGCTCGCAGGACTTGTGCTCCAGACCCTTCACCATCTCTGTTGCCCTTCCCTGGACATGGTCCAACACCTCAATGTCTTTCTCGAACTGAGAGGCCCAGAACTGGACACAGTAGCCGGGGTGTGGCCTCACCAGTGCTATGTACAGGGGAATACTCATTGCGCTGCTCCTGCTGGCCATACTACTCTTGATAGAAGCCAGGATGCCATTGCCCTCCTGGGCACGCACTGGCTCGTGTTCAGCTGCTGTCAACCAGCATCCCCAGGTCCTTTTCTGCTGGGTCACTTTCCAGCCACTCTTCCCCCAGACTGGAACTCTTCAGGGGGTTGCTGTGGCCCAAGTGCAGCACCCAGCACTTGGTCTTCTGAACCTTGTACCAGTGTTCTTGGCCCATCAATCCAGCCTATCCAGTTCCCTCTGCACAGCAGATCTACATTCCCACCCAACTTAGTGTTGTCCACAAATTTACTGAGGGTACACTCAATTGCCTCCTCCAGATCATCAATAAATGTATTAAACAAGACTGGGTCCAGCACTGATCCCTGGGGAACAGCACTTGTGACTGACTGCCACCTGGATGTAGCTCCATTCATCGCCACTCTCTGGGCATGGCCATCGAGCCAGTTCCAACCCAAGTGAAGAGAGCACCTGTCACAAACGGTGCGACTGTCAATGCATCAGCCTCTGGATGTGGTTAAGTCACAAAGGGAAAAGGTGGAGGTTAGGCATGTATATAGCAAGTCTGTATGGTGTGGGGAACATCAAACACAACCATGGCGCAAATATCAGGCAAAATAAGGTGGTAGGTCATATCTTAATCTCTCTACAGTTCTTAATAAATTCGTGTGTCCTACAATCCTGAAACAGTTTTGAATAAGAGCAAGGAAGGAAACCTCTTACACTTCCAGTTTGGCTTTGTTTACTTGCTTTGTTCTGTTCAGGTAACAACCTTGGCATAGGATGTCCCTAGAGGGATTAAGGACTAATTTAGAAGAAGGCTTGCTCTTGTCTTGTTCTACTGACATAGGAATGATGGGGATAAAAACAACTGTATTTATTTCAGAGAGTAATTTAACGAGTGTCTTTCCCAACAGCTGAGCAACAGATACACAGTTAGAAAGGAGTCTGGAGCTGGACTGTGCATCTGCAATAATTCAACGAAAACCTTGCTAAAATCCCCATCTGTTTTGAACATCACCACGTATTTAATGTACACTTAGCTAGTCTATATTTTAAATAGACTTTTTAATCACTGCCTTAATAATTTAGTGCACTAGCAGAAGAAAGAATAATAAAGTGAAATATTTTTTAAATTAAAATTCCTTTTAATTTACCTTTTAGAGTGACAATACACAGTCACTGATAATGGTTATTTTCAAACTACCCTTCTAAAAGTTTCAGCTTTGTCAAGAAAATGTCAGATTTTTTAAAAAAGAAGCTGAAAACAACCAACCTTTTGGTTGGGAGAGTTCTGAATATATTTTGGAAATATTTCAAGTAATTGTTATAGGAGTTATAGAGAAGATAAACATTTTCAAAAAGCACAACAACAGCAACAGCAACATTTTTTTCTTTTTTTTTTTCTTTTTTTCTATGAAGCAGGTTTCAAACATTGGCTGGTTTATGAGTGAGTTTCCTCCCCATGTAAGATTTTCAATATATTTTCTGCTAACAAGGTTTTAAAGTTTATAAGTGTTTGTGTTTCTAACCCTCTTTTATTGGCTTTTTGAAATTTAGTGAAAGCTTTAGCAGATACAGACACACAGACTGTGTGAGCTTAGTTAGTGCTTGTTAAATGTTATAAATATGCCTAAAACTAAAAGTGCAGCAAGCGCTTTATAAGCAGTTTTAATATATAAGCAATTTAAATTGTTTATAAGGAGTAAACTATTTGAGTTAACAACACATTTGACTGTGACTGTGGGAAGTGCTCCATAAACTGTTGAATGTTTGGAGCTCTTGCTTTAAGCGTTGTTTTTTTTGGATTTCAAATTCCATTTTTCCTGCTCTTAGATAAAATTGTTTTCCTGCTTCTTCATGAAACCATTTTCTCCCTGAAAAGGATTGCCAAAGGCTTCTCATTCCCCTCCTCAACCCTTCAAGAACCTGAAAGCTGAAAATATTTCATGTTTCAGCCATAAATGGTTTTGGTTTATCTGTATGTCCTGTAATTTTCTTTCATATTTTGTTTTAAATTGGACTCAGAATAAAGTAGGTGAACACATACATTAGAAAACAATCATTAGCGTGTTACTACAGTAAAATACACTGACAGGTCCTTTGACTGCTTGTGATGAAATAACACAGAGGAAGAACTTTAGTTTACATAATTCGTGTACTTAGTTATTTAAATGTGACTAAAAGCAAGAAATGAGGCCCAAACACCTGAGAATCTGCAGAAATACCCTCCAGGTAGAAGAACTAATAGTCATAGTAAAAAACCCCACATCATAAACTGAATTACAAACATCAATAAAATTCCCCATTTAAATCTTTTCCAGTATGATATCAATAACAAAATTTCCCTTTGCCTAGTGCTTCTAATGGTAACATAATGAAAATGTATCTGGAAGCACTGCACCTCAAGTTTCGCTGGTTAGAGAAGAAGTAGCCAGCACTAGAGGAAGCACACCTCAACCTCCTGTCGTAAGCAAAGGGTTTTGCGTCTGGACCTGTAAGTCATCACCTCTGTGCTGGATATTACATCAGCATTCATGTTTTAGCTCAGCTCATGAGTAAGTTTTTGAAGTGAATGTCCTGACTGTCCCTACTTGGTGTGCTTTAGTTAACACTGTAGAATGTCTTTGTGGTGCATGATCTGGATTCCTCTCGGCTGAAATAACAAAATCACCTCTCAAGGCAGGACATGAACCCCAGAAAAGTAGCTAAGGTGGTTCATCTGCTACTGAGCAGTCAGTAGATATGACAAGGCTAAAGCTACTGTGAAATAAAATCCCCAGAACAAATACAATGTGGACATCAGGTCTGTATCACAAAGAGGTTTGTCCACCGTGTCTCAGCTCTGTTGATGGAGACATAGCAACAGACACCTACCCCGCACCTACAGTGTCTGCATAAAGAAAGTGTGTCCATTGTCTGGTATGAGCATTAAGCGCCTGACATCTTTGAAATGATGTAGGCACAGCTGTCTTGGGAGAGGATCCCTCCATCTCTGCTCCACACATGCGTTATTTCTTAATATGCAAAAAGAAAGAACCCAACTTGAGCGCAACTGGATTTACACCTTTTGAGAAAAAAATTGTGTATTTGAAGTATGGCTTCTTCCAGAGCTGCAGCCGTAATGTCAGCTTTTCTCAACCCTCTGAGAGAGCCTGCAGAGTCCAGATTACACTTTACACAGGTGGAAGCAAGCGTACGAGCAAGGGGCTGGTACCAGGCAGAGCTGTCAGGGAGGCACTTTTATCACCTGTGCTTAAAAGGGAAGAAATTTCAATCTCTCCATCTGGCAGAATCGAGTATGGTAAAGACAAACCCTTGTTCGTTCATGTTCTGCCTTCTCACGAGTTATTAAAGATTGGTCCTGGTGATGTCTGTGGGGCATAATGTGAGCAGCCTGTTCCTTCATGACTAATGGTCTTGCACTGGAGTTAAATCACTCATCCCATGGAGTTATCATTTCCATTGCACTGTGGTAACAATTATCTAAATAACTAATAAATGAGGTGCTTCTGCTTGTGTGACTTGGCTCAGACTGCTCACTTTAGTGCAGTGCTGGAAGATTTGAGTTTCCATGACATCCAAGGTGAGCAGTAATAAATGTCATTTGTGAAGGATTCCTCAAAAACTGTCTCTGCAGCCCTCACCTCACCGCTGAGAAGCAGCAGCACACGCTGGAGGGGCAGGAGCACCGTCAGCCCCAAATAAAACTGCTCAGGAGAAATGTTTTCCCTCAGCCAGACAAAGGTGAAGAGAAACATGAGTTTCGCTACCTCAGTCTGTAATCACCAGTTTCAAAAAGCATCTCAGTCTCCTTTGAAAAGGCATACTGCAGGAAATGAAAAGAAAGACTTTGGGAGAACAGAGAAAAGAAAGTTTATCTTTGTGGAGAAAGGGATCTCGTTTGCTATATTCAGAAATGACAATGTAAAACCAGGCTGGGAGAGAAGGGGCTGAGGTACTAGTTTCAAGAAACTAGTGGGATATAACTTTTATCTCTATCTAAAGACATTTAATCATCTTATCTTGTGCATCTGCACTACGGGGCCACCATTCAGCTCTTTTTCTGGGGCTGTAAGACACACATTGATCAGACTGACAAGTCTAAGGAAGGTTCAGTAAGTTGACAGCAGCAGGATGTTACTGTCAGGAACAGGCTTAGAGCAGCTGAGGTCTGAAAGATGGAAGAACTTGATATTTGTGCTAACATCAGTTCAAGTTTTTTATTCTGTTTAAAATATAGTTTTTATAGTTTTAGTATTGAAGGAGACTGTATGAAGGACAAGCAAGTGCCTCAAGCAGAAGGTATTCTAAGAGGTCATACTGGTCTCTTCCTACCTCAAAATTTTTGAAACTGGACTTTGTACGAGAACTTGCCATAGCCCTTCCATGGAATGGATGCTTTTCACTTTGTCATCAAGGTGGCATGAATATGCTGCTAAACGAAACTGCCGCAAAGGTATCTGAGCTTTTGGAGAAGTTATTGCCTGAGACTTTATGAAAGCCACATGGCATATGGAAACAGCATATGGAAACTTGTTAACACTGAAAGGTAAGGAAAAAAGTGGCAATGAGTGATGAACTTCCTGGAAATGTTTAAAAAGCTGAATCATAGTCATCTGCAGAATTCCTGATGGAGTACATTGAGATTGATATGAAGTCAAGAGTCATCCAAAGCTCTCCATCACCTGAATGATAGCAAAGAGCCAGACACTAACCATATGTCAACTACAGGTTGCAGAAATTTTGCCTCCTGAGAGAAGAGGGTATGAAATCATTAGCACATCCTAGAAATGCGGAAAGTGAGGGATTGTCACGTAACCACACAAAGAAAACTACCTATCAATACTGTATCAGCTAATGAGTTTTTCACTCTGTTACCTACAACAAGGGAAACTTCTGCATTTTTATTTCAAATAGAATCAGAGGAATACTTGAAAAAACATCTGTAACATTGGCAGGGGTGAATTTGGCACCTCTGTGTGGAGAAGATACTTCTACTTGAGCAATTTATCATGCAATGGCAGGTCTGAATCCAATAGTAATTAGTGTTTAATTGACTTTACTGGCACATTCAATGCTTTGTACCTTCTCTAATTATAGAATATCCTTTGAGTATTTGCATTTTCATCAAAGTTGATTTTTACAAGAATACTACCTGTATTAGAATGGCTTGAGGTCCTGTGTTACAAGTGATGGACTAGTTTAGGAGTCAGCCCTAGCATTGTCACTCATAAAGTACTAAACAGACAATAACCTCTTTCATCTTAATAAATCCCAAAGCTCTGTTACAGAGTAAATAATAACTAAACAGATGAACATTTACTGAAAATATATACTTCAAAGAAGATACATACCACATTAAAAATATATATTGAGCTTCAAAACACCCTCACCATCTAGCCATTGCTTATCAGGTTTAACTGCACACGGGGATAAAAGAGTTGTGTGATTTCACAGCCCTTGTAATTAGAGATTCTCCTCCAATTACATTCAAATTTGGCAGCCTGTGTTACTATTATCCTGACTGTATCTCTTTCTAGGATGTTGTGCTGATTTGCACTCCAATTCTCTGCCCATTAGGGAGGTAGTTTGTCTCTTGAGGCCTCCTGAATCCAATGGGAATCTTTCCAGTTAGTTCAACCATTGCTGGATCAAGATTGCCATAAATTCTAGCTTGTTTCTTGATGTTTGCTTCATTTGCCTATGTGCCTGGCCCAGACCAGTGCACTCTCTCCTTCAGACTAGTGTTTCATGTCTATTCATTTCTAGTTGCTGTTTGGATGGAGCCAAAAATGCAGATTCTTGCATGAGGCAGTAAAAATGTCAGGCTTCAGCATTGCCTGGAATAATGAGAAACAACTGATTTTACATGAGATAATTCGCAATCTGCCAACAAACAAGGCAACATGTGGAAAAGGGACTGATTCCAGCCAGCTGTGGTGAGAAAAGGGATTGTCCTCTGTGCATTGTTCTATACCACACTGGAGCATGAAGTCCATGGGTGTTAATGCTGCAGGGACTGGCAAAATTTACTCTGTTATTATTCTGTTGTCCTAAGTTGGTTTTCAGGTAAGTTTAGGGAATCTCACTTCCTGCTTGTTGTTCTGGGTTTTTTTCAGCCCCCTACCCATTTTCTCCATTAAATTATTTGCTCCCGCATTCAAGGTTGGCCTCTGCTGTGTGTAGCAAAGGGCATGGTGGTGAGGGGAAACAATTCTCCAGTAGTCAAAGAGTCTCAAAATCCACCTACAACTCTGTCTGTGTATGTATTTGAATTTATTTTTTTTCCGGAAGACACTGTGTAAAACAAGTACTGATCAGATACTTGAAATTATACATGAACAACTCCACAGACTAGTTCCTCTTGGTACCCCGAAGGAATCAATACCTTTAGTTACAGACAGATCTGCCAGAAACAGTACGGGCAGTGAAAACACCTATTCTTTCTGAAGGAATTGATTCAATTTCTAAGCAATTGCCAAGAAATCAATTCAAGGAAATCAGAATGCAACTGCTAATTATACATTTTCTCATTTTGGAAGTGCTGTGAATTTATGCCAGAAAACCAGGGGGCAATTTTTCTAGATAGAGCCAGGGGAAAATCACCGAAAGATTCTGAAAGCTCCTTCTTTTCACTCAGACTTGAAACAACAACTCAAAGGAGTTTTTTAAGAATCATAGATTTCTGTGTTGTGTGTGTATTCTCCTGTTCTGAATAAATCTGTGCACTCTTTCGAAGATAGTTTTGCAACTTCAGCAAATTTGCTCGCAATTTGCTGTCCCTAGTAGTAGTAAGTAAGTAACTGAAATGCACATCTTTTTAAGGGGAGGTCCCAGCCATAACTCCGGCATACTGAAAGCTCCACTTTGGCTACATGTTTTCTGCCCACCTACCTGTTCAGGAGATGATGACAGTCTTCAAGAAGTGGTATTTTACACAAAGGGCAAACTGTTCTCAGAGGCAGAGAAAGCAACATCGCTCATTCTCCTTTCTGTCTAGGCTTCTCTTTCTAAGCTGCCTGCACCAAGCCCAGTTTATTAATGTTCAGCACACAGCTTTACCAGCACTCACTGTCTGGCTCCACAAAGCCTTTGCCCACTATGCTGACCTATCCCAAAGCTGTGCTGTTAGCTGGCCTCGCAGAAACCCCTAGGAGCTGAAGTAGCTGTAATTAAAGGTTTTCAGCTACAGGGCTGTCAAATCCTTTTGTGTATCTGTTTTGGCAAGTGCTTCAAACCCTACAGCAATATTAAAGAGACCATCTGTTAGCCTTCATTAGGCTCTCACTCATCAACAGGGCTATTAAATATAACTGAGGATGCTAAAGGAAACCTTGACATCTGGACTTTCAATTGGAGCAGTGATCAATATTAATAATAAAACTATTTCACACGAATTTATTATTAATAGGAAGTTAAATACAGCATAAATATGAATGTTTTGCCCTACAACACAGCTTTAATATAACTAATCTAAATGATATAGTGAAACCCAACTTTATTGTATAAGTATTTGCAATGAAGCTCCATGGCAATGGCACTGTCCTGAAAACATGTGAAGGACTGGTCATTATTTTCATCTCTGCTAAATGACAGAGCAGATAGGATCATGCTAAACACAAGGGAAGTTATAGAAAAAGACCTACAATTGCAAAATACCCAGTGGACCTGGCTTACTCTCTTCTTTGCAACAACTTCCATATCTAAGGATAAGGAATAATGTCTTCCTCTGTTGTCTCTTGTCTACAGTAAAACAAGTTCCCAAAGCACTCCCTAGATAAAATGTTTTCCATATCATCTTACTCTTCTCACTGTCCTCCTTTGGACTCTATCCACTTTGTGCCTGTAACTAAAAGAATTATTCAATAGTTCCTTGATATTCCAGCTGAGGGATGTTGGACAAATTCCTACATAAGTCTCACATTCACAAATCTCATTTAGATAGATAGATAGATAGATAGATAGATAGATAGATAGATAGATAGATAGATAGATAGATAGATAGATAGATAGATAGATAGATCGATCAATCGATCTTGGTTGAGTTTTTTTGCTTTCCTTTGAAGAAGGATGCGGTCTAATATTTCCGCATTTTATATAAGTGCAGTTGATTATTCCCAGAAACATACAATATTTTCTGTGTTTCTCCATGGAACTACACCTTATGGTCATTTTGACCACTAGCTCTGTCTTCCAATGTTCTCATAGATTCAATCAGAATGGCATTTTTCTTCAGAACTTTCATTAGAAAAAATACTGATCGGTATGGGAATTGAGAAATCTTACTGAGTAACTTTGTCTGACATATCCTTCTAACCTAATACTAAGCAACCAACTAAAACTATAACACTACTGGTCTTTGAAAATGTCAACAGAAAACCAACCTGTTCCAGAAAGTTGCTGGAATGCTACTGTAGCTTATTTCTATTTCCCTACAGAGATAGAGAACCATAATCAAAAGCACTACTATAGTAATGGTGTACCACTACCCGTTTCTCCATCCCTGTATAAAAGATCATTCACATCCTGTGCAGAAAAACACAAGTTTGGCTCATCTGAAAACAAGGATGCTTCATCCGGGCAACTGCTTCTGTGACACCTGTACAGCATAACAGTACTCATAAACTTGTCAGGCCTCATCCTAAAGTAATTCTGTTTCCATCTTTCTGGAATAACTGCATCACAATGACTAATTCCTGATCCTGATTTTACCGTCTTGGTAGCTGGCACACAGTTTGGACGATCTGTCCCTTCTACTGTGTAGGGAGAGGAAAAAATGAACTTGTATCAACTTCTGTGCCATGCTGATAACTACAGAACCAAGAATGGGTGTGAAAATCCTTGTTCTGCTGCAAATAGCCAAAACACTGGGAAAGAAACCATGTCTGAAAGCTGCCCCTCAGTTTATTATGGGCTGGATTGAAAAACCCTTCAGCTTCAAATCTCTGCTTTGCAGAAAAAGCTGACACTGAAACAAAGCAAGATTCTGAGGCTGACAGAGAACAAAGCCTGCCAATAGCCTGGCACACAGACACCGTGAGCAGAGCTGACAAATCCTGCAATGTGCATGATCAGAGCTTAAACACCGTCATGAAAATTTCTAACTCCATGTCCTCTGGCTGCACCACATACATCTCAGTGGGACTCTTTGTTTCATAATTTGTTTAACCATAAATGGGAGAAATTTGATTCCAACACATAACCCCTGGGAAAGTGATTAATGTTGATTAGCAACTTGATCTGTTGATACAGAATTCAGTTCTGATTGTAGGAAGTCCATCTTCTGAAAGTAGTCTTTTTCTAAATTTTCAGGTGGCTTGTTTGTGATTTTGACTTTCACCTAAAGGAGGCATAATTAAGGCAAACTCAAGGTACCACATCTGAAACACAATCTACCTGAGATTAACACACGCCTTACCAATAAAGTGAAAATATAGGCTGTCTGAGGAAGCAGCACCAGTACATTTCTATTTGGAGGGTGTTTTCAATCATCTTTTACAGTGTCTGCCATGTGCTGGAATTTTATATTCACGCTAATGTATCAATACCTGGCAAAAACTGATTCCCTAGACTATAGAATGAAGAACTATAACCAAGACAAGTTTTTCTTCTGTGTTGAACTGATCATATTGAAGAGAACTCTAAATATTTGTCCCACTTCTGCATAATAAACTGTGGTGAGATGTGATTCATATTTGTTAATTTACATTGATGCAGCTTTGATGATAAACATTCATCAGAATTTAAGTATGAATGGCCAGATGCTCAGTTGAATCTCATATACCACATGTCAGCCTGGCCTGCTTTTTTGTTTGATTTCCCTAATAGTGAAAGTAAACAAACTGAAAAGAATTCTTTCTGGTAGCTCTCCAGCTTCTTTGTACTTCTGAGATTATTTGGTTCTTATTTTATGGCAATTTAACCTTCCATGAGTAAAATTCCTGATTTTGTTCTGTGTGAATCAAAAACCATCAATCAAACACCACAATGAGAACCTTGTACTCCAGGCTTATGGTCATTTACTTATCTCAGCAATTCATGCAGTACATCACAATATCCCTGCTATAAAAGCAAACAAGCAGCTGTAACACCAAAACCAAAGGAAAATCTGGAAAATAAGACATGGAAGGAACCCAACAGAAGTCCAAGACTGAATGCCAGGATATACACCATTTTTCAAGCACTGGATGGTCATGAACATGATTTCTGTCCTATAATTAGCTGAGATGTTTAACTGATAGGATACTGGACCCTTCTAGTAGAAAGCCATAGCTGGAGATTAAGATAACATATTTTCATTGATAGAAATCTCTTTCAAGGAAATGGAAATGTCTATAACTTTCTGGAGGGGGTGGGGGTGTCAAGAGGATGGAGCCAAGCTCTTCTGTGTGGTTCCAAGCAATAGCACAAGAGGCAATGAGCAGAAAATGATGCACAGGAAGTTCCATCTGAACATGAGGAAGAGCTTCTTTACTGTGCAGGGGCCACACATTGGAACGGGTTGCCCAGAGAGGCTGTGGAATCTCCCTCACTGGAGACATTCCAGAACTGTCTGGATGCAGTGCCATGTGCTCTGGGATGCCCCTGCTTGAGTAGAGAGGTTGGACCAGATGACTCACTGTGGTCCCTTCCAACCTTATCCATTTTCTGATTCTGTGGAAATCTAACTTTCTTTGTTTTCAACAAGTTAGTTTGTGTCAGGATCTGTTTTCCAGATCACTGAATGACTTTACAGATGCTGATGTCTTCACAAGAGCAAGAATAAACAGCAAGACTTGGCAAGAACCTAGTTTTTTGTCAAAGTAAAATGATCTTTATCTACAGTCCATTTCAACAAATCTGCTTTTGGGACTCAAGCTAGTTTGGCTGTGTGCCATGCTGACAGGAGTGCTTGCCCTGAGCTAGTTAGGATACCTGTTGGTGGAATTGTAATTTTATTGCTTTTTATTCTGTGCCCAATGACACAGAAATGTCACCCTGTATTTCCAGCTGTTGTAAGGTTGCTCTTGCCACTTTTTAAATACTTCAGGAATGATATGTTTATAAATACCTTAATTTCACCATTTTAAGTGCTGGGAGAAAAAAGAGCAACTGCTTTATTTAGAAAGAGATATCTCAAGTTCTAGAAGAAGGTTGGTATCATATTGGAAGTTACTCAGAAATTTAATTTCTGCTGAGGCTTCCTGAGTTCTGTATATTTGCTTGGAGAGACTTCAGCATTTCTTAATAACTAAAACTAGCCAGCAAAAAGGTGTCTAAACATAATTAAATCAATCCTAATTGTTTATGTAGCATTTACAGTTTTCATGGTCCCTACATACAAACAAGTACTGGAGCATCTATTTACACAGTATTGACCTTCACACAGTCTAGTGTGTGGCTTGGCATATTCAATGAAGGTTGTGACTTTCCTACACCAATCTACCTACTGCATAACATTAACAAAATAAAAACTACACTGGGAGAGACACTAAGAGAAGTGGCAAATGGGTTATGGGAAGACGTTTAAAGGGTTGTTGTCTGGGAAAAATGACAGTGCTACAATGGTTTCCAAGGCTACTACCTATCAATGAAGCCACAGAAACTGATTGTTGTGCATTCTTGGTCCACCAGAATTTCAAACCAAGAGCAAATTATTCCTGTTGCTTTTACCTTTCAATAGGACAGACCTAAAACATGCACATCGCTGCTTCCTGTTGTTCAAATAACCTGTGGTACCTCCTCTGTCTGTTGTGTGTTTGTGTGTCCAGTTGCTTGTGTAGCTACAGAGTATGTACCAAACTATCCATGCAAAGAGTTTATAAGCAATGAGCTTGTGGAGAGTTTCACAGTCTTGTGTAAGAGCAATCTCATCTGGTGATAACAGCAGGGCTAAGGAGGAGAAGATTCTGCTGGACAGAGACAGCAAAAGCCTTTTTTTTTTTCAGGGGGATATTGCAGTCTAAATAAATGACAAATATATGTAAACAGCAGAAATAAAATGAAGGGAATGATGGCTGATAAATGGCACAGAAGGGGGAAATTTTTCTAGCATGGAATATGGCTGAGGCAAGATTAGTCTCAGAGAAAACAAGAAGTGACTGAGGAAATGAGAGGGTGAAAGGTGTATGCAAGGGAAGAGAGGAAGTAGTGTGGAGGAGATGGAGAGTAGACTACAGCCAGTTCATCATGAAGTCCAAAGTTAATCCTCTGGAAAACAATGTGCTTATACAATAGGAGTTGTTCCTTCCCTCAGCAGCACATAATGAGGCAGCTTTGGAACATGGTCCCTGGTTTTAACACTTGTCCAAGAAGCAGAAGATGCTTCCCATGATTGCTACTATTGCTCAAATGACCTGGTGTGTCACATCAGTTTGTATTGCCTGATGTGGTTGACGGCGAGTCATCTCTCATTAATCCTCTGACCTAGAATACTTGAAATACAGTGGAGTGACTATTAATCCTGCTGTAATACTGTGTACCTTCTATGCATTCCAGCTCTCCATAGTGACTTTTTGAGTTTTCTATGGAAATCTTTTGGTTTAGTAGTGGGACATCAATTTAAGATCCCTAAAATGGAAGGATATCTCCTGGCAATAATTACTATTAAAGTTCATGGTGAAAATTTGTGTTCTTCACCTGTAATGGGAAAGTTAAAAGTAAGGATGGAGTTCTGATTTGGTTCATTTAATCACTGAATCCCGAACTAACAGATTCTCTTGAGCTTGAAAAACTGGGCCAGAAGTATCACGAGAATAGATTGTCCCTTGATATTTCTGCATGGAACAAGGGCACATTAATAATAGCAAAAATGAAAAATAATTAGAAATAGAAGGTCTGATTCTCCCTGCAACAGGAATTTGTTTGCTCTTTTTCTGGAAAGGGCGAGGTTTTTCTTCATAATAGACCAGATCCAAATTGTCTGTGGTAGCTTGTGTTATTTAAAATATTTAAAGATTTTTCTAATGGTTAACAAAGACCCACCTCACTTTAATTTTCCCTGAATTGTTTCCCTTTGCTAGCAGATTATAACTGAAAAAATTCTGTATGAGCTAGGTAAGTAGTTGTCTGAGGCTGTGCTTGTAGCCAGGGGTGCGTGAATTAAATGACCCCGTCATTCTCTTGTGTCTTCATTCTGTGATTGTTCTGAGCCTGTGCAATGTTTCTATGACCTTCACTACAGGATTAATGGGAGTTATTTCCTCTGTTGGTGCAAAGCAATTATGCATGCCATCTTGCTCTGAGATGGTTTAAATGAAAGTAGCCAATAGAAATGTTAACCTTCACCTGTCATAATGCTATTATGTTATCTTGGGCTAATGGTGAAAAGAAGTCATGATTTCATTTTATTTAAATTTCAGCTGGGTATTTGACCATAAAATTATTTATAAAAGGAAACATAATAAAGACTGTAGATCAAGAGTTCAGCAGTGAAAGAGAAAAGTGTTGTGCTATTGTCTGGAATGTAATTATAGAAACTGCTTCAGTGTAAACCAGAACAGATGAGGTTTAGGTACTCAAAAGATTCTGTACATGTGAAGGGACTGAATTCATCATTGCCCTTTGAAAATCCCAATATTTGACTATTTTATTATTGTGACATTATTAAATGCTCATGACAATAGCTGACACAAGATCACAGTTAAAATTTTCAATCTAAATATCCATCCTCAAATCAAGAGTCAGGGCAAGCCTAAAACTGAAGATTTTGTTTTGTTACATTCTCTATAGGCTCAGTTTGGTGAAAATGAAAGCTGGATAATATGGACCCTTCAAGAGTAGCATTAAATGTAGAATAGTAATGCTGCATCTGGTCATTTCCACGTACATGTGGTTGTGTGAGAGAAGTGTGAAAAATTATGTCAGGAAATCAGTCAGAGAGAGTGGGCTAAACTGAAAACAGTTTCTGATATTAATATATATATGTCAAATAGGTTGGGATTAAAATACTTTTAATTGTAATTTCTTGAAGATATATGAATAACAAGACATTTTTTATGACAGAATGTAACAGAAACAGCCTTCTGAGTCCAGCATTGTATAATTGGTGGTCAGATCTGTGCTTTAAATGGCTAAAGCACTGTGCTCTAGAATAGGCTTCTCCTTTTCTCAGAATGTGAGAAATTTTCCCTAACAAGTATAAAACTCCATTTCATTTTATGAAGCTGATATGAAGAAATTAATTTTTGGTGAATCAACATTTTCAACAGAAGAAGATTTCTTCCAGAATTTTCTGTCCAACTTTAATACAAAAAATGAACCACAGGCTCAACATTGCATTCTGCAAACTCTGAACTCATGTAAATTGTCCTTGATCAGTGGAACTACTTGAACAAAACTTACTCTTTTTCTCATGAGGTAGGATCAAACTCGTAATGTCAGAATTTGGCCATCCATCTGAATTCTGCAAATCTACTCTTCTTCAGAGGTGTTTTGATGGGGTTTTCTTTTTGGTTGTTTTGTGATTTTTTTTTTTGGTGTGTGTTTGTTTGTTTTGTTTTGGGGTTTTTAAGGGGTTTTTTTGGGTGTTTTTTTTTTTGTTTTTGGTTTTGGTTTTTTTTGTTGTTGTTTGGGGTTTTTTTGGGCAGGGGTCAGAGGTGTTTGTCCCATTTCTTTATTGTAGAACCTGTTAAGTCTGGAACTACATGGTGGTCAATGTATGGAAACTCAAAACTGAATGCAACTGCTCTGGACAGAGAAGAATTTCACCCTGATAAACTTGTTCCATTACTACTGACCCCAGGCAATGTGTCAAGCTACTGCATCCTGCTGGGAAACCTGAATAAACACACCCACAGTGAAGAAAAGGGAATAAAAATTCCAGCGATAGAAATTATAGAAATGGATATTGTTTTAAGCCTTTGCACTGAGAGTGCACACTCAATTTTAATTTTTGCAGTCTGTTCAGATTGCACCAACAATGAAGTTAAGATTTTTTGCCTCTCCTTTACTAGCAGTGTACAGACAATATGATCTTAGCAGATACATCAGTGAGGCTCCCCATAGCATAACTATTAATAACTATACAATACTTGGGTCAAATGCAAGGTACAATCTGTCTAGGAAACATGGAGACAGTTAAATTGCATCGTGGCATATATGTGGAATATCTTGTACCACTATAATTACATTATCAAGGTGAAAGATAGGCAAATATGAAACAGTCATTGAAATGAATAGCATGTAGTGTAGCATTTACAAAAGAATGTATTATTTTATTGGTACCCTTTAATATCTTCCAGTCTTAAAGAATCTTTTGTCTAATGTCATCTCAGCAGGAGTTTAGCAAACATGTATCTACCTTTTTTAATGAGGTCATTTATTGAAGATCATTCATCTCTTATCCTGATTTCCATCCCATATTTCCTTCCCTGATACTTCTTGCCATATTTTCATAAGCTTTTAGAGTGTACAGTTCTGTAAGCCTTCTCACCTTTTCACATCTAATCTTTACATGGTTTGAAGATGCAGCATTAGAATATAAGTACTTAAAAATCAAGTTCACAGTATCATTAATGTGGAGAGTACACTCTTCCACTGAACTGTTCTGCACTTGTATTGCAAATACGATGATGATATAATCTAGCTATTTGCCAAGTCTGTAATAAAAGCAATGGAGACAGTTATCAGCTCTATCAGTTATATACAAAATTTCAGTAACAAGTGGGAAAGAAGCTAGTGTTGGAGTTTGTTCATGTTTCTAAACCAAACAATGAGCTGTGCAAACAAAATATAATTTGTTTGCCTCAAAGACCTTATTTCTTAAAATGGCAACACAGACAAAGGGAATACTAGTCATGTTTTAATGCAGAAGATAAAATTGCAGACAGATCAAATGAATTGCTTTGAGTCAAGCAGAGAGATTGCCTGGGGACCCAGGACTTGACCTGCAAGCAAGTGTCTTCAGCCATTGCTGTACTGCAAATCTACCTGGTCTCTTCACCTTTCAACCATGCCTGTAAACTCAGTTTCTGATGTGTACTCTCTCTGTGAAGAGACTGAAACCAAATAAAATGTGTCAGTCTTGCGTCTTCTGAAATGACGTGAAAACTCTATGGATTCATTCAACTTTCACATTAATAAGAGCCATAAACTCTGTACAGCTCACAAAGTTCAACTCTACATGGATGAAACTAAGACAAAGGGACCTGTGAAAGATTCTTGGACCACACGTGACTGAGTTTGAATTTACTCCGAGAAATTAGCATTTCACACCATTAAAGATAATAGCTGAACTGGCATGGACGAAATGAAGAACAGGCCCTTAAACTCAATCTGTTCTGATTTAGAATTATAGTGTATGTCTCTACTCAAATAAAGATTTTTAAACTAATGTGCAGCTCCAGTTTACAGAAGCAGAACATATGAACAGATAAGGACTTAGAAACTGATATATGCATTGAAGGGTGTAGAGCTGACTATTTCTATGGTATTGAATGAGAATTAAAGACAGCTTAAGAAGTCATATGACTGAAGGAAAAAGAAAATTAAAAGATTGATTACTTCATGAGAAGCAATTTTTTAGAGCATTCTTCCTGGTTCATCATGTTTAGAATTATGAAGCAGGTAATTACTAGTTCTTTTCCATTTCTCACACTGTGTGGAGACCAGATCAATACAACTCTTTTTACAGTCACGCTGGTACTTAACTATCCTACACTGGAGAAAAATATCTAACTCCTTTGATTCAAGAAGAAAGGATGGGTACAAGATGAGCAGACACTTGACTTGTACTCAGTCAGTGTCTCTTCCTTGGACTGCCTGCCTGACAAGATGAAAGACAATTTTATGTTCAGGGCTTTTCTAGAGGGAAGAAAAAAACCCTCCAGCCTGTGATGCATGACTAGCTACTCTTTATAAAGTGCTTTAAGACTTTCTCCTGAAAAAACATTCTGGAGGGGTCCTTCAGAACTACCACATTACAAATAACAAAGGACAATGCTTGTTGTTTAGTTAAGTCACCACCAGCTGATCCATCACCTTCCCACTCCTTCTGTTACCCTGACACTAATGGCTACCATAAAGCACACAAGCTGCACATTACTGGAAAAGTGCCTGAAAGAATCAGAAAGTGTATGCAAGTGCAGACCTTGTTTTTATCAGCCTAATGCCTGCCCTATCTCAATAAATTTTCAGCTATAGATGCACACTATGTACAGAGATGGACTCCTGCTATATGTGCTAGCCAACACCTGCTGTGTCTTGCTCCTCTAGTACTGCCAAAGGAAACTGGAATTAATGTTATGAAGGAGGACTAGCATGAGGTGACAGTAATTGATTTATGCCCTGGTTTCAGTTGGGATAGAGTTCATTTTCTTCCTAGTAGCTGGTCCAGGGCTCTGTGTTGGATTTTGTATGAGAATAATGTTGGTAACACACTGATGTTTCAGTTGTTTCTAAGCAGTCTTTACACTAAGTCAAGGACTTTTGAGTTTACCCTGCTCCACTAGTGAGCAGGTGCACAAGAAGCTGGGAGGGAACATGGCCAGGACAGCTGATCCAAACTGGCCAGAGGGTTATTGCCTTCCATAGAAGACCATGTTCAGTGTATGAGCTGGGAGGGATTGTCTGGGAGCAACCGATCATTGCTCAGGGGCAGGTTGGGCATCTGTCAGTGGTGGGTGAACAATTGAATTGCACATTATTTTTCTTTCTTGGGTTTTGTTCCTCTCTTGTAGTTGTTTCCCTTTTCATTACTGTATTTTTATTATATCGTATTTCAATTATTAACCTGCTTTGACAGCGCTTGACAGCGGCTTTGTTTCCCCAGTTCCCCTCCTGATCCTATCACACACCATAGGGGCACACAGTGAGTGAGCAGATGTATGGGGCTTAGTTGTTGGCTGGGTTCGAAGAACCCAAATACAGCTCTAGCTGGAGCAGGAGGCATCCAGGTTAGGTTTCAGGAGGATGCTTTTTATGAAGAGGAAGTAGAAGTTCAGATTGCCAGAGGAGTATGCCAAGCCATCAGCTCTGGGTCCTTTTTAAGAGGCAGATGAACTTCTGTCAGGAATAATTTAGATGTAGATTTTCTGGCTTCAAGAACAGATACAGAAAATAAGCCTTCTGGAGATATCTTCCAAATCAGATTGTCTAATATCTACTTATACTTCTGTCCAGGCCTAAAAACGAAGCTCTCTGAGGCTGAAGATGTCTGAGGAGGGTTGGAGTTCAGATCAGATATTCAGTATCTGATTCAGCCTGTCTTATGGGATTCACACATTAATGACTGAGCTTTAAGGGCTCCTAGCAGCTATTTAATCAATACTTCCAGGCTCCAGAGGCAGGACAAGGGTCATGAGATACAAAAGACCTGTGTTCCTGACAGAGGAGGATGGTTAAGAACAAACCTTTATGAAACAGAACTTGGGGAGAAATACATAAATTAGGGCATCTAATCTTTATTTTAAGCTTTGAAATTTAAAATGTGGTTAAAGGAAATTTTGGAGAGTTATTTCAGATTTCAATAAAAAAGTGTTGAATACTAAGCAACATGTATTGGAACATTGTGAGCACTAGTTAATTACCAAGGCCATAAAGTAACACAGAATGAGTTGTTTTCCACTTATGAGTGCATCCCAAATTCCCACTCTTGCCTATTTATCTCACTTAAGTTTGATGTGTCACTCTGCAGAAAAATAAGTAACTAACATACAAACAAGGACTCTGAGATCCTTCAAAACTCAAGAGAAATATATGAAGATTTTAAAAGAAACAACAAGCCAGTGATAATGACCTTCAATTAAGTAGTTAACCTACAGTAAAGATGCCGATTTCTTCCTTTATCTTCATTTCTTAAGTGGATGCTTGAATACTTCATGCCATTAGACTGTATTTACTGCCCCCTCCCACTACTTTTTTTTTTAATAATACAACTTCAAATGCTTTTAAAAAAAATCCCAAAACTTATAATGGAAAGCAATTAGAAACTTTTGTTTCAGTGCCAAATTCACAAAAAAAAAAACAGTTCAAAATTGAGCGAATGTAGAAGAGAGCATAAAAAAGCTATGTTGTATAAAAATTCTTAGATGTTCTTTCCTCTTTTCTATTGCTTGATCGTGTTTATCATAACAAAAAATTAAATTTTAAGGGGCTCACAGAGTTAATTTCCCTGGAATAATCCCTCAAAGCAATGGCTACATTGACTCAGACACATTGTATCAGCATATTTGCATATTAAACAAAGGTCTTTCTTCCCCCAAGATGTTAACATGGTCTTGTTAATGAATTCCCAATTAATTTTATCAAACTATTTGAATAAATAAGAGATGAGGAGAGAGATGAGGTGGAACTCTGCCCTCTAATGTAGAAAGCAAGCAGAAACAAAGGTGAGGTGTTTTTTCAATTTTGCGTTAATTAACTTGGTCTTCTGGGAATGAGTCAAATTGAAAAGATGCAAGAAAGAACAAAATTGTTTATAAATAAAGATTCTCAAAGGAATAAGTGGTAAGGGTAAAGAAAAGCACATTTTTTAAAAGATCCCTATCATATTATAATTTTTTTAGAATTAAATTTATACTTAAGGCTGACACGTTTTCTAGAAGGTCTACAACCTACCACTCTTAAAGAGCAAGTATAAAGGCTAAGGTGAAATATTTTTATAGAATAACCATTCCATGTCGGCTTACTGCAGAGTGGCATTCATCTGCTTTTGAAGATTTCATTGCTGATCATTATCTTCATACTGGACTAGAGGCTTGAGTCAGCAGAGGCATTCCCAACCTCCCATTTGTTAGATGCATTGTCCAAAGGAAAAAAAAAGGAGAAACGTACTTTAGACTGATGAAGAATGTTCTGGTGATTTATTTGGGTTAACATAGATTGGAAAAAAAAAGTTAATTGTTCTATTCTTGCAATATACTTGAAAACCTTTAACCTGATTTTATGTGGAATGTTATTACAGAGATGATACAAGGATGAAGTCTGAAGAACATATACATGTGAAGGTTTTTTCAGACTTGGCTTTATTTTCTCAACTGTATTCTGTACTAAAAAAATCTGCACAGGGTGAGGCCATAAAAAGTTCATCTGAAACTACTAGTTGAGGGTTATTACAGATGTGGCTGTTGCACACAGAAAGCGCTGGTTCTGGGTGATTTCTGATCAGCTCAGAGCATCAATCGGATCAACACATCTCCTTGTAACTGTTTATTTATATGCCCCCTGAAGGTTAGCTCAGTGTTGAATTACTCCCACTAATGAAATAAAGGAAGATGGACAAATGACACTATATTTGCATGACTAGAAATTATCTCTTTATAAAATAATAGAATGGAAGAGAAGTAATACCAAAATACCATAATTCTCAAAGGGTGTACCAGGCAAACCAAGGCTTGCTGGACAGTGACAGGTAGAAAAGTATCTGTAAATCAAGGTTATACAATCAGAGCTTATCTAAGACTCCTTTACTAAACTCCCAGAGCTCCTCCTGTGTGTTCCTCCAGTTTTCTATCATTTCCCAACAGCAGTGCTCTCTAAGCCTCTGAGAATTGTGACTCCCAGCCAAGGTGGGCCATCATGTTACTTGTAGGAAACACCTCTATTGCTCTCCCTCTGCATCACCCCATCTGGACCCACAATTTTTATTGCATAATATAAGATTATTTCTTGATTCTGCAGAATTACAGGTATGATACGAGGTGACAACAGCAGGACACTAAAATAGACCTTATTGCAAACCTACCCATGGACTTCACAGCTACATGATTTTTTTAACCCTGCCATTCAAAAGTTTTAATTAAATGTACATTTCAGTTTCTTTAGAAAATGAGGATGACAAGGTGCTGCAGAGAGCACCTTAATAAGATTGGCATAGTGGTATTAATTGTCATTCTTTCCCAGCTAAATATTCACTAATGATAATGACTCATTTTGTCTCATTTTTTCTAGTTAAAAGCATTATATCATCAAGGGTTTTAATCTTTCTTTGCCTGTATTTCTAATCCATTGAGGTCTTTCTCTTCACCCTTCCTCCTTTATTCAAAGGTAGCAAAGTTTTCATTACCCTTGTTCTCTCAGGAACAAGCTATTTGAGATTTGGCCCAGCATTTTTGTGTTCAATCATCTTTCTTTTCTTTGTTGTCAACCCTTTAAAGATGTTCCTCTTGCTTTCCTGTAATTTATAGCGTCTCAAAAAGTCTAATCAATTTATACCTTCCCCACAGGTTCAGATACGACTTACAGCGTTGGCTGTTTGAAATTCACAGTAATAGGTGCTGCATTTTTGATAACACATTTACTAGTGTGTTAGCCAGGATGATTTATAAAGGGTGCGTGGGAGGATTTGATTTTTTGCCATCCTTAACACAGAAGAATTAGGTGAAATATTTCTCAATCAAAAGCTGCCACACAAAGCTTGACTCTCAGCCACAGCATAAGCTCAGTCAAATGGGATCTCTGAGCTTGAGGCATGCCACTAAATACAACACTAAAGCGCACAGATCCTTCCAAGGTGGCCATGCAGTGGGAGAAGACATTTCAGAGTACTGGAAATTGCTAAAACATTAAGCTCTCCCCAGTGACAGCGAGAAATTTATCCTAGTCTCAGTAGACATCAATTTGCTTAGGCTAGTTCCCACATGGAAGGTTTGTAGGCAAAGTGTTTTCTCATTTAGTTCTATCAGGAGTAAAAACTCCTCCTCCAAGCACTATCATTCAGCTAGCCCTTGATTTTTGAGCACCTAGGCACAATTTGTGCCTCAAATCCAGCAGCCTCTCTAAGACATGAATCTGAAAGGGTTATTCATGTAGAAACAATTTGATAGGCATGTTCAATTTCCCCTTCTAAGGAAAGAGTCCCCTGATACGAGATGTTAAGGTCAGTGCTTCAGGACCTACAGAACTAAACTGATGCTTCAAGTTAGCCCAGAGCTGCTGTTTTACTGCTCCTGCCCTTCCACCCGCTCTCCCACACTGAACTCCAACATTTCATTTCCCTGTGCTTATAAGAGCATTTGGCCTTTGAGCCAGGGGTAATTATCAACACTGTAAGGCAACAGTAAGAGAATACTGCCATTTTCCCCCTTCATTTCTAGGGTTTGTTCAAGGACCCCAGGAGATGCAGACAGGGAGAGGTGAGAACAGAGAAGCACGAGCAGCAGTGAAGATGAATTTCCAGCAGAGGTCATGAGAACTCCCACGTCTTCTGTGATCTTTCTATAGAGAGAAAGTATGTCTGTAAGGTCTTTTCTCTCTGCAGAATCAGCAGTAGCTAACACTGCTCCTGAAATCAGAAGGCAGAGAGACCTGAAATAAAAGTCCTTATCCCTACCAATAGGCACATCCACAGAAGCTCCAGTGACTTACCAGCCTGCATGCTCTCCTAGTCAGAGCCATGTAAGACAGACAGGGCTCTGCCCTCAGAAAATAATCCCCTCACTCAGGATACAGACTGACACCAAAGCCCTAGATCAGACAAAATAACCCCTTTAACATGCAATCAGCATTATGTGCTCACACCACAAGCTCCACCACCCAATGACCTTTGCGATACTTGGCCGGCCCATCTGTAAGTGATTATTGCTGATTTGGTGCCTTCTACTCCTTCCCTGAAGGCAGAATAAACAAACACAGGTGTTTCTGTTTCAACTGATGTCTGAACCAGAGTGTGTGTCTGCATTTTCCAGTTCTGCAGCTGGACACTCTGATATCTTATTCCAGGTAACTGTCTGTCCACAGTCAACTTACACAGGATATCTGATTACCTTTATATTTCAATATTTGGAAAACTATCCATGAAAACATCTTTCTACAATATTTCCAAGACTAACAAAGACTTATTAAACAGAAATAAAATTCTTGTTATTATAAGACATTTTAATAATTGATGCGATGGTGCAGCAGATGATTGACTTCATTTTGTAAAAATTTGTACTGTTCTGTTAGTTTGGAATGGTTCAATTCCTTCACCCTATCTCACAGTGCAAGTTCAGTGAAATGATTGCAATAGTCCATTTTTAACAAGGCTCAAGTCACCCATCCTTGAATGTGAGGAATTGGCTAGGATCTGAAATTCCTTGGCCTTGAGGATCTCTTTTTTTGTTACCATTTATTAGAATGAGCATAACCAGTTTCAGTGTAGCACATGGAGCTACTCAAGTGCAAGAAGAAGTCTAATGTAACCCCAAAGGAAAAGACTTATTGCAGGTGCACACAATCAGAGAATGTTAGTACAGTCTGGGTTTCTTGGATAGAAATATAGGAATCCTTCTGAGAGCCCCAAGGGAAATTAAGGCAGTACAGTCTCAAGCAGAAAAGACACTTCTACTTTATAGAGGTAATTGATATTTCTTTCTTTCTTTTTCTTTTCTTTTTTTTTTTTTTTAAGTGTCTGAAAAGAGAAAAACCCATCATAATTGTCAGATCTCTCAGATCACTGCAAGACAATGAATTTCTGGGCATAAATAGAGTTTTTCCTACAGTCATCTGTTGAGGGGACTGCCCTGAAGTCCCTCCTGGAGCAGTACTCTGAGACAATGCATTGGAAGCTTACTCTAGAATTAGAGTAAATGAAAGCCAAGGTTTACAAAGCAACTTTTCCGCAGTTCTGGAACCTGAGGTTCTGAGGTTGCTTATAAAACCTATTTCTCAGGAAACAGGACATGGGAAATTTTACATTTCCTACCTCCATACTATTTTCATGATGGAGTGCTCTCCATCACTGTGATCAGGCTTCTCAGCCACCTAGGAAAATGAGGTGACAGGAAAGTACCTGAGTGCAGGAGCCATGCCGAAGTTTTGAGACAGCTTTGGCAAAACTAATCATTCCTTGTACATATCCTTCCAAATCAGCATGTATGGTACTAAAATGTAAACATTTCTTAGTAAACCTAGCATTCCTAATTGCCTCATTGCAAAAGCCCATAATAAATAGCTTGCCAAAGGCCAGACAAAATGCTTTCCAAGAATTCAATCAATCATCTAAGAACCACTCTCACAAAATCACCTTTTCTTTCAGCTGAACCTTCCTAAAGCATGAATATAAGAAGTACAGCCAGGAGTAAAGTGCAATACCTGTTAATGGAAGACTCAGGTGGGAACCCAAAAAGGTTCCGTAGTTATTCCTCAACAAATTTGAGAGATCTCATTTGCTTTCATAAAGCTTCCCACCTGGTTGATTATATTTATTGCCACTTCATCCCAAATGAAGACGTTACTCAGTTTTGGGTAGTAGTACAGATAACCAGCAATCATTGGTCACTGCTCCTACCAGTTTACTTAAGTATGTTAGAATTAATGTCTCTCTGGTAATTAGTTTTAAATCATATTAATTCATATTCATATAAAATTCATTAAAAATCATCCACATAATGGGAATAATTCTTCTCTTTCCCCCCAAGACTTCTTAATAATGCCTCATATTTTCTGGTGAATGGTCACTGGAGAGGACATAAAGCATCCATTACAGCTTTTGGAACGAAGAATAATTGTCCAACGAAACCAAGTGAGTAGGAGAGAGGGAAATGGTTTAGTGGTCTGCTTGTTAAGGAGTGAGAAAAGTTGCTGGCCTTGGAGAAATGGCTCAAAATTAATCCTCAAAATCATGGGAAAACTCTGTTGCAGGTGAAATATCTGATAAGATGTGAGTGGATATCGGTCTCACTGGCTATGTGTAACCTGAACTCCTAGAAACAACGGCTGTCCTCAATGGTTGGAAAGCTCCAAGCTAGTTACAGATGTTCTACTAAAGAAACAAGAGGCCACTGAATGCAGTGAATATTCTGGTATTTTTTTTTTTTCTGATTTAGTATTTTTCCATGTTAAGCAATTGGAGAGAATAGAGAAATTTTCAGTAAACCAAAAAGAGTCAAATGGCAAAGTATCTTGTAGCACCACCCTATGTATCTTGTCAGGAACTTGACTTTATTTTAAATGATGGCTAAAATATATTGTTTGCCGTGCCCCTTGATTTGTTAAACCATAATCATGAAATTGAATTACAGGACAGGAACGATAATAATGGATGAAACTATTATGTGTCAAAGAGAGGCAATTATGCTGTAGCTAATGATCTTTACTAATAGGATAAGATATACTGCCACATGTGCCTTGAAGACCATCATCAGATAAAACGGAGTAATCCATCAAGTAAACCTTTAAGGCAGTGTTCAATCTGAGAGGTGAAAGAAATAAAATTGGACTTTGGAGGACACTGCAAATTCCATCCATGTAATGAGATAGAGTATTGATCTAATGAACTACATGAAGTCTTGACTGTATCATTTACCTGGAGCCTGGAGCAACTGGATGCACACACATGCAAAACCAAAAGGTTGGTGGTGTGTAAATTAACTTTTCTTACCCAAAGGCAATATGGTGTTCTGTGTAACTTGGAATATGATTATATCCTGGCCACAGATTACACCATCATGCATTAACAGCAGGATTTATACTGAATGCTCTATGGCTTAAACAAAGAACCTGGGAAATGGTGCCTTGGATTCATCTCTGCTATTCACTTAACAACGTGACATTGGTAGAGTCTACCTTAGGAAGCAGAGCAGTACAATCAAAGAGAGGTGTCTCTGGCCAGAAGATAAGGCAAATTGCAAGACAATGACCAGGTGTAGCCCCAGCTGTGGCAGGATGGGAAATGAGGTATAGGATTGAGAAAACGTAGTTAGTTGTCTGGAGGAAAAAGAAACTGGCTTGGTTTTGCTGGTTCTTGCTGATGCTTATTTAGGAGACAGTTTGGATGGGGTGGATTGTTATACTGATGGGACGCTGAAGGAGGGCAGACTGTGCATAGGGCTGGCCTTGTCTGTACAGTCTTTATAAATCTTTTACAGGAGGCAAGAGAAAAAAAAGTGTTTCAAGAACAACAAGGACTTTTTTGTTATTGTTGTGTTTTTCTTCACTAGGTAATTTCCCTATTATTAACTGCATCCATCTTTCATTCTCTAGCATGCTTGGTGTGAAGAGTTCTTTGGGCAGCTCTGTTCAAAGCAGCAGAGGTTACTCTTGTGCCACTCACACCTATCGAGCCATCTGGTTGCAGTTGATAGCAAAGAGTGGACTGGATTATTTTCGTGATGAATATCCCTGTGCACCAAGACAAGGAGGTATTTAATTTTGTATCCGAAAGAGAAATGCCTATGTTTAATTGTATCTGGGATATAAATATTTTTTTATTCCTGAAGTCTCTCATTAAACTGAATGGCATCCAAAACAATTGCAATTCATTTGTGGCAGCTTGAGGGAAGAAAATGCCAATAGACAGAAATGACATTTACAAATACTGACTTAACGAACAATGTAAAAACAGAACAAACCCCAAATCCCCATGCCTTCTTTTTCCTTCTGAAAAGAACTCATTCACTTTCTTCAACCTTTAAAAGGAAGACAACAAAACCAAGTGGGAATAATCTACTGTTGAAATTTTAGCTGACTGTATTATCGCGTTTTCTGCATGACAGGTGTTGACCTATATTTAAGACCTATGTATAAACCTGAGTAAAAAGGACTAATAATGAATATGTGTTGTGTTGTGTGTGCTTGGTTCCCCACCCCCCATTATTCCACATGTTCCCTGTATTTTGAGTATTGATCAAAACAGTATTGATTGCAAAGGTTTAAGATGCAGGCTTTCATTCTTAGAATAATGTTAAGTCTCATATAGACTCTCTGCAAATTTCAGAGGATTTGCATGAGACTGAGCCAATTATCTAAGATTCAGCCAGAAGAATGTCAGAGAAAGCCAATCTGAGTTAGTACAGACAGTTCAATTTGAGTCAGAGACTGCAAAGCCTCAGAGAGGTATGAACATAATTCTGTCTCTGATTAAGCACAATGTGATGTGCAAAGAGATTCAAGACAAATTACTGAATCAGTCAAGAAGCTGCTGATATTGTAGCAATCCTGTTTTCTTTGTGCATTTTGTATTTTTTCTGTACATTGTAACAAACACAGTGTTAATCTAAAGAAAATCCTTAGTTTATTATGGATTTCCACTTCAACTCTGCTATCTAGCATAAATGTTATCTTAAACCAATTATGTCTTATACTTGGATTTAATTCAGTAAAAACCACATTAGATAATTCAACAAATTTCTTCTTGTACTGTTTCCACTGAATGTGTGAGAGAAAGAGCAATATGGGCAGGTCCCTATTTTAAATTTTTATAAAATTCACTTCATTCTGGTAGAGGAATCTGTGAAATTTCACTTTAAACGGACTTTAAATGCTCTTGTCTTCTCTGTCAATCTGATGATGTAATATGAATAAATGTTTAACCATATTAATGAAAATAAAAAACTCTTGACTGGAAAGCAGTGCATGATTGGTAGCATGGACAAAAATATGAGGTCTAAACCAGAAGCAGGTGCTTCAGAAAGGAAGCAATCTGGATATAAAATTAGCTCTGCTGGAACCAATATTCAGAGGTATTTTAGAGAAGGTGAGTCTTCTACCTAAAATAGAAAAAAATGCAGCAAGGAGTCTGCCCCACAGAGGAAGTTAAAAAGTGAAGTGTCAGATTTGCTATTGCCATGAGGCACCTTGGCAGCATATCTAAATCTCACTTCTCTTAATAAAAAAATAACAAACACCAACAAAAACTGGAGGAAACACTTTATGATAAGAAAATAAAAGGCAAAAAGATACAACAAAAAGCTTTCAACCAGCCAGATTTTCACTGCCAATTATATAAACAGTACTCAGCTGCTTGTTTTGTTTTAGGACCTAAACAGCATTAATTAAATCATTGGGAAATACCCATAACAACCACAATGGTAACAGTTGCATGTTTTAACAGGAAACCACCAGGGAACTTGGATGCCTTGCTTCATCCGCGTCCAACCAATGGAGGTAGCACACACACTTTAAGGTTTTATTTAAGCTGTTAGACACTGTACTACGGATGCATCTTGCATGTGAAAACAGAGCCAACAGCAACACATTCCCTCAGGTTAATGAAATTTTCATTACTTCCTTCATTTTGTTTTTGGCATGAAAGAATCATTGCTTCATAAAGACTGGCTTAAAGAAGATAACTTCAGACTTCATACTCAGTTGGTCAGCTCTTAGTCACTGGCAGATCCCCAAGCAAGTGAATGGTTCACCCTGCTGACTTTTCTAGGCTGTGAATTCTTCATCAGGAGTACATTTTTCATTGTCTATCATGGATAAAAATTATTCTGTCCATAGAACTGAGGTGTGACCAACTGATTGCTTCAAAAATGAGGACCCAGCTCATAAAACTCTACTGTAACTAAATCTAGGAATTTAATGAAACACTTAGGTGTGATTGAGTATATTCATGGCAGCCAAAGCTCTGAAGAAGGGACTGCACTGTGTTCTAGCAGGTGCTTGGACAATCCCCCCAAAATCAGCCATACTCAATCAGTGTAATCTAGCCTGGAGTGACCACGGTATGGAAAAGAGGTATAAAGAAATTTTTATTTTTTTCTAAGTAATAAAATTCAGTAATACTGCACTGCTTTGGGGCACCCAACACGTTCAGCCTTGTCCTAAGTAATTTCTTTCTCTATTCACAGGATTTTAGAATAAAATTTGGTGTAATTTTAAAACATTTCACTATGAAAGATTACTTTAAATCACAAAATCCTGTTTCCATAATTTTGCTATCTTCTTGCATTTTTTCATTCAACTATATTGAACGTGTAACTTTAGGAGTCTTAAAATTTATAGAATCATCCTATTAATTCCTTTTTTTTTTTCTTCTTTAATTCTACCTTTCCTCTGGGGATTGTTATGCTAAGATTGTGTGGGCAGCCTGTTGTACCATTTTGAAACCTTCTGAGAGGCTCTACTATAGAAAGTTGGAGAACACATGACAAGATCAATCCATGTAAAACAATTCTGCAAGTTGTTAGGCTGCAGTTCAATGCATGAGGGACAGGAGTTCTAAAGAAATTTTGCCCCATGGGGAAGGCCTGTGAAAGCCCACTGATATGAGTGAAGCATTCTGTTTCTTCCTCTGTGAAAGGGACATCTAATTAGTGTGCTGTCATGAAGAGTATCAGAGGTTACACTGTCTCCTCAGGGAGCCCCTCTATGATTAAATACAAGCGCTCATTTAGGTTGCTTCAGTCAAGGGGTCAAGAAGGCAAAAGATGCAAATTCATTCACCCACAGCATTTGCATGTTAATTGTCAAGACTCTGAGCGGTTCAAATGTGAGGTAAGCACCCAACCTACAGATGTGTGGGCAAGAAATGCTGAGTCTTTTTGCTGACTTTTTTTTTTTTTCTTTTTTTTTTTTTTTTTTTTTTTTTTTTAAGGTCAGATAAGGCCATTGTGGTATTATGGTCCATGGGAGAGCTGCTGCAGAATTGTAGCAGTGAGGAACATGGCTCTTGGGACAGCCATGACCCAACAAGCAATCAAAAAGGCAAAATTAGCTTCTGCTTATTTTCCACTTGCTGACAATGTCTGTGGGCATATAGGAGATAAAATACCAGGAAAAGACACTACATTTCCTCAACATGTAATCAAATCCCCACCCTACTGCAAATATTTCTTAAGCTTGACTTGGTGCTTTTCTGCTCTACAGCTGATTTACGGAGTGTGTACACCCACACTAAGTTGAGTCACTAGATTCTATATGAGAAGCTGAAACTTGTTCACTGACTGAAAATTTGCCGCAAAGCAGAAAATGAAGGGAAATTCATCAAGCGTCTCTCTTAAGGACACCAATAGCTTAAAGGTAACTTTCCAATGATTTTGGAAGCATTAAGAATGTTCCTCTTTCTTTTCCCTGCCTAAAGAAGTGCTTAAACACGTTGACCTGAGTGGGAGAGGCAAACCCATTTCTCTTCCCAGTTGCTTTTACTTTAAAATATTAGGCATGTGAAAAAATATCCTCTTTCAGGCACTTGGGATATTATTCAGCTTGTGACACTTCAAGTGAATGTTTGATAGGATTAAATCTTTCAATGCAACCCTGCTCTGGAGTTGTATACCATTAGAGACACAGTTTGTACAAACCACCAAAACCTGAAACCTCTTAGCTGAGTACCTCATGGCCTTTGGACAATTTTACAGTAACTGCAGATTTTTCCAGAGTAGTGCATAAATATTGCCTCTGTTCAGCCTGCCGCATTGTCAGTTGGTTCCAATGTTCTCCTTTCCATAGTATAGAATGATGACTGGCAAATTTGGTAGATTAGGATGAGGATTGTCAGTGGTTTTCTGACTCCATTTGTATTGTGATCATTGGTAGTGTTTAATGGGATTTCTGAACCAAGGGAACAGGGGAAAGAAAGGGGCAAAGTGGGATGCCTAATCCTGTGTACCATAACTATTCAGTGGAAATCTGAGTTCAGGGGGTCTATAGAAGATACGTGACACACACCACTGCACATACCAGTCTATAAAACATTTCCTAATGTTTGACTTTGAGACTGAAAGAAAAGCATTGCTAGAATTCTGAGTAAATGGTGGGGGAGAATAACTTAGATCACAAGTTTTGCTGGTTTCTACAGCCTCTTGTACAGTAATGGATTAGCAGAGTGAAACTGCTGGACAGTCAACAAAACAAGTGTAATACTACACTGCAGACCAAAGGATAGAAAAGGTCTGTGTGTTTTCTTACTAATATTAGTTTTCTGTAAATTTACCCCTTAGAGTTTTGAAGGAATGTGAACATCAAGAACTGATGGCTCTGTATCAACTTCATTGTGTAGAAAAGTTCTAAGGCTTTCACATTCTCAGTGGTATACCTGTTTGGTTTTCCCATTTCAATTTTTTCTATTTTTTTAAAAAGACTAACAGCATTTGGTTAGTTATTCAGTTTTATAGGATAGCTATTTATAAATGAAAGGATATACAGATAAAAGAACAGAATAAGAACTTTTGAATCTTTTGCTAAAACTACAGAAAAGTTTGATTGAGATACTTCACTAAGAGAAGAAGTATAATCAGTTCTTGGTTCTTCTTTTCTTCAGAATGTCATCTATGGATGTTTATTTTACATAGGGACTTCATGACACACCAGCATACAGTAATTAATTAATATGTAAAGAGCTGGCATTAAATGGGGGATGGAAACTATTGCACTCACATAGCTTGATGGGAGATTCTGTTCATCTCACAATATAAACAAACAAAATAAAATGAAATAAATGTAACACAAAAAAGAAGCCTAGAGAGGGTGGAAGCAAGGACATGTACCTTGGGAGGAATACAGAGAAAGTGTCCAAGCAGCCAGGGTTCAGACACTGAAGAAATCCCAGAGACACTACCAGTGTCACTGACGGGCTCAGTCTTGGCCAGTGCTGAGTCCCTCTTGGAGCTGACTGGCATTGGCTCTGTCGGATACAGGGAAGCTTCTGGCAGCTTCTCACAAGAGCCATCCCTGAGGCCCCCCTGCCACTGAAACCTTGTCACACATTGCTTTATATATAAATATATATATATATATATACACACACACATATATATATATATATATAATTTTTTTGTTATATAGCAGACCACTGCTATCCGGCTATCCGAAAAGCACACTGAATAGTAGCAAAGCCAAACATTGTTTTCCCACATTTCTCTTTTCCTGTGATTTATCTCAGTTAGGTTGCTATTCCAAGGCATTGTTCAGCTTTTTTTAGTAGCAACAATGTCCAATATAGGTCATGGAAATATGTTTCTACAGTTTCCCAGTATAAAGAAGGGTCTGCTATGGTGAAGTTTCCCATGTGCCGCTTGAACATTTTCACTGTGGGATCGTCACTGTCACTAAAATGTAAAGTGTTAAGTGAGGGAAAACATATTCTGGATTTTAAGACAAAAAAATTAAAAATACAGGAAAACCCAAAACAAAGCTGAGTAAATAAAGGTCTACTAGAAAAAAAAATCAACAATTTTTTAGACATGAACAGTTGTGTGAAAGAAAAATTAAATTAGACAGCCAAGTGCAAAGCTTATGTTAAGACAAGAGAGCTTAAGACTTACACAGCATATATATAGACACAGTTGGAACTGAGTTGAGTGTCCCTCTAGGCTTTAGTGCAAATTGAATAGACATTGATGGATTTGTTTTCCTTTCAGATTAAATTGAACTTTTGATTTGGAAGTAGTTTACCTGTTCCTGTACTTGAAAGCTACATTTTTCCTTAACTAATTTTCTCTTGTTAAGGCACTTTAGTTTCATAGTGGTTTATAGTGGTTTACAAATTGGTACTGTAATTCTCTGGAAGGAGCAGGCAAAGAATATCATATAAATAATAGTTTTCTGTATTGCTTTATCCCCACAATGGCCTGTTCTCGTTTTAAGAAGTCCATTCTGTGTTGTTATGCTTTTAAATACACTTGAACTGATTTCTAAACTCAGATATTACAGCTTCCATGGAGTACAAACCTTTCTGGCTCTTTTTGAGATTCTGCTGTGGTACAAGTAATAAATAATTGCTCTGGTCTCAAAAGGGATTGCTATTCATTATCAGCCTAGATCCTGTGTGTGTGCAAACTGTAAAGCATGGCCTTTGTAGTTTTGGCTCTTCTAGCCCTTGCAGAGGTCTCAGACCTGATCTCACATCAGTTCTGCCTACTCTGGAGCCTGGGCATCTCTCCATCCCAGCTCTGTATCATCTTACTCAGAATGATTCAGGAATCCACTTGGCTTTGTCCTGAATCTTACCTCAGATTCAAGATCCTGTTATGTGTTGTGGGAATGGGCTGTTATGCCCTGTGGTTGGGCTGAATGTCTAACACATCCCACCTACTCTGTGGCAGCACCACATGGTTAATGTTGACAGGCAGGAGTGAATTTTTCCCATCACGGCTTTAATGTTGCTTAGCTAAAGAGTAGAGGAATTTCAAAAGGCTTCCCGTGCAACATATGTGTGTGGAGAGCAGTCTCTGGAGATGGAAAGCCTTTTGTCTGGCCTGATACTACCTAGCTTAGCCTAGCCAGGAGAAAACCTGCATCCCAGGGAAACACGTGCTTTGAAAAGAGAAATCTACACTTGCTTTGTCATTATTAGCTTGAGTAGAATGACATCAAGGAAATCCAGCCAGGATGGAGATACTATTTAGACACACATCAAGCTATATACCTTCCTAGAAAAATCAAACCAAACAAAAACTGTCTTCCAATCTACAAGAAACTTAAGTTTCAACTCCACCAACATAATAACAACTAAAGCTCTGCTGAGTAGTTTTGTGACTGTGTGGAGAGTATGGTCCTAACATACATGTGATTTATTATGTGTTGAACCAACCATTCAGTAACACTAGGAATTGTTTTTTAACCCCTCGGGAAGGACAGCAGCTTGCCTCTGTTTTGCAGTGCTTCTCCTTGCTACTTGGCATTTAGAACATCTGTTCCAGGGAAATATCAGTCAGTGGCTTTTCTGTTTTATGCGCAGATTAGTCTCATAACATCAAAAATTAATGACTTATGCTCAATATAAAGGAAAAAAGTTCTTTGTTTACCTCAGCATGCTGCTCCAATCCATGCCATGTCTTTCTCTCCTGGTCTTTTCCTCATGACATAGTGAAATGAAGGTGGAAAGAGAAAGCTGAGGTAGCCCAGTATGAACATCTGAAATATTAAAAATAAGATTGAGAGAGGGAGAAAGAGAGAAATGACATATGTGTGCATGAGAACCAGTGCTGCTTTGCATCTCTCCGCTGAGAAGTATCGCAGAGACAAAAGTTTTCATTCCCTTTGTCACGTTACTGAGCACCTTAACAGGTTAGAGACTGTGCCCATAAAACACTTTGTTTTGCTAGAAATCTTCCTTTGTTTATTTCACCTCCGTATACACAGAAATAATGAACACAGAAGCACAATCTGTTTTTTTCAAATATGATTTACAAAGTAAATTCCTTCCTGCTGCGTCAGATGCCCAAGACCCAGGCGTTCAGTCACAGGGAAGTAGGTACCTGTACTGGCAGCACTTGAGCTCTGATGGTTAAGAAAAACCAGACATCTTTCACTGTGCATTAAATTCTCTCACAGAAAGGATGTCTCCTTGTAAGGACACTGAGGGATTAGTGCTTGAGAGATACACAAAACAGAGTCCTTAAGGATGCTTGCATTATCATGGTCCTTTCAGTCTGGGATTTGCTGCAGAAGCATCCATCTCTAGTGGTAGGGCTTAGGCAGCTATTTCTCCCCAAATTTGGCCTTGCTACTCAAACCATCAAATAATTTTCAGCTATTAGCAATTTTTTGGATTTAGCTAAGGGTCAGAAGGTGGCTATGAGACTCTAAGTTAGACTTTACAGGTAATTCAGCATCTACACTGGAGCATAGAAATTAGTACAGTCAAAGCCCTGACACGTAGAGGTGAGAAGCCTTAGTGGTACATTGCTGCATTTTCAGGACCATGTTAATAGCTACGGTTGGTATCCTTATTAGACAGAAGAACCTTACAGGAGTTTAGTTTTACATCTAATGCATTAGACTGAAAGGTATGTCTCTACCTTTGGTCTTCTATGACACAGAAGAACTCTTATTTTCCTCTGTTCAAAAGAAACATATGAAGTGGGAAACAGTGCTGGGCTTAAAGTCTCTTTCTGATGTTTTAACACTAAATTATAGTTGATCCCTTGACTAGTCCAGCCAAGGATAATTATTCAGGGAAATAACTGTTGTAGAATACCAACAATATGTAGTTTATCCCATTCTCAGAACTGTGGGATCCTGCCCTGGGGTCCTCATCATTGAGCTGCAAACAAATATTCTGAAATACAGCTGTTCCCTGCTTAAAAAGAGCAGGTGGGAAAACTCAGGTCTGCATTTTCCAGAAGAAAATTCAGTACATCTTCTTCCAAGCTGCATAGAAACTAAATGATAGAGAATGCAAAAATTCACCTTCAGTATTCAATATCTGTTTTAGTTTGATTTGAATTTTGTTTGAGATATAATTTAAGGTTTCAATAGCAACAGTCTTTCTTCTTTCTTCCCAGCCAGCTAGCTCATCCTTAGTTGTTTCCCTATTCTAATGTGGAAGAAATTCATTTAGTGGAAAAATCAGTGAGTGCCAGGCTGTGTTTGCCATGACAACCCCCTGAGCTGTTTATGCAGCACTCTTAACTTCTGCTGTAAGTTTTTGCACAATGGTCCTTCTTCTTCCCTTGTGGCTTCTCCCTCCAATAGCTCTGGGGAAGGACACACAAACAGTGAGTGTAACATCATGAACCATGCCTCAAATTCACCCCCGGAGGGGTGAAATGCTGTACAAATCATCCAGGTTGTATTAGGAAGTAATGGTGGTCATTTATGTGAGCAAGGGAACTGGGAAGTGTAGACTGCGTATGAAGTCAGTGTGCTCATGTGATCCCAGTTCAGGAGTATGCAGAGTGAAGTAAACTTTATAATTTCTGTTTGAGAGGCTGTCATGTAGGATCATGATGCTGTATAATATGATGCATCATATCCTATAATATAAAAGAGAAAGATAAGCCTTTTTATTTAAAACCTGTGACAATGCCCAGTGTCGTTGTTGACTGAATTCCAATTACCTGGGAATCATTCAGCGCATTACATTTCAACATGCCATCTCTCCTAAGTGGAACCAATTGCATTAAAACAGTCATGAAACTTCAGGCCCCCACACTTCAGTAAAAATGTAATCATAAAAATTTAAAATGCATATATTCATTTTTCCCCTTCTACAACAATGTCAGGCAAATACGCCTCATTGGGATTCACCACAGGCTCAATTTTCAATGCTCTGTCTGCAGAATTGTTAATGGAAAAATTACATACACAGACTCTTGATAAGCTGTGCATCTGATTTCACTGTTTGTGAAGCACAGAGATATTAATTATTACTGCTGTCACTCTTCTGGTTACTGCAAAGAAATGGTGAAAGTTTTTCATTAAGCATATCTCAGTCTTTCTTAAGCCCACTGCAGCTTCATCTAAGAGGAAAACACCTAAACGGCAGTGTCATGACTTCATCAAATGCTGATTAACTGGAGAACCCACAGCAAATGTCAGTGTTACATTTTTTGGCTTTAGTTAGGACTGAAAGTGTTCCAGAAAACCTCAGTTTATACTTCTCTGGACTCCATTTTTCTCTAATATTTTGGTAATATATATTAGTTGGATATAAATAGGAACCTGAGATAGGCCACCAAAAGTCAATGGCTTGATTAAAAAAAAAAAAAAATCAAAACAAAGAAATCTTTTTGTTAACAATTTTTTTTGCATATGCTAAATAGCCTGAAAAGTATGAGGTTATGCTTCAGGTAACAAGGATGTGTTAAGCAATTAGCAGCAAACCCCGGCACTTTCATTACTTGAGCTATTGCTGATATATCCAAACATATTCAAGTCCAACTTTTTCAGGCTCTGAGAGGTCTGAATAATTTCTTTCCCTCATTGGTCTTGGAATAAGAACTATTTTATTCTTTTCATAGATTTTCATCTTAGGTTTTTCAGGGTTTTTATTTTTCTTTTTTAGATTGAACATGTCTTTGGCAGCATTTTTCTAGGTTTACATGAATTAAAACTGCTAGGGCCAGAGTGTGATCCTCCTCTCTTCTAGTTTGGCTGACCCCAATTTCAGGCTGGGCAAGATCTTCAGTATAGGAGGTCACCTGCTATTCAATGGTAGAAACTACGCAGCTTTTATAATTGGCTCTTCCAGGTGCATACAGGTGTACAAGGCTGCTCTGCTGAATATGCAGTCCCTATTCTTCTCTGAACACAGCATTCAGATGGACTGGTCATGGGTCAGGTGTTACTCCAGGCTGCTGAACATCCAGCCACTGCTGAAGCCTTCCCCTAAAAATCTGTTGTAACAGTTTTGCTCATCCTCTACCTTTATCTACTTTTAGCAGTAGAAGCAAGGCCTGATACACTGATGACATATGATTTTTGATTTTACATGAGAGTTAACAGTTTAAATTTATAAGTCGTATCTTAATTCACATTACATTCTAAATTTTATGCAGGCAGCTTTAGGGTAGTATGTGTGTGTTCTGAATGCATGTGAATCAATCTGTATGACATCATGTCCAAAACAGATCAGGGGAATACATTATTTCATCAGTGAGGGTTTTCTTCTTCCTTGGTTTTTTCGGGTTTTGGGGCGTCTTTCTAATAAGAAAGTAAGTTCTAAATAAATAATTCTATAAATTGCTCCTTTTTTTTTTTTTTAATAGTTTCATTTATTTCTCACTTGAACAGCAAACAATAAACACATTATTATCCTGATATGTCCATAAATAGACTTTCATTGGGAATCACTGGGAATAAGTTACAGAAAGTTTACCAAAATAATTGCAGAAGAAAACTGAAAGAAGTGAGCATTGCAAATAAAGAAAATAAAGGAAAACTTCTGAATGCTGAATGCCTTTGGTCATGCTGGCAGGGAGAAAGGTGAAAGTTGTTTGCCTGGTGATTGTAATTTGTGAGAGTAGATTTGTAGATTATGATTCACCTCAGGTGACAGTGGTAAGTGAAATCTGACTGAGAACTTTTAAGAGTAGCACTTCAGTATAAGGCAGTTGTATTGTAAGAGTTGGAGGGGTAAAGTGATACTTGCAATTTAGAAAGTGGCTTCCTCATTTTTGTTTTGTGTGTGTGTGTGTGTGTAAAATCCTTTTTTTCTAAATCTTCCTGAAAACTCTCTAAAAACTGATGTAGAAGAATCAGTAATAAAGAGCATGGAGATGGTCGGTTCACCTGAGATTTTTCTTCCTTTAACTTCTCTTTTCTCTGAGCAACAAAATGATAAGAATTTCTTTTATCAAACACTTTCTATGATGGCAGTGGTTTGGAGTAAATGTATGATAAGAATATCTGCAACACAAAGATAGCTGGGAACTTTGAATCAGTCTCTTGGCTGACCGTGGGCAGCCCTGAATGTTACAAAGGAGGGTATGAGAAATCTTAATGTTTGGCAGAGGCAGAATAGTTTGCAACCGTCCTATTCAGGATTGCCTTGGAATTGGTTTAACCCTGAAACATGAGGTAAGTCTTTCTGGTCTTTTGTTTGGGTTGTTGGGTCTTGTTTTGTGGAACTTTTTCACGCTCTCTCTAATAGGCCCATATGTTTTTACTGGAGTAAATGTTCATTCCTTCCTTAGAACTATATTTGATGTCAATGAAAACTTGCAGTGGTGAGTGTCACTGCTCATCAGTTTGGTGAATAAAGGTGCAGAACTTTCCTTCTAACTTTCCTTCCTATTAATATCCTGAAGTTAAGCAAGCCTGTCTTCCATTCTTTGTAGGTGAAACTGATGATCATTCTAGCTAACGTTCTTGGGACCTCCTTTAACTCCACAGAATTTTCTTTTGATCTGGAATGTTACACATAATGGTGCTTTTGATTTATGCCCCTGTGTTATATTTTTCATGCTATATTTATCCACTGAAGCATAGAGAAGGTAGATCTTCACTAGAATGCCCCTCTTGGACCATTCACAATACTGCCAATTGACTGCTAGCAACAGCAATGACTAACAAAAAGTAGTTTTAAAACCTCAACAACCAAAACACTGAAATATCTTGTTTATTAAAGCAAGGTATTATAAAACAGTGTTATGAAAATGTGATGTGAAAACCACAAAACTATAAGGGACTTGTTTTCAATTACATTAGTGCTCTGTAGATCAAGGTACTGTTGGTTTGCTGACATAGGTTTTTCTGTGTATATACTTGGTAGTAGTTTAGGTTGTCTCCCAGCCAAACCCAAACAACAGCCCCACAGCTTCCCCTCCCAAAAGGGAGAGGGAAAAAAGAAAAAAAACAACCGGTAACAAAGGAAAATTGCAGCAAGGAATATATTTCTACATATATATATAATGATATACAATTAAACACTGTATACATATGAGTAGGAACCCCAAGGAACCTCAGCCAATCCCAACAGGGAAAAAGGACAAAAAGGGTTAAAAACACAACACATATACACAATCAGAACTCAGGGATTAGCTTAACAAAATAACTAATACAATAAAATCTCACCAACCTCCCTTAAGAACAGCAAATTCCTTCCCTCAGACACGACTCGGGCAGAGCTCCCAGACAGGCCTCAGCCCACAGAGATCAGCGAGGCCCGAACGCCGAGAGCTGCTGGCACAGGGCTGTGAGCGGGAGGGAGGGAGGGAGGAGAGCCGGAGCCCAGGAGAGAGAGGAACTCCCTCCCCCTGATTACGTGAGGGAATAGGATGGAATACCTCCTTAGTTTTTGACCCCAGTTGTTAAGGAAGGCCTAAAGAGCAACAAACCTCACCAAGGCCTAAAATTTAAACTACCGCAATACTTATTTCATGACTTAATACTGGCTACTGCTTAAACAGGTGAGACAAATGTAGCAGTTGTGATGCTCTGCAACTCTTATTATTTCCATCACTTTTACAGGCAGAGAAAACGATTTATATGCAAGGATGCATAACTTGCAATCACTTATGTAGTTATTTAAAAACAGATGAATAATCAGATTGATTACAATATGACAGTTTACATGCTGAAGAACAATTAAGCTTGAATGGATGTGGTTATGGGGTTGAGACACTTTTGCATAATCAAAAAGGTACTATGTGTGGTATTAACAACACGTGAATTGCATTATGAACTGCTTAAGCTACTGCTTTTGCAGAGTATGGATGCACAATTGTCTTCATTGACCACTCTGCGAGAAAGGATATCAGATGAACGGGAACAAACTAGAAGAAATGCAAGGCATAGTCATGTGAAGTTCTGCATTTTACTTTGTTGTATATTTGTAGAGGTTCCACTGCAGATGGTCATTGAGGAAGGTCAAACATGCTCCATGGCAGGGTTCCAGGAGTCTTTGGGAAACCTAGAGAGATATTTAATCAGATCCCTGCTTGGAAACTTGGCTAAAGACATTAGTTCATAAAATCTACATATGTGCCCTAAGCAACAAATTGATGTGAGGTTTTTGCTGCAGAATGAGATGATGTTCTTAAAATGTTCCTTATGCTACCTTGGAAATACGGTGTTTATGGATAGGAAATCTGCTTGCAGTTTATTTGCTCTTTGGAAGAAGTGACACAGCAAAAACGGATGTTTATACTTTTTTTGCTGTTTGTGTGGAATAATTCCAGAGAAATTTGGAAAGCAGTGGTGGAATTTAAAGTGGAATTCAAATGATTCTAAAGTTTATTTTCTCTGATGCACAGTATCGGAAAGAAAGAGGTTTCCAGGTGAATTAAATAAAGCAAAGAATTATTCAAAGGTTCCAGAGATGAAAGAGGTAAATGATTTGACTCTCAAACAGGTATTTGTAACCAAGAGGGAAGAGGTAAGGCCTGTGTTGAAGACAGCACCTCTAGAGAATGGGTAGATGTGGTGCTGACAGGATGCAGGAGTAAGAAGGCCAACACTATGTCCTGTGTTTACTGTGGGGTTAGTGAGAGATTAGGAAATGTGTGTGCTTCCACAAAGTAAAATTTCCCACTAATGGGGCTCTGGTCATCTTTTGACACAGTAATCAGTGTGGGGTGGTAGAAGGGGTTTATTTTGACCACTTAAGTTCCCTTAGATGAGCTTCTTGTCTCTACATGTCTGTTGTTTTGAAAGAATTCTTTACCGAGCAGAGCATTGGCTATGACTTTTGCTAGGCAAGCTCAAAATTCTAATGCCATATGTTATTAGTAATTATAAGTCTTATTCAAAGTGAGGACATCAGAGGTGGAATCATGTTCAGGCACTACATGCCAAGTGATTTTGTTCCATTATTCTATGGCAAATACAATTATGCATTGTCGATATTAAAGATGCTCATGTCATGGATAATGTGAATATATATTACAAAGTGGTAATGAAATTTGGAATATCTGATTAGTCATGGGAAAGTGTAAAAGTATTTTACCTACTAACATAGTATTTTTCCCTGAATGACCAATTACACTTCTATTAGGCCCATTTTCTATGCATATTCTAATATCTAGTTACTGATAAGTTGGTGAATAAGATGACATTGATCAATTAATGGCTACTGAATTCGTGGGTACCTTAAAATGCTCCCTGTCACACAGGATTTTGCAAGGTTTTGGCTAGAACTCCAAAGGAGTGACATATTCTGGACTCAAAAGCTAGAAATATCTGCCAGCAAATTTAAGTGTCAATGTCACTTGACTGAAGCATCAATGTCATGGCACCATCTACAAAACTATTCCCTTTACATTATTAAGATATTAAGCTGAAATTCAGCCCTGAGGGGACCCAATCTAATGCTATCAATGCTCAACTGGAGGCAGCAACCATTTACGGACTTATTTCATGGAAGGCATGTTTCAGTTTTCATGTGGCCCTGCACAGCTAATCAGTGAGTGATGGGCACTACTTTAATCTGTTTGATATAAGCCTGTGATTCTGGATGAAAATTCACACCCAAATGGAAGAAAGGCAGAGGAATGCCTCTGCACTTCAGGAACTATACATGGATATAGTAGGTGAATTTTTTTGGACTATCTCACTGCCGAATATTTTGTGGCTGTCGTTGGTTTTATCAAGAAAACCTGTTGTATTAGAAAACATGATTTCTATTTACCCCAGTGTGTTTAAGGCACATGGCACTATTTGCCCACAACAAGCCATGAAAAACAACCTTACAGGCCTCAAGGGCATCTTGTACTTGCAAAGATGGATGCAGAGGTCATGGAAGCCCTGTAAGTACCAGGTTTTATAGGAGTGTAAATGCAAAAACCACAAGGTAAGCACCTATGGCTGTGAGCCAATTTCATATGAGCAGAGGTGTTGGGAACTATTATTTTTGAGAATTTTAGTTATATTTTCTCTGACTTCCTCTCATCCCAGACTTGCTGGAGGAAGAAGAGATGTGCTGTGTTGAACACTGTTTAACGGTGGTGACTTTCTGCCCAGAGACAGGAACATTGCTAGGGAGGGGAGAGTGATCCCTGTGTCTTGCTTCTCTGCAGTAACAATAAGAGGCTTAATTAACTAGCATTCATGCTGAAGAGCTGGCTGAGATTCTTTCATGAAAAGGCTGGCAGGGTGTTGCCTTTTCAGAAAGGTCTGTCGTTGAAGGCTTTCCGAAGTCATCACACTCAGATGCTGTAAATAGTAAAAACAAATTTTGGGTGGTTGTGAGGCGGTGTTGGAGGGGAAAGAAAAGAGATACAGTTGCATGCAACTAGAAAGTATTTTGTGGTGCCGGTGTTTTATGAAAATGGATTTTTTTTTTTTATTTTTTTTTAATTTTGAGAGCCTGTTGTACATACATTAAGTTTTGCTCTCAGCTGTAACTGATGTCCTTGCCAGATTGCTGTGATGGATGCCTGAATGATTAGGGAGTCTGTTTCCCTAGAAGAAAATGAGTTTGGGAAACTTTTGTTTTCCCACCATTTTGCTGCTCTTGTGCACATTATCTAATGGCTGCAGCAGTTGCTCAGGCTCAGTGCCAAGGTCAGAGTGGTGTAAGCCTTCAGGATAGGAGATAGACTGCTTCGTGTAGCAGCAGTGTCAGTGCAGATGAGGCAGCTTTCTGGAAAGGCTCTACTCTGGGTTGGAACAGACAGCATGTACCACTTCCCTCTGGGGCATACAGCTTCTCTCTTCTATGAGTTAGCAGAAGAAATCACACTACCAGACAGGAAGAATAGGGTGAGTGAGAAGAGCCCTGCCCAAGATCCAAAGCCATGAGTGCAGCTGATCCTGAAGCACAGGTGCCTCAGCCAGCACACTGTACACACCTGAAACACCCAGGTACAGCAGTGCCACCAGTGAGCCACACGGAGCTCATAAAACAAAACCTAGGACTTAATTACTCATCAAAGCCAGCAAAAATGTGGCCTGCTTTAATATGTCCATGCCGGTACAGAAACTCTTAAGCTAACAGACACTCTAAAAAGTGAATGCTGATTACTGTTCTAGCAGCTGTTTCATCAGCCACTTTAGAACCAGCAATATGTTAGTCAGCCATACATTAACAGGCGACATAAGGACAGTTCAGAGTTGAGGCTTTCCCATACTGCAAGCTCCACTCAGAAACTAACATTTATAGAAATGTCCTGTTGAACATCCTAATGGAGAAGCTGGAGACAGGTAACTGTAAGAGCATATCACTCTACCAGAAGGTGAGGAGCTGGAGACCATGTATTTGAATTCCACTGGGGATTGAAGGTAAGAATAATCAAAAATGGCTTCAGAGAGAAACCAAACAAGCTGGAAGAAAACTTCATCTCTCTGCCCTAAAAGAACCAACCCGTAACTAGTGAACAGAGCAAATTCACAGGCATACAGCTATGTTAATTCCATAGACTTTGTGCTATCTGATTTTGTTTGAGGGAAGTTGCTACAGGAATACTCAGATTAATGAAAATTGCTTTAAAATGTCAGCCTGCAATGAAGCCTGTTGGAAAGTATCACTAGGACTTCCTTACACCCACTTCTTTTTTTTTTTTTTTTTGGTCATTCAGTATCTTAGTTAAAAACAAAAAACCTCCAAATGAAACCACAAATAGCCAAAGCCACAAACCTCTAAGTCTCTAAAGACTTTTAAAGCATTGCTAGAATATCAGAGAGCAGGACTGACCAGAAAATTTACACTGATTTCTAGTAAATGTTGTTGACTTCAGTGTATTAGATGGGGATCTCGGTTTGTATTTGTTGAGTTTTGCCCAGTACCACAGGATGAGAAGAGATTAAAATTCCTAGACATTGTTTTGTTTTTTTTTTTTTCTGCGAAATGTGTTCTGTGATTTTTTACTTTAATGTGTGTGTGCACGCTGAGTATTTATGGTATTTGATTATGCCAATTATTTTATAAATGTCAAGGCAGATAGAATCTACAGGAAAGGAAGAAAGAAAAAAATCCAACCTTGTAACAATTTTGTGCTTCATTCACTTTATTTTTGTGCTATGGTGTTTCAGAAAGAAAAGGGTAAATATGTTGCCTTTTTAATTGATCAGTTCAACAACAAACCAGCTGAACAACCTCTAACTTCACAGTCTAATGAGTTTCCCTGAAGGCCCAGGTGAGTTCAGCACTCTGCTGGGGTAAGTGTCTTCCAAAGCAGCCTCAGCAAAACCTGAGAGGACAAGAGAGAGCAGGGCTTTGGCGCAGCAGCAGTGCCAAGGGAAACGGCAGAGAGCAGGGAGATGCCTGCTGGGCGGCAGCCAGAAATAGAGACCAGTGTGGCCTGTCTCGAGTGTTGTTCAAAAGCCTGTTCTTCCTCCCTCTTCACCTCTTGCTCCACACAACTGCTGAGAAGCATCAAATACTTATTCTGCCAACTTCGGTTGTTGATCACGGTATCTTGCCAAAGCCTCTGCTCCAGATCAGTCCTGCACTGTACTTTGGCTTTTAAAATTCATGACTTCTGTTTTATGTGGAGTTTTTTTTTTTTTTTTTAATATTGCAACTAAAATTCCTTCTAGTTTACAATGTCAGGCTCAGTAATCTAATAAAGACAGGCTTTGCGTTATGTACTTCCAATGCTGAATTAGTCATAGTGGCAGCTTTGAGGGCACATTTATTTCTAGAATCCCTTGTTTAATTTATGATTTTATCTTGTCTTTCACAGCTCACATTTTTCTCAGTTATGTGCCTAATTCCACAGGTTTACCCATCCAAGGAATTTCCCTGACAACAAAAACATGAACCTGTGTTCTCTCATAAGAACTCATGCCGATATTGATTCACCCTTGCTTTTAGAGCGCTGGTTTCTCTGGATGGTATGCAGCAGGTGGTTCTCAAATTCTTCTCTTCCTTCCTCTGATACAGATGAACGCTGCCAACATTGATTCAGTGCGGAATTAATTTTGGTGCACTTCTTGTCCTCCCGATCATTATTTCATGGGTACTCTTTCCTCCAGCTTATGTTTTTCTGGCTGCAGTGATTGTTCATTGATTGACTAACAAGGCAAAGAATGGACCTCATTTCCACTGTTGAGCAAGGAGCCAGCAGACCTGCTTTCTAATCTTTGTCGTTGAGCTGCTACACGGTCACTATTTCAGCTGTCCTTCCTGTTAAGGTGCATTGTATTTGTCACATAAAAAGCTGACTGGAAATTGCCTGCAATATCTAAAAGCAGGTTATATAGAACTTCTCAAGTTCCTTGGTGTGGAGAAAGATCCTGTTCACCAGAGGGGACTTTACCAGGTTCTGTTCCTGGTATTTGGGTTGTGCAGGGTGACTGTGCCTGTAGATGTGCTTCTAAACACTAGGGGCTAGCATGTCATTTCCTGCCAATAGAAACATCAGTGTTGCTTGGTTTCAGAAGTATTGTGAGAAATTTCTTTAGGGCATTCCACATTATTTTTTTTCCATACCTCTTTCCTAATGCTGTAAGTTTTCCTGCAGTTTCTGTTGAAGGTTCTGGTGCTCTGTCCTTCCAGTCAGTACTCCTCATATTATCAGCTCTTCCATGGTGTACTGTAAGTTTCAAGTACTGAAGGTAAATGTATGTATTTTCTTGGTTATCTTATTCTGTACAAACTCCAAGCATGAGTTTTGATTACTCTGACTCATGGAAGGATCCCCCATAATGATAGGAACCAAAAAAGATAACATTTGACTTCGGAGAAAAAGAAAGCTTAGTTCCATTAATTGTTCCCACTATGATAAAATACTAGCATAAAAAGAAGGGGGGTCAATCTCTGCATTTTCCAGTGCTTTACTTTTGATATACCTGTGTACTCTAAAATGAAACATTACTATTAATGAAAATGCATTTTAACAATAGTTTTTTCCATGTGTCAATCTGAGCTGCCATACACAGCTAATCTATATAGATTGGTTTTCAACACATAAATAGTCCCCCCTGCAAATTTCTTGTAGCTGGATGCATGTGTAAGTGCTTTGATTGTAGTGGTGAGGGACAGATACATATTCCTCTCGCAGTGGATAACTGGAGGGAGAATTTTGCTTATGCAAATAAACAAGAAATGCTATGGCAAAGAGAACAAAATGGCTTTCCAAGACTCAGCAGGTCTCTGTTCATGCTGTCATTTCAGATTTGCTGCCTTGCAGAGAGGATGGCTGGTTGCTGTCAGTCAGAGGGGTAACACACGTTAATAAGCTGAGTGGTTGGTGTTTGAGCAGCGCCTCGTGTGCTGACAGCACTTCATGTGAAGTGCACTTGCTCACGTAGGCAGAAGAAATCTCTAGGAACCTCTGCACCTAGTTTTGCTCTATTCAAAATCAATTGGAGTTTTGTCATTTAATAGGCATTGGATCAATCCTTTAGTGCTGCAGAAGTGCCAGACAGAGGAGAAATTGAGACTAAATGGGCTAAGGGTATATTGTCTTTGTTTATTTTTCTTTGCCAATGAATAGGTCTTGATGAATTTAACTCAGTCTTATTGCAGGAATGGGAACTCTTAAGTTAATGTTACATTATGACATTTTTTACATATGTTAAAACTATGGTCTTATGACTCTGAAAAATGGTAAATCTGTTTGCAAAGATTATTGTAGTTTCAAACTGCAATTTAATATCATGGTTTATTTTACCAGCCCTAGGGATCATGACTTTCCAAGTGAAAGTGAGGTATAATTTAGACATCTAAATATAAAATTGCTACCCTGAAAAGTTTTACTAGATAATAATCTTTCTTCCATGGAAAACTGGAAAGACTGTACATAGTCTAAGACCTATCTCAGAAACACTTGGCTGGTCATTGATGCATCCAAATGTGTCTCTAGTGTTACCCATGCCACTCATGCCTGTCCCTTTGGTGTGGTAGGTATTGTCAGGGCATGCTGGGCTGCTCCATCACAAAAAAGAGGGATGACAGCTGGTTTAGCCTTGACTGTTGAGGGTGCAGGAATTATCTGATCTACCTGCTTAAATGGCTTCTCTGGGGATAAATGGACATACTGAGCCAGGAAAGATGTTTGTTTAAGCATTTAATTTTTGGTACTGATCACCTCCTTGATACCCAAAGTGATAATTATTCATATCAGTTGGTGGTAAGTGAAATTCAGCAAAATCTCCCTAGTTACAATAGTTTCACCTGTGACAACAGCATGATCACTTACAGAAGAGTATGAACTGGTAACTGCCCTTCTTACTGGGGAGTCCTAATTCTTCAGTGTATGAAGGCATTGTCACAATATTGGCTAACCAGCATAGATGGCTAAAAGTGGTGTAAGTTACCTGAGGGCCAGATGCCCCTCCAATAGGCACTGCAGAATACACTGTTAAATGGCCGTGTCTTGATCTCAAAATGCCTATTGTTTCTCAGTTGTCCTTATTGCACATGTGATAATTTGCATTTAGGTCAGCTAGATAATGGTAAAACACCATCAACTACTGTACTGTGGAGTCTAAGAAAGCCAGGCCTTCCTCTTTTCTCTGATTTAGTTATTTGGCATGAAGTTTACATTAGCTGGGGAGTCCATTCTGTCTTAATGGCAGAGGGGAAGCTCTATATCTTCTGCTTACTTCTTATAAAAAGCATGGAGAAAAGCTTATTTTGCATTCCTTTGGAAGAAATGCCAGTTATTGCTGTTATTCTAAGCTTTGTGCTCTTAGTACATGCTACACTGTCATTCCCACAAGGAAAAAAACCAATTTGTTTACAGTGGAAATAAAATGCATAGGGTAAGCAAATATTTGCTTGTGTATCCAGCTGCCCTAAGGCTTAACAGGATTATTCGTAACAATGATATCTGTGGAGCTCCTTCTTATTGCAAAAAAAATAAGGATAAATCCCAATTTTTTCACTTTATTGGAATTATTTCTTGCACAGGAGCTGAAGTACCAGGGTGATGAAATTTGGCATTTTGCCATTTCAAGGAGACAATAATTTCTAGTTCAGCAAATGTGACTTTTACAGCGTAAAAAAGTCTTTCGTCTGAAAGGTAAGGGAGCCCTGTTAGCTAGGAGATAAACCAAAAAAGTATTATCCAGCTGCAACAAATCAGTGGAAATATGCTTTGAAAATCATCTTAGCCTGACGTCCCTGGACATATACACAGAGTCTGGCCCAAGTCTTAGAGGAATGTGTTGGAGCAGAAAAAGATACCATTGTAGTGGATTACACTGCGAGAGGACTGCTGGGATATGTTTACCACAAAAGGACATGACAGAGATTACTGGTGTTCAGGTACCCTTGGATTCCTCTCTAGAGATCCACACTCTGTGGAGTGAAGGACAAGGTGCCACTACATGCTGCCAATAAGAAATGATGCGGTTCCTTTAGATAAGTTGGCTTTACGTGGCAGACTGAAAGGCAGACCAGCTGCTGCTAATCCAGACAGTCCATTCAGGGTGAAGCACTGAAAATGTTCTCAAAATTAGGTGCCTTCAGCAGAGGCAGAAGCCTGAGCTGTGAGATGTCCCTGGTGTGCTGACCTTGCTCTCACAAGCAGCCCCCATTCGCTCCCAGCAGCCTTTCCCAGCTGCTGGTGCTCCAATCTGAGTATGTGTCTCCAGCTATGTCTCTGCATCACCTGCTCTGGGAGGCTTCACTTCTACCCTGCCTGCAAGGTGGACTTTAGGCTGAACTTCTTGTGTTCCTTGACTGATGCCTTAAGGTTGACAGAGCAGTGGAAATGGGTTGGTGATTCTGCACAAGCCCAGCTTTTTTATCTCCAGTTAATGGAGCACAAAAAAGACAAAAAGCACCATCTGCTCAGACATGGACCTGTCTACCTCTACCTTGCAGGCATCATATTTTCTCTGAAATAAAAGGTACTGGTCACTATCAAAATTAGTGCACTATACTGGTGAGATTACACTTTTCACTATAGTGGCATTTCCTAATAGTGACATAACCCTTGTTTAATGGAAGGAAAGTGGATGCTGGAGCAGCAGCATATTAATAGGGCAGACTAATTAAGCTTATAAAAATCCAATTTTTTGTTAACAAGAAAATTAATTTGATCTTTTTTTGTGTTAAGCATCTGGAACACTTGTAATACCAGTGTAGAGATTTGGTCTGGAAAATTGGAGTATGGATAACAAGATGACAGAGGTAGGTGCTGATGTGAGAGGAAAGGTAAATAGCAGGAAAAGCATGGGTAGATAAGGTAAGGTTTAGAATATTTAAAGACTAATTGATGAAAAAGACAGTTCAGTGTAGATAAATGATGAATAATGAGTCACGGCAAAGTATTGCCAGCATTGCTTGGTGCTTCATACACTTGGAGAAATAAAAAGCAAGGGAACAGATCATGCTGTAAATTAGCATAAATGCACTGAAGCCAGTGGAGCTTTGCTGATTTACACCTCTGAAGGACTGGACCCTTCAAGAGTGAGTGTTGGTGATGAATGGTGAGAAACAAGGGAATAAATCAGTTTCTCTAGCAGCTCTGGATGGGGTGGTGGGGGTTACCCTTACGTGCTTTTTCTTTAGTATTTAATTTCCTCCATTTGTTAAGGCAATACAAACCATAATAGATATTTTAGATGTTACTTTAAAAATTCACGAAATAAAATGTCAGAGGCCATCTGAAACACTTCAATCTAATAAAGGAAAAGTATTTTCAAGTTTATAAGGAGCTGTTAAACTCTAAACTGTGAAAGAGAGTTACTTGACAGTGTTATTAGCTACTGATAGCTGCGGTTTGAAGGCACTGGATGTCTATGCATAGATCTGCCATGTTTATTCTGGCACTTAATGTTTTAATCAATAGTTGGATTGTTTAATTTACACTGTAACTACTTTGGGGATTTACAGATTCTTTTAAATGTGCTAGAAATTAAAGCCTTGCTCCTGGAAATAACAAATAATTTACAAAGTTAGAATGGATAACATTAAAACTCTGCTGGTAAAGACAAAGAATTTTGAAAGTTTCAGTAAATAAAGAAGTTTCAACTTGTCTCATGAATGTGATATATCCAAACACTTCAGTACAGTATTTCTCTCTGCTTGTTGATAACATCTTTAGCCTCATTGTCACTGTTTGTTTTAGGTTACCTTATTCAGAGCTAAGCAGAATTCTTCAAGGAAATTTTTGAAGCCCATGTCATCAACTTCAATGAAGAAGCTAAAAATTTGTAATGACCTTACCCTGCAGAGATCTCGGAGAAACTTATTCCAGTGCTGGTGTTCCTAACCTCTCTCCTGCTTTTGAGACCATCAGTTATGCCCTCGACTTGACAGCTCTTCACTGCTGTTTCTGCTGACCTCATCTCCTGTGGGTTGGGTCTTCAATGTCTCATCGATATGTTCTTCTGTTTTCCTCTTCTGGTCTTGAGGGCAGTTGCAAAAGCCAGTCTTGGGTCTACTGTCAGACTTTTGCTGTTAGGTCATCTGCTAACCTGGTTTCAGCTGCAATTTTTCTATCAGTGTCTGCTATTACTAATTTAACACTGTATGTTCACTTTTGGAGTACTGTGACCTCTGAGTTTTATATTTCAAGATAGGTCTTATTGAATTAAGACATTAATGAGAACCAGTCCTGAAAATTTTTTTTTCTTTTTTACTTGATTGAAAATTTACAGTGATTAAAAAAATCTTACGATAATCTCAAACCTCTACAATAATCTTATAGTTTATGATTTGGCCCCCAAACTTGTGAAACCTGTTAAAATTTGTACCAAGATGAGGACAGGAAAGAGATTCTTTAGTTTTTCCAGTTCTGTTAGTTTTCAATTTTGAAGCAAGACATAATAATAGTAACTATTTCTACATCCAACAGCCAGGCTGCGTCCTAATAAATTGCAGTGTGTGTTCTCTCTTGCTAATACTACATAGATTCTTAACATTTAATTGTATGTACTCTGCATATAGGAGAGCACAACTAAGAAGATGCAGAAAGTATTTCAGTTTCTCATGTGGAAGGACATTTCCATGGAGGGTGCCTGGATGCTGCTCATAATGGAAGCTTTCACCTCCACCTGTTATGCATCAGACCAATCCTCAACATGATACAACGGATTTGAACCTCAAAGTGAATGTTGTTTACATGTTAATGTATCATGGGTTGATAACATTGAAAGACAAAGCCAAACAAAATCACCTTTTTGTTCCCCAAATTGGAAGTTTGCCTGACAAAGGGAACATCCGTCCCTGATGTGTTCGTTAGTCAGATACATAAGTATGAAGCAAATATTGAACAAGAAGTGAGACTGATGAAGAAAATAAATACTCAAGAAGAAAACATCTGTAACCTGAAACAGGCTTTGCACTGCCCTTACAAATTAGAATTGACTTCACTGCAGGGAGCATATTTGACTGAGATAACACAGTTGGTATCATATAAATGCATCGCTTATGGATTCTGGATTGGAGTCATCTAATTTACTGCAACAATTTCAACCCAACTCACACAAGTGAGACAACATCCAGTTTTGTCTACTTAGTTCTTCATTTAACATGAACTTGACCTCCTTCTTTCCACAGACCCACTAGCATTTCTTTTTCTTTCTAAAATGATTTTGCATAGTCCTTGGTTGTGACAAGGAGAGATTAATGGCTGGTGTTCATCCTTCTGTCATTACATGAGGGATTGTCATGTGTGCGGATTGATTTCACACATTGTTCTGCCCTGTAAAAAAAATATTTGTCAATAAAAGGGAGGGAAGGAAAATCCTTTGGCACTGACATTATGAGCTGATTTATCGTCACCACTGTGAAACTGGCTGGAAAGGATATAAGGCAAAACAATCTGTTCTCAGGGTAAACCTGAGTTGCATTTAGGATAAATACTACTCTACTTATCTGCTGAAGGCACTGCACATTATAGTGAGGCATGGAGGCTGAATAAGATAAACTTATTATTCTGATCCCATTTATTTTCAGATTCATTTCAAAATTGCTCTTTTATTTGAAAAAATCGGCACCTAGATTTGAAGAGGAAAACTTTTATTTTTCTCACTCTTACTCTTCAGTTGGCTCATTATATCTTCATCTCACCATTGTAGCACTGGAAGTGTGAAGTCATTTTCTTTTTTCTTCTTGCTGAGTTATTTGTCTACTGTAAACAATATTATGTCTTGTGCTGATGAGTCAGGCATTCAAAGTACCGTGAGACTGGTTTATCACCAGTAAAGATTTTGTGAAATTATAAACCTTGAACATACTTTATCTTACCATCCAGATTTCACAGTTCTTTAGGATTTCTCATTTCCAACTTTTGAAACACCTTTGCAGTTGTGAATGCAAGTCACTTTCTATTGAAAATAAAACAAATCAAGAGAGAGAAAAAAAGAAGTCAGAACCCCCCAGACCTTTTAGTGAAAGTAGTACACTTCCTTCATTGTCATCAAAGCTCTTCTCTCTGTTGGAAAATAAAGGGTTTTTTCTGCCTTTAGAAAGACTAAAAAAATGTCTTTCCTTAGGTCTTCATCCAGCAGTACATACAATTTGGGTAGAAAAAGAAAAAAACAGGACTTGGTCACTAGAACAGGTAGTTCTTCTTCAACTATTAGAACCACTGATGTCAGCAGATGGAGCGAATAGATATGAACTATTAACATCAGCCTTCAGAAAACTCCCCAAACTAAGCAGCCAACTAAGCTGCCTTCATACTCAGTGGAGAAGCAGAAGAGATTCACATCATCCTAAGTCAAGCTGAAGAAATTCCTGTTTGGAGAAGTAAATTCTTGAAAGCGTACAAAACTGCTCACTTTTAACAGCTGGACAATGTAATGGCACTAATACCGAACAGAAAAGGGAAAAGTTGTGTTTGTATTGCCAATGGGTGAGAAAGTATTTTGAAGTCTATTTGAAACTGAGGGGGATGCTAGACAACATCTAATTGAGCAAGTCTAGACAAATTGCATGTAAGAGCCCTCGAAGAACTGGTGGGAGAGAGCTGTACTCCTACCTGTGCTTCTCTGAGTACTATTTAATGAATTCCTGAGTTTACCAGTAAGGCGAGATGCTGGTCACAGTGACAGAGCTCTTCAAGAGCTATACACCCTTCAAACTTCACAAGAAAAACTAAAAATTGAAAAGGAGCTTTTATTTTATATGTTTGCATAAATATCTATGATTTTGTTGTCATACTGCTCTTTAGTAAAATTATAAACTTGTGGATAAAGAGGCTCAGGAGATTAAAGTTCGGTCTAAATCTGTTTATGGCTCAGTTCCTCATTTGTAAGAAATAGATAATGAAAGTTTCACTCTTCTTTCTATGATCTTAGTATTTCAAAGGAAAGATTTCCAGTGTTATGAAAGGGCCCAGGACAATGATCATTTCACTTCTAACATGGACTACCAGACCACTACAAAGTAAGAGGAATGAAGTATGTTTCAGAATTCATAAAAATTCTAAAATTCTTCTTTTTCAAGGGGAGATTAATTTCTTCATGTCTACTTACAATTTCATCTTCCACATAACTATCTCCTTCAGTGTCTCTAAATTCCTCCAAGCTAGGAAGGCTTCTTTGTTAGTGTTACTATAGCAATGAAACATAGGAAACTGTCACTTTACCAAATCCAGAACATTAGCAGTGAAATGGGATCACAACAGAGCATGTTAGTTTTCTGAAAGACATTGTTCAGAGCCCTGCCTTCCAGTTCTTACTGCAAAGAAGAACACAGTGCAGATCCTAATATATGTTTTGTTCTGCTGTCAGTTGAGAAAGACTTTTGACATGCAGTGCATGTCACTGAAGTATCGGCATCAGTCAGAGGAATGGATTGGCCCAGGCAGTACTGAAACTCAGCATAGAAAAAAATGCAGATTTAAAAAATGAAAAAAGGAATGTACTCGAGTTTAAGAACAGTTAATTATAGCTCTTGCAGGATGACTTTGAATTATTATAATCAGTAACATACAACTATTTTGCAGAACCTTTTGCTGGTCTGCCAGGTCCTAAGGTGTTTCATATTTTTAATTTAAAATTCAAAAGCAAACAACATTTATCTAGTTAAGGGCACTTAAGTGAACAACCCCACAGCTGTGCAACAGCCTTTGGATGGCAGGACAGAATTTCTTTGAAATAACCAGCCATGCTAGGCTGGATTCCTGAATGTTACTTGTAGGTCCATAGGGAAAACATCCACAGGGCACAGATAGGGCAAACAGACCTTCATGCTGGGGATGCTCTTGAGAGAAGAATCAAAAGTTTCCTTAGGCGAATGTCATGCAGCAGCTCACATTCCAGATCCCAAAAGGGGCAAAGGCAGCAGCCAAGAGGGATTTTTTTGGTGATCCATCTGTTCCTATGCAAACTGAAGCAGCCTGAGGATTGCTTAAAGCCAATGGGTGCTGTGCTGAACTTGCTCAAGTGCTGCCACTGCAGACACAGCTTTTCCCTGCATCAGAACATTTGTGCTGACTGCACCTTGAGCTTCCAGGTCTGTGTCTCTCTGCTTCCATACGCAAGAAAAAGTGTCCCTGTGTTCCTCCTTCCTCCTCCAACCCTGAAAATAGCAGTGTTAGGAGCTGCAAATGCCATCAAAGGACATGACACCATGGGAAATGGGAGTGGGTTGAGAATCTCTGCTTCCCAGCATGTAGCTTTGGTATTGTGGTAGGTGTTTTTCCTAAAGGCAGTGAGGAAATGCTACACAGCTCCCAGCATGTCTACCAAAGTGCTGCCCAAAAAACCCTTGGTATTATCAGAAAATTGTCAATACTTAAGAAATACTGTGCCTAGCTCTGGAGTTCTCAGTACAGGGAAGACATGAAGCTGTTGGAGCAAATTCAGAGGAGGACAAAATAACCAATGTGAGAAATGGAACACCTCTTATGTAAAGAAAAGATGAGAGACTTGGGACTGTCCGGCCTACAGAAGGGAAAGCTGCAGGGAGATCTTACTGTGGCCTTTCAGTGTTTAAAGGAAGCTTGTACTAAAGATGGGGTCAGACTTTTTAGTATAGCCTATTGCAAAGGACAAAAGGTTGATTTTAAAGTAAAAGAGGCTAGATTCAGACTAGGTATAAAGAAGAAATTGATTGTGATGGATGTGGTGAAACACTGGAACAGAAAGGTGGTAAATGCCACATCCCTGGAAACACTGAAGGTCAGGTTGGATGGAGCTCTGAGCAACCTGATCTGGTTGAAGATGTCCCTGCTTATTGCAGAGGGGTTGGACTAAATGGCCTTTAAAGGTCCCTTCCCACCCAAGCAATTCTGTGATAGTAAAGCTGATTTTGCCCTTGTTAACCGTGTAATGTAATTTTAATAAATCTCATTGTTCCCTCATCCTGCCTTTCCAACACTCTGCTTTCCTCCACCCACAAAAGTTCATCTCCTGTCCTTTTGTCAAATACACTTTTCTGTTTGTACTTAATTCAGTATCTGCCAAGTAATAGATAATAGATTCATATGGATTTATATTAAAATAATATTTTCCATCTAGATGATTACCAAGACATATGTACTTTGAATTATAAATTAGGAATCAATTCCTCAGTCAGTGCTGAGCTTGCTTGAGACCAACCTCCTTGTTCATTTACCTCACTTGAAGTTCATCCTCTGTTTTATGGAATAATTCTCTTATGATAATGCAGATAGCTATTACCAGAATACAATATGGCAACAATTTAATAGTTTCTGATTTAAATAAAGTTTCTTACTAATATATCTCATGATAAAAAGTGATTTGTTGAATTCTAGGTGCAGATTATCCTGTCTTGAGGCAGAGTGTGAACTGAACAACTTGTTGAGAGCCTTTCTAGGCCTATTTTGTACATTTATATGTTTTAAACTGTGAAACTGTACCGACTGTTTTGTAGTTCTGTGCTAATAACATTAGGCATATGCAAATTTGGCAGAAGTTTTCAATCTGGAAAAACCCCTACAAAACAGAAAAGAATTGGCTGAAAAAGGTTCATGAGTACAAGTGGTCAGAAGTTGGGTTTTATTTCAGCTGAGTGATGCGGAGCACAGCCCTGCTGTGTCCCCCAGAGTGGGGACGTTGATTGAGTGCTGAGTTACAGTGATGCCACCTGCTGTTAAAGCTGTCACTTGATAATTTTCTCTTTTAATAGGGCTGGGATGCATTTGCATTCAGCAAAAACAGTGTGGGAGGGCAGCCTTGAAGCAGAAGGGTCTATGACCCTGAGCATCAGGAAACCAATGAAATTGCCGTGTTTGCCTTTGCTCCATTTATGGAACTGCTTTAGATTGCTCAGACAGTTTCAAGAGCAATGATTGATTCCCAGCTCATAAAGCAATGTTCTAAACCCCTAATACCATCCCTGTTCAATCTCATTTTATGGTAGCCATGCATGAATTACATAGCTGCCTACCCTGAGCCTTAATAATGAAAGATTTCCCAGGGATTGTTTCAGTGAACCGTTGATCAGTTCTCTTTCATGAAAACTGGACAGATGAGGAGAATCACTGTCAATAGTATTCAAGAGGCCTGAAGGCCACACCCAATATTTTGTGAGAAAAAGTAATCACCAAACCACTGAAAGTACATATTCTCCATTAAGGAAAGCTAACAACATAGATATCAAAAACAGTGAAGTGAATTGTTGGGATTCTACGGCATGATTCTTACGATATACAAGTTTGTAAGCCATAGCTATGAAGGTTCCTGTCAAGTCTTCAACATCTCCAAAGCCCAAGGACATTTGGAAGTGCTCATGTCAGAGATATGCACAATTCTTAAAGTAAGAACATATATACAAATTTTCCTGTATTTCAGGAAGGTTTCAGAAAATCAGCATCCAAGGTAATTTTAATCTTAGTTGTGAAGTCTTACAGAGACAAGTGTTATTTTCATAAGCTTTGAGTTTTGGATAGAACCCTCAGAAGAATAACTTTGATAATGACAGCTTGCAAATCGCTGATCACTGATCAATTCTAACGAAATTTCAAAGTCCACAGCTTGTCAGAGTTCCAACAAATTTTCACTGTAATTATAAATAAGTTCCTTTTAAGCTAATAATAGAATTTAATACTAACTATAATTTCAGATAACTTCATAATTTGCCAGGAATACATGGAAAATATGCAAGGAAATCAATTAAAAGTGTTGATGGTGACTTGGAAGGTGAATTCTCTCACAGTTTTTTTGATGGATAAAAAGATAATTCCTCTCTTATTTAGGAGGATTTCAGGATTGTTCCTTCTGCAGATAGGCAGCATGAGAAATATAGAGCAAAGCTTCTGGTGTTTAAAGGGGCTATGTAGTCATTTTGAATGTAATAGCCGTATAGAAAAGAATGATGTAGTTCATGTCTTTCTAAGGTCAGCGTCAGTTACTGACCAGTAGAATGAGAAAACATGGATTTTTAAAAATTTTTTTATCACCTTCTTACTGAAAAAACTGTGTCTTTCACTCCCTTCAAGGCTGTGTTTAGTGGTGATGTTTCAGCTGAGTGAGATACAGAGTTTAACAATGGAGAAACACCACTCAGTTACATATGAAGCTAAGCACTGCTGCTGGCAGAGAGAATTTGGGCTTTGAAAGCTGCTTAAAATAGAGAAAAATATCCAAATGGTCTTTAAAGCTGCAGAAGGAGCTGCAGTGTCATGATTATTCTGAAGTGATCACCAAATCCATTGTGTTGTTATGGCTTAAGAAACACTTGAGCTCTGTTAAAGTACGAAAAATTCATTTCTAGTAATTCCTGCATAATTTAAATGATGGATTGGGATGCAAACCACTTCAGCTTGTCATTCTTTCCTACTCATCCTAAGGTACTTTATTGCAGAGAAGGGGAAAAACACTGAATATATTGGACTTGGCATTTTTATGGACTCTCTAATAAATGTATGAAAGGGTATTCATAAAGGCTGCTAATTGTGCATACATTGCACTAACTAGTGGTTGTAAAAATGTTGTTTATATTTTATATAAACTCGTTGCAAAACTGAGATCATTAGCATGAAAACAATCTGCTTAATATATAAAACTATTGCCTGTCAGTTCTGTGGAGGAGACTTCAGAACGAGTTAGGTTGTGTTGTAGCCTTTGAAATAAAGTAGGTAAATTCATGTCCTAGTTTACTTTGTGGTAACTTGTGGCACTTTGCACACGGACAGAGATCATGGATCACGGGTTAGGTATCTCATGGAGGAATGTCCATCCCATTATCCTTCTACAATACTTTTATTGTTTTCTTGTGAAACAGTGACCAGTGTGGATCATCAGAATTCTGAAGTGCACAAAAATGAATTTATTTAAGATTTGTGATTCCTTCTGGCCTCTTCCTGTACTCACTTGAACAGAAAGTGTAGAAATAGCTTTTTCTGAATAACAGCTACTGAGCTGAATGTTATGTTCATTTTACATTTAAACAAAAGTATGTGTTAGTCTCATTTGGATACAAGAAACATGAAATGATCCTATACAATCTATTATACTTGAAAGGATGGATTTGCTGGTGCATACTGGTTGTTCAACAGCATTTCAATAATGTCATTAAAACCATATTTAAAGCTATTCAATGTCATTGGAATGGCATAAAGTGGGTAGAGCACATTAGTCAGTTTGTCATTAATCCAGCAAAAAGACATTAGCGATGTTTTTCTTTTCTCCTGTAGAACTCTTTAAGTGAATGTGATTTTCAGAAGAAATATTAGCAGAAAGACCATGCCTTGTGTGATTTTTTACAGCTTAATTCCTGAGTGTTTGTCCCTTACACGTTATTTATGTGAACAATGGAGTCATCTAGCAATTAAAGCAAAAAATCAAATAAATCTATTCATTGTGACTGGCACTGAAAACAAAATAAATTTTATGAGTTCTGATCTCTGGACCTCAGCAGAGGTTATGTCGCAGAAAACAGACTTTTCATAAACTTGTCTTCTCCAAAGCTGGTCTCTGTTTTCAAACATGCATTAGTTGGTCTAACGAAAAGTCTCTCTTCAAATAAATACTGTTCCATACAAAACTGGTTACATTACAAAATCAAGTGTTCACAAAATTATCTCACATAAACAAGGTTTCCCAATTGCTGAATTTTTTTTTTTTTCTTAACAATACTGGGTTATTTTATTATTTTTCCCTGTTCCCAAACTGAAAAATGAGATTACAAATAGGCATGGGTTGAAAACTCCAGTAACTCTGAAATCTCTAAAGAATTACTTATAATGGTTAACTTTCTCTTGCGTGTGAAGAGTCTATGGCTGAAACTGAACTGTTTATCTCCTTTGGCTTCTAAGTTGATGAAAACATTATAGAAGGACATACTGTTTTCCACCACAATAATAGCAAACTCGAGACTCAAAGCTGAATGGTACAACATATCTTCAGGCTAGAGTGAAAAGCAAGAACATAGTGAGACTTAGAAAGAATGAGTTTATATATTTTATTATTTTGAGCCTGTTTGTCACCAGAATGACAGTAATATAAGTGGCACCATACTCCCTTCTGGCAAGACTGGAGGTTCTCGACAAGATTCATTTTAAAATTACATTTTACAATTTTCTATTACTGAGCATAACTTCTGAGAAGCTGGTCTTCTTTAAAAACTTTGCCAGTTAGAAAGGATAAAGGATAAATTTTTTTTTTAATCAGAGTCTCATCAGAAAAGTAACCCTTTCCTCCCTCAACAGAAAAAAGTCCTATAATACCAGTTCAGAAGAAATTCAATGGTAACTGCAACTCAGATGAATAATGAGGCAGAGACCAAAAGGCTGCTCATAGGAGAGGTTTACCACTGTATTTCTGTTGTGGGAACACTGAAGACTGATCAGGAGGAACTGACAAGCAGAAAGAGGGCAATATCTCATCTCAGAAAGAAAAGAAAATATTTAACTGCTTCCAAACATATTCATCATACTTACTGTAAATGGAACACAGATTTATATCTGCCCACAGAAAGTGAAAGAAACCCTCTTGATAGTAAAAAAACCCAAAAAACTGACCACATTTTTCCACTCATATAAAACGCCCTAACACTGCAGATCCTTCATTATCATTAATTCAAAAATAAATAAAGCATACAACCCCATGGGTGAAACTGGGTCAAGAAAAATGTGCCCGACTAGTCAACTTTCTCTGCATGAAGTCCTCATTAAAAAAAGTCAGCCCAAGTGGGAACCAAGTTCATCTATGACTTCTTTACTTAATGCAAAAATATGCCATGCTTAGTGTGTGTTGCATTTGCAGTTTTGGCAGGGAGTTAGCACACACACAGGAATTGCGGCAGTGAGGTCGGCAATGTTTGTGTATCAGGTTTGCTGAAGTTCCTTTCTCGTTTAACAAACAGACTAACAAAACCTAAACAGTAAAACAAAGACAACAAGGAATCTTTTGTCCCTGTTTTCACAGTCAGCTTTGCTGGGATTCATCCAACCCAAACTGAAAACCCCGAGCCACTTGTTTTGAGATAGAAACAACGTGAAAGACTAAAGTGTCCCCACTCAAACCAGGCTAATTCCTTTCCCTCTGTGCAGCTTCCTCTTCCCTATGGCTCCTGAACTGTTATCTGTGATTGTTCCCTGCATTACCCTGGTTATAGTGTGATGAACTGGATAACAGCCAAGCTTGTGATAACTATGAAATTGCAACGTTTGAGCTACTCAGTCCCCTTAACCTGCTCCAAGGAAGATCTTTGCAGAAAATTAGCCAAGCATAGTTTTACACATTTCTGCATGATGGGGATGGTGAATGTTCTGGATGGGAAGTCTTACAAAGAGCAGCTGAGGTCACTTGATTTGTTCAGCCGGCCTGGAGAGGAGACCAAGGAGAGACCTCATTGTGATCTTCAGCATCCTTATGTGGAGGGACAGGTACAGGTCTCTTCACTCTCATGATCAGTGACAGGACTTGAGGAAACAGCATGGAACTGAGTCAAGGGAGCTTTAGGTTAAATATCAGGAAAAGGTTTTTCGCCAGAAGATGATTGATCACTGGAAAGGCTCCCCAGGGAAGTGGTCACAGCACCAATCTGAGTTCAAGAAGCGTTTGGACAATCCTTTCAGGCGCGTGTTGTGATTCTTGGGGATGGTCCTGCATAGGGCCAGGAGTTGTACTTGGTGATCCTGATGGTTCCCTTTCAACTCACCATATTCTATATATAACTGCACTGAAGACGTAGAAAGGGCATACACAAACAGACATGCTGGAACTGGATGCTGAGGGTGAGTAACTAATTCAGACAAAATAATATCCCGTAGAAACCAGGTTGGCTTTTTTCCCCCTAAGTAATCAGACAACAAAGTCATAGGCTTCCCAATATAAACCAAATGGGAAAAGTAGACAATGTCACTAATATGGTAATATTATCACAATAATTATTTTTATTGCTAATGTGATTTGCTCTTTTGATATAGCTGGATATTGTACAAAAGAAAAAAAAAAGCACAAAACCAAGGCTTCCATCATTGATATGTTCCACCTGTGAATAATTTATTTTTCCAGGCACCATTGCTGATAGATTTTTCCCAATGTGATTTGATGCTGGAGAAATCACACTCCTTACTTGCTAGCTATGCAAGCTTTTCCTATTCAGCTGGCAGGATGGTATATGATTTACTGTGTGCATGAGAAGTCTCACGGCTCTGACCCAGCGTGGATATCTTTAAAAAGCAGCAGGTAAAATACTCCATAGATCTCATTACCATTAATTAGTTCTGTTATGGTACTGTCTAAAAGTTCCAGCTGAGCATGGGCTTATTATTGTTCCATGCATTGTGTGAGCACGAAAGACACAGTGCATGCTTTAAGAAGCTTAACGTCAAGATAGAACAGGCAGACAAAAGGAGTGAGAGAAGGAATGGCACAAACAGTTTAAGTAACTTAACCAAAGTGTTGCTCATATTTGGAGGGCTGGATTTGGTATTAGAGCCTAGACCTCCTGCCTTAATGTGATGCTCTATTTGCATGCATTCATTCTTGTAAATTATCCTCGGTGCATTACTTCATAATCTTTCACGCTGGTGTTCTCTGTATGAATACATGCTCCATTCATTGCTCAGCCACTTCTCTAACGAAGAAAGAGCTAGTTTCCTCGCACATTAAAATACATAAGATCTGAGTTTTCCATCTCAGCTGGTATCATTAGGACTTCACATTTCTTTTTCTTCTCAGGGTATATCATGTACATCAGCATGCCTCTCTGCCAGCCAGTGTTCGAAGATTATTTTAAAAGCCTGACCCACAAAGCAGCTGTTTCCCATGCTGCTGAAAAGCAATTTAGAAGCGTGACTGCCGCAGATAGTATGTGGGAATTGGCCACCTGAAAGTCTGACCCAGAGGTGCTCCCACAGCATTAAATTCATGTCTATGCAAATAGCAACCAGAAAGCTGTGCCTCTGTAAAACAGGCTAATAAATACTTTTCTGAATAACATGAGTATTTTAAGACTTAGTGCATCAATGTTCATAAAGTATTAGGACTTTGAGGAGCAGATGGTAATGACAAATCTATATTTTATTGCAACTTTTGTTTTGCTGGCAAATTCCCAGTCAGCTGTTTTTGTGATTATGAAATAATTATTCCTCTTTTATCAATATTTTTTCCTGTTTCTGTCAACAATTTTAAGTCAATTAGCTTGCCCGGGTAGCTGATTTCTGAACTAAGTGAATTTGTATCCATTATGCTAACAAAGGAGTCTCACTGTCAGTAGAATGCAAAATGCCTTGGCTCTTGTAACTTTGCCTTTGTAATGAGCAAGATTTTCTTCTGCAAACTTTTTTTGCTAGATGGACTTATGAATGTACTTTGAAGAGGACACGGAGAGGAATAGGCAGGTATCATTGTTCTGATAATGAACTCATGCTGGCTGGACTAGCCCTAGGCAATCTGGAATAATTTTTGTCAGTAACTTGGAACTGGCAGAACCAAAATAAAAATGAAGTTTAATTGAACTATTTTGGGACACTGTAGATAGAAACGACAGAGCTTTGGGTGGGTCAGGACAGCAAAATTGTACTTACAATGTACTTGAATCCAGACAGCCTGCTTGTAATTTTATATCCTGAGGAGAAGTACTAAATGCTCACAGATTTAAATAAATGTTGTAACTGCATGCCTAATTCCTTGCACAATTGACTCAAAATATACCCCTTAGGAGTTGAATTGATACATACCTGTCAAGTACTGCTTTGGTGTTGTTTTTTCATGCAAATAGAATCCTAGGCAATAAATCAGATCCTTGGTGTGCAATTTTCTTAAGTACATGTCTGGTGTCATTAAACAAACAAAGAAGCAATACACCGGGTTAGAGGAAAGAAGGAAATATCAGTACATTGCTTTAAGAACAGCACAGAATCTGAAACAGCAGTTAACGACCTTCTTTCTTTTAATGATTGCCCTTAATGATATTGTTCACCTGACTGGTATCCTTTCTCCTCTGCCTCCTTGTCCTTTAACTCTTTTGTTAGAACATTCTAAGTCACCTGTCTTATATTTCTTGGAGAGATGCCTTCAAACAATTGTGGAAGTGTAGTTAAGTGAATAAGGACATGGCCCTCTTTATGATCCATTCTGATAATGACGAGATCCTCTCATGCTGCCTACAGTTTCCCTCCTACAGTTTGCTTGCCTTGTGTAAGTACAATACCTCTGGAGCAGAGATGGCCTCTTACAATTGCTGAAGTAAGGCTGGGCCTGGCTGTACCTGAAGCCAACAGGTGCTGATACAATATCAAAAGTTGAGGTCTTAGGGAAGAATCGTCGCAAGATTTAAAACTGAAGGTGACCACTACAATGCACAAGATTTAATGATTTCTCACTTGTGGATTCACTGTGAAGTTGGTGGCAAAAACACCAGACAAGAGATTTTAAAGGAACCTAGCCAAGCTCTTTGATATTAGCAGCAGAAACTTGGCTGTTCAAAAAAGCTCGAGAGCATTGTTTGCTCATTTTAAGCATATTTCAGTGGGAGACACCTAATGTGAATTCAGGAGTTCTAAACTTTTCATTGCTGGGTATACTAGTCAGGGCTGTGCCCACCTATTGACCTTTTTAAATGTTTTTCAATGCTTCATGAAATGACTCAATTTTTAGATTAAAGGCTTTGTCAAATATTCTGCTGCAAAAACAATACTTCTACAGTCTCAGCAATCTTGGGTCAGGTGTTTGGTGGGTGTATCTGAGGTCAGGCTGCCAAGTCTCCGAACTATTGACTCACAAAATACCTTGAATATCTGAGAGGCAGACCAATGAACCACATTGTACAACACCACATGCAAGGTAAATTTTCAGCTGTAAATTTCAGAATCTTCTGGGTCAGAACATATGTTCTGATATCATCAAAGAACACTGTGGGGTACAAGACAGGAAAATGAACTACAGAGAATTCAGAAAGCTGCCTTTATGAGGTATGCAGGCTATTGTAATGATCAACTTCATTTCTCATCAGTGAAGATAGATTGGTTGGATCTTTATGCGCAGAACAATCTGAAAACTGCCTTTTCAAGTGCTGCTTTTGTGGTCTTTCTATGAGCTTTTACTAAATTTGCCTAAACGTGTCTTCTATTGTTTAACCGAATGGTAGAAAATGGACTTCAGGTTTGCATACAGTTTTATCCAAGGATCTAACAGGCAAATAGAATTTTCAGACTTAGGTGATAACATTAATCCATGATGAAGTTTTATCAAGTTTGTGCTCTGCTCTTTGCAGCCACTATTTTTATGTGCATATACTGTAGCTTCCAGGTTTGACACTGGCAGAAATACTGTAATTTTCTTTTTTGTCCTATCTTCACCACCACCATACTTGAGAGCATTCCTGAAATACACTAAAAAGCATGACCCCAGGGTTAGGAGCCTGTTCAGTTGCCTGTTTGGAGGACACCTGGTCCACATTCCTTGAAGCAGTACTGCTGCTGACTCTGAATCATTGCTTTGTCCACTTGGTGTTTTGACAAGCTTCAAGGATGGAGATATCACAGCCTGCCAACTAAGCTACTTGAAGGTAAAGACTCTAAATTTAAGAAGGGGAGAGAACCTTGCTGCAAAAAATCCAAACTCCAGGGAGTTCAGTGTCTACCCAGTGATTTACCATGTAAATAATTATTACAAGGTTTTCTTTTAGAGTATGAGAACTCCCAGGAAAATAAGAAAACAAAATACTTTGAATTAGTTATTTTCAGGATGTCCTATGGCATATGCCTTGCTAATGTGCACAGAGTAATGGTAGTTACAACAAAAATCAGAATAAAACGCCTCCATACGTCTGGGTACAGGTGGTAATACTGGAAAGGTACTAATCTGCAAATATCCCAATATACAAAATTGGTTTTAATGTTTGCAATTTCTTGTGTCCTCTTAAGGTTCAAAGTTTGTATAGTGAAGAACTACAGTGATGAACAAGACAAAGATATTTGGCCTTACTGGGTGCATTGTATCCCCTTCTGGAGTTCTTATTCTCTTTTTAGCTTACAACTAATTTATTACCTATTTGATTAATTGAAGAAACACCAAGGTTAGGTTACTTCTGCCATCTGTAATACAATAGGTTCAACATTATTGCACATACCAAGATGACCAAAGAGGTTTAGAATGAAAAAAAATCCCCTTCTTTGCTCCCATCACACCTGGCACCATTAAATACAAAACCTTTCAGGAGAGATCATTGCTTGTTTGATTCAGCGGATGGAAATTCTCATTTCAATCAGGTAGTAAACCTTCAAAGGAAAGGATCATCGGGAGGAATGGGAGAGACCTTGATACATCAAAACAAGCCTTTAAATAATAAACACACTTCAAACCCAGGGTTTATCCTGCATATAAAACATGAAGACTGTGAACAATTCAATGTAAGAGATATTTACAAGGCTATTTTCTATGCAACACAAAACTGGCTACTTTTATACTCATATATAAGGTACATTTTCATCATGAATCACAAATAAATAGTTTCTGTTCTCATGAATCCAAAAGAGGATTTTTAGTTTTTGTCTCATATTTTGGCACAGAAAATTGACACCTTTTTGAAACTGCCAGCATAATAATGGGTAAAAAGTATCTAGGCACCGTGAATCTTCCTCAATGCATTTAATGGGCTTAGTCTGTCTTCTCTGCATCTCCAGCCCAGCTACTTCAGAATGAAGAACTGTGAAGCATTCTAATATCTGCTCTCTTTCTCTCTGGGTGAAAGTTTGCTTTTAAACAAGTCAAGTAGAGACTTTCTGCTGACTTCAGAGTACTTTTGAATTGTGTCCAGTCCAACCAGGTTATCTCCTTGAAAAATAGTGATACGGATTGTCCTATGCACCACTTTAAGCCAAAAGCTTTTGACTGGCCAAGATAAACTAGATCTTGTTTCCTATATTTTTAAAAATTCCCATAGCTTTCTTCAAAATATATAAAAGAAAAACATGTAGAATGTAACCAACCTGTGGCCCAGGACCTTTCAAAAGACTTTTTGCACGTAAGAAAAAGTTGTTGTGTGTCCTACGCAGAATGAATGTCTAGAGAACAGCAATAGCTGAAGTGTGATTGTGAAATGATTATGGTAAGTCACAGCAAAATAGATCCTTAGTTAATGCCAGGTGGGCTTCAAATGCAAAATAGGTACAGTTTTGGAGGAGACTTAAAGGTTTATAAAGAGTCCGTATGACCCAAGCAAAGATACTGGATTGATCTGGGGAACTTCTCCCATGAAAGGAAGGAAGTATATGTTGGATGTCAAGGTCAGCATTAATGGAAGTGTGTAAGTGCAGGACATCAGTAGCTTCATAGATTATTCATGCATAAAAAGAATAAAGAAACATCAAACATAGACTTTGAAAATAAATATGGTAAGATTTTTACTCTATGAAATGGAAAGAAGGATCATAGACATGAGGTACCATGACAGAGGTGATGGATTGAAGCAGTGGATATTTTTGTAGCCCCATTTGCACTGGCCTGAAAGGGAGAGGAAAATGGGATTCTCAAAGCCCGCATAAAAAGGTTCCTTTCTATCACTGCACTTTCTCTTGGCTGTGGGTCAGTTTTTATTATCCATGAGAAGCTATGGCTATTGGATGCACTCCAGGTTGATGCTTCTGTAATTTCAGCAGAGCAGTAAAAATAGAATGAAGGAAAGAAAAATTGATTACAGCTTGAAGGCTGGATATATAAAGCTGATAGAATATTCAGGAATATTCACACCCTAACTTTTAGACTAGTAAGTCTAAGTGCCATCTAGGAAATGAGGCTCTTGGAAGGTCAGTAGATCTCTCTAGGTTTTTAAAATGATAATTCAGAGAATCTGAGTCAGGTTCCTGTTTGTTTTGCCTTCATGAGAAATCTTTGACTAGCTAAGAAGTCTACTGGTTTTATAGTAGCAATCTAAAATGGGTGAACTCTTTTCCTTGTCTGTTTCATGCAGCATCCATAAATAAGTGGTTTTGATTCAGTTCAAATGCTAGTTATTCCATTTCTTCTCACCAAGTACAGAAAGAAAGGAATTTGTAGCATGTATTTCATATTATTAAATTAGTTGATTACCTGTAAAAACAAGTTTCTTGGGAGATTCTGACATATTGGCTAGACTGAACAGAAAACCACACAGATTAATGTGTGAACAGCATACACTGAGAGTAAAAAAGAGCACAGAAGACGTTTTTCTCCTGGCTACTTTTGGAGCATTTTCTGTTTCTCCAGACAGGATGCACAGGGTGCGTCCTTCTCACCTTGACCTGAAGTGTTACACTGACATAAGGTATTTCACCTTATTAGTCCAGCTCTACCACAAAATAAATGAGGGGATTTGGACTTATATTATCTTGAATTTTTTAAATTAAAATTTAATGAATAGCAACCTCCCTGCATTCCTGCTATCCTAACCCCAAATTACAATTACATGAAAAATCATGAGACTACCGTCTTCCTCTTTTTCTTCCACTGAGTACTAAATTACTTATGCACAGAAAAAGTCTTTAGTAGGAAATCCTGAGAAAGGCAGCAGAATCCATTTTTTCTGGTGTGTAAAAGCCACATTTGAATTCCTAGCATGCACAAAGCAAAAGATGCTACTACTCCTTTCAAATGCTCAGATTTATCTCGAGTATGAAACAGATCAATTTAAAAACAGATTTTTGAGTGAAAAGGAATATTTGATGGGTCCAAACTCACTATTCAGACTTTTTTCTCTGAAAAGACCTACAAGTTATACAAAAATAGTGATGGTTTGATTTTGACTTGGCAGTAGGAAAAGGAGTTCCTTGTAATGCACACGAGTTTCTAAATGAAACCAGATCTGAGTTGAACTAGCTTTCACCCCTAGAAGTCAGCTAAGAGCTGTAGAACACAGGCGATTTTCCTATAACATCATTTTGTGGGGGACAATACCAGATTTTTTTGAGAGGAAAAGACATGGAGACTCAGCTGAGCATTTTACTGCATATGAGCCTTAAAAAAAAAAAAGTGGATTTTCAGTACTAAAAGGAGAGCTGAGTGCATTGGACTTGCAAGTCTCAGAAAAGCCCTTTTTATTAAGAAAAATAATCCCCTTTTATTGTATTGCAGAATCCCATCATCCCACACAGTTTCCTATCTTGTCCTCTTTATAAGCATTCCTATGAAATTACAATACTGAAAAATAATCAACCGCTTTATTGAGGTGAGGGTGATAGTTTCACTGGACCAGACTGCAGTGGAAGGGTGCTGAATTTCAGGATGAAGCAGACAGACCCACTTCCACAGCAAGAGGGATACTGGCTTCTAGAGCAGCCTTCAGTGTAGCTGTCTGCAGCCAGGTAACATTCTGGAAAGACTGGGAATGCCAGAAGAAGACAGGATTGCTGTCCCATGACATGTAGTTGACTGCATATTCAATAGCCTAACCCACGGGAAGAGGGGGCAGCTCCCCCAAGTGCCGTTGGCTGCACCGGTGGTACCCGGGCTGTTGCCAATGGTGTGTCATGCAGCTGCTTCAGAAGATACTTGAAAATGGGACATCCTTACTGCCCCCTCACATTCCCAAACGAGCCCTTGCAGGTGACCTGGCTGCAGGTGACCTGGTTGTGGGTGATCCATTGGGTTTGAACAGGAACAGATGGGAACTGGGCGCCAGAAGGATTTAGCTGCCTTGAGACCCACTCCTGGCTTAGAGGTGACAGATTGGCAAGGATTTAATATTCCTTCAGAGATACATTGAACTCTCCCACTGCCCATTAATAGCGCAGATGGAAAAGCATCTTCTGCCTACCTATATTGCCTTAGGACAGGAGCCAGCAGTTCAGATATGAATCAGGGCAATCCAATGGGTTTGCTGGATAATTCCAAGAGGCTTCTTTCCTGCTCTATCCACAAGGTCTTCTGCAGGTAGACCTGGTGCTGTTCTGTGGGTCAAAAATGGGATGGCTTGTCTCTTACATGAAGCATTTTTGAGCTTAACACAGTGCTATGCATGGAGGTGGCTCAAGCTCAGCCACTTAAGCTCAGCAATGCTGAAGGATTTCTATTATTCAATTCCTTTTACTTGTATCCCTATACCCATCGGAGTGTACCAGCCCATCATTTCTCCCATTGTCCTTCTTCACTACCTGTCCCCAAACTGGCCAGGAGCAATTTAAAGTGAGAGGAGAGGAGAAGAGAGGAGAGGTGAGGAGAGGAGATGTATTTGTTCAAAAAAACTTGTACTTTCTCTCATTAATATTATTTGAAACTCAGAAGACAGAACACTCCACAGTAATGTAGCAGAAAAAAAAAAAAAAGAAAAAAAAAAAAAAAAATCCCCCAAACCAAATCAAACCCAAACCAAAATAAAATGTGAAGAGCATTAGTCAGTTCAGGGAATAGGAAATATGACATCATTATTCTGAAGGGATAAAAAAAATCCAAAAGAATAACGAGTGCAAAACCTTAGTTTTTCAGAACTAAAATATTCTCGCTCTTCTAGCATCAGGCAACAAGACAGTGCTCTGTAAGATGCTTTGTTAAAGCTCATATTCAGAATATGTACAACACTCACACTTGTGCTTTTAGATATGAGATTGATATCAGCATTTTCTTCAGTGGAAGGTTTCCATTTGAAAATCAGACTGTTAAAGAAAAAAATGCCAGTGGAAATGATTATTAAAATGAGACTAATCATACAAGTCTACAACTGAATGGGAAGAAATAATTTAAAAAATATTTTAAATTTTATTTTAATATTTAAGGTATTTGGGCTTTTTAACCCTTCTCTCATGAAAAATGGTAAAAAAGACATTTACTCTACTTTCTTACCCCTTTTGCACTGTACACACAGGAGCACAGAAAGACAAAAAATGTCCTATAAGATAAATTCTAAGTCCAGGAAATAGAAAATGAAATTGAGCAATTCTATTAGATAATTTCATTAATTAAACATAAAACAACCCTGCATCACGAATGTGAGGTCAGGGTTTGATGCGCAGCAGGCACAGCTTACCCACCGCTGTCAGTTGAGCTGGTGGGAATAGCTAAAGGTAATCTCTCCACTTATAAGCAGCCAAATACTTCTCATTCAGATGCATGTTAGAGCATATATAGGGCCAGGAATAAGTTTGATTTAAATTACAGTATTATGAGGAGCGATTTTAATCTGTTCAGTAGACTAAGGATTGTGTTGAAACAAAAACTGCTTCTGCTTCATTGATAAGAACAGTTTTGGTATTTTCCTTCTAACTTTCTCAGTAAAACATTTTAATGAAGCACACGATGTGTCTTGCAATATCCCACCAGCGTACATCCATCACAAGGCTTTGCTCTGAGGCTTGTGCTTTCCTTTTCTGCTCTACTCTGCTGCTCATTGTATTGTTGGAGTTCAGCAAATGTCTACTTGAGCAGATCAAAGCGTAATCTTGGCTTTCGTTGCTTCTCTGTGGTTTCTGGTGCTTATGTTAATCCTACTTAAACTAAGTGGTCAGAGATTTGGGAGATTTGAAATACAAAATAGATTCTAACCTTGAGATGGATTAGGGTTGTCAGATGACACAGAACTGTCATGTAGGACTAACATTATGAAAACAAGAGCTGAAAATACTGTTTTAGTGTAGCTGACAAGGGGGATTTATCCTAAAAGAGACATGGATGTGTTTGATTAAAGCAGCTCCTTAGTGAATATGTAGCCTGAATGCCTTGCAAGGTTATTGATTATGTATCTTAAGTCAAAGATACAGCTTTTTTCCCAGGAGATTTTTTTTTATATCCACTAAACACAATAGCCTTCAGAACATGGATACAGTGCTTCACAAATGCACATTATTTTGTATGATAAGGAGGGGATTAACTTGCATTATAATTATATATCTATGACTTTTTGTACAGAAAGCCTGATTGTCTTACAGGTTATTTTTCAAACAATGAAAAACTCATTTACCAGTATCCAATGGGGCAATGTGAGCCTCACAAAGGGGAGATGACACTGGATTTGCTCTTATTGACTCAGTCAGAGGGCAGGGACACCTTGACAGTATAGGCTGTGGGTCTAATTGATAGCTGAATGAGTCATCAAGGAGTGGTTTGTAGAGAGATGTTATTGTGCATCTGGACAGCAACGACCACATTCAGGAAAAATGGTTTGTGAATGTTTCAAAAATATTTCTGGGCCTACTTTTCTTTTGATTATGAAAATATTTTTCATCGGTTTTTAACACTGGGCTTTTTTGGTTGGTTGGTTGGTTGTTTTTGTGTTTGTTTTGTAGTTACATCCCATTTTGACATGGAAATGTTTTCCATGACCAATAGTTACGAGGTCCTGTTCTTTAGAGCAGAACCCAGTATGGCTGTATCATCAAGAAGTAGACATCAGTATACACCTTTGACTTAAGCCTTCTCTGGAAGCTTGGGCAGTTGTCACTTCCCTTGCAGTCCTTGTCAGAAATGAGAAGGGATGTGACAACTAACACAGTGATCCCAAAGTCTTTGCCACCTCCAGTCTGTAATGAAGTGGCACCCATGACCCTACCAAACCTCACAAACATGGCACAGGAGAGCAGTCACCCTCACAAACACCTTCTATAGCATGAACTAGGACTGAACTGTCCTTCCTACAACCGCATTGAACCCATGTCCAGCCTTGGAATCATGGGTTCAGAGAAGGCTAAACTCAGAGAATGGCAAAGCAAGAAAGGTTTGGCACTAAATTAGGTGTCTGGGTACATATTTGTTACCAGACTGAAGAGTAGGAATTTGCCAAGTTTTCCTTTTCCTTTAAAACATGGTGTAAGGAACTATCAAGCTATGCTGGAGTGCCCACCTAATTCCTGCTCTTTTTTTAGTGGACTGTGAATTCAGTTCTTGGAAAAGAGAACGATTATCTATAACTAAAGCACATTTTTGACCCAGTTAATTACTTGTTTCCTGAGAAGCTGAATTCAAACATAGGTGTTTCTTGATACATAAATAATAGAAACCCATCCACAACTGACCTTTTGTACTGGGAGCATTATTATGGTGGAGAGGAAAAATCCATTCTACGCTTTTTTAATCTGTCTTTCCCTTCAGGAAGCAGATCTAATAAAATGTTACAAACCAATATCTGCAGAGGGAGTTCCCATCCTCCTTACCCTCCTCGGTTTTAAAGACTGACAGATAAACAGTCTTTTTCAGACTAGTTACTGCTGCATATCTAGTTTGGGAAGCAGAGGGATAAAGAGGTATCAAAGTAAAGGAAGGAGCTGCTTACATGAACCGAAAGTGCAAATCGCCTAGAATAGAGAAGATTTAAGTTGGAGTTGTCTCCAGTCTGCAGACAACAATTATTTATTTCCATAAATAATCTCTATTCTTGGCAAAGGAACAGCCTGCAGACAAGACAGGGACCTTGAATACACCCCAGTCTGTACCTGAGGCAGCACATTACCTTTCCCAAACCAGGGCACAAAATTTTCCAGCTCATGCTTTGGGACAGCAGCTGCTGTCTGTCCACTTTCCACCTCTAAGAGTGAAGGTAGGGGATGGGCCAGAGGTGGGGCCCTCCCATCCTCACACCAGAGCTGCCGCATCACATCTACAGCGTGGGAGCACAAGGGCCGAGGAGTCACTGCGTGTGGATGGTGTGCACAGCACTAGATTTGATGGGGTTGGTGGGGGAGCAAAGAATTGAAATGAAAAGGCAAAGCAAAATAGGTCAAAATATGTGGGATATTATTTTAAAATGTATTTGTACGTATGTTCTTACTCTCAAAATACACTTTGAGAATGAACAAGGTAAGCTTTTTTTTTTTTAAGGTTTTGTCACCTTTGCCCGAGTATTCTTCATTGAAGCTCTCTTTTGGATGAATAAACAGTAAGTTGGAAATATTTCACCTGATGATATTTATGCATCCTTACTTCCTGGTACAAAATCTGATGGATGAATTACCAAACCATAACGGCTAAGTGGCAATGCTTAAAAGACAACTGCCTTTATTGATCCTACTGTTTTTCTTCTCCAGACTACAGGAACAAAAAGGATTTAAATCATGTTTGCTAACATATTAATATCCTTTAAGCAGCTGTTATAACCTCATGTAGACAAAGAAAATCATATTGGAAAAGATGTAATGTGGTCATGATCAATTAGACAACAGATTTACACTCTGAAGGTTCAGGGCCAGATGCTTCCTAATTTAACATAACTCTCATAATTTCACAGAGAAAGGAACACCATCGTAAGAAGTAACAATGTGCTGAAACAAATGTGTTTTATAATGACAAAGTCCCTTTTATGTCAGCTAACTCCCAGTCATGTCAGTCAGAGATGCAGGACCAAAGACAACATTCCTCTGAATATCTGGGCAAGCTGTCAATACTTTCAGCCTTAATGTCTCTGCTTTCTAAGGTAAATACTATCAGCTTTCAATGTGACTGCACTAGTCAAATACTAATATCTGTTCATACACTTGGCAACTATACTGACAATTAGGGATGTTTTCCAAAGATTACCTAAGTCAGCGACGATTTGTAATGGTCATAAGCTATGTTTATGAATCAGACCTCATTAAGAATGAACACAATTTGAACTATACATGTGAATCACGTTCCCCTTCCCTACATTAAGAAATACAGTAAGACATTCTGGAAATAAAGATGATAATGCACTTTCAGATAATTTATTTAAAACAGATCCTTCAAATAGCTTGATAAGTAAGATACATGCAGGTACCCCCAAAAATGCCAAGGCAGTGGAAAGTGTTCCTGTATCATGTCTGTGAATGTATCTCTGTCCTCACATATCAGAGAGAGAATCTTCCTGGAATGCAGGGGGAGAGAACAGAAACTGTGTTGAGAAAAATGTCTCTCATCTGCCAAGAAAGCCTTTCCTAAGCAAAATGGTTGTCTCTTCATAGTCTTCCAGAAAAATGGATATTTACCCCTACAACCTTTGCTTATAAGGATTAATTACTAACTACTTTGGATTAAAAGTTTGGTTATAGGTACTATTAATTGCTACAACTAAAAAATCATTGTCACATTCATGTAATACAGCATATCTATTTTTAGTTCTCAGAAGAAGAAAAAACATCATATATACTGTGATAGATACAACCAGTCTATAATTCAGGGTATATTGTAAAATATCTTTAATATAGGGCATGCCTTCTTCCTTTAATTTGAGGGCAAGGCTTGCACTGGCTCTAGCAGTGTAGGTTTAAGTCTTAGATGAAAATGGCCTTCCACTGTGAAGTTTCAAATGATGTGAGGTTTCAGGCTTTTTGAATTATATGTGCAGCCTTTGTTTGATGTCTTTTTATACATTTTTAAAAGGAAGCCTTTGAAATGTGTACATGGCTGAAATCTTTGTATCTGTCAGCTTATTTTTGTCATTTGTTATCTTTTAGAACAGGGATTTTTATTCCTTTTTTTTTTTTTTTTTAAATGAAGGAGACTTCCAATATTAGCAGAAAAAAATAAAAGGCAGTTATATTAAACATCACAGTCCAACTTAGGCTGCCACTACAACTAACTTTTCCATTTCATCCCATCCTCATTGTTTCCTTATTTATGTCTATGGAAACATGCAAGTGTTTTGGTTTTTAAATATTCAGCTATTATATGGGTCATCCTGTGATATGTTACAGATCACCAGTAATTTGTGTTTTATGTCTGATTACCTTCCCTTTAGAAATGTTGATTAAAAAGTGGAACATAAATCTCTACTAAGCAATGGACAGATGAGACTGAAATCAAGATAAAAGAAAATTATCAGTGACAATACATCAGTAATGAGTTAGATACTTCCATCAACAAGAAAACTTGGTGTTGTTGCTACTTGTTAGTATTTGCACCTTACAGGCTTCCAAAAACAAGTTCTACCACTGCAATTCTGACTCCCACTTGTAATATTAATCTTTCATTATCCTCTTTGAAAAACTTCCTTTTTCATCACAATTGACTGCCACACCAGATGCAGGGAAATACTTACTCTGGGAAGAACTTTATGATTAGGAGACGCGGGCAGGTTTAAAATCCTGAAAGAAAGCTTTGTGTATTGTAGTGTGCGAACTATTGACCAGTGGAAATAATAAGATACAAAACCGTTGCACAAAGCAGTTAACCTAAGAACTGTACATCTCAACTTCAATTTGTTATTCCACACTATTGGAGTTGTTTGGGAAAAAAGTTGCCTTCCATAAGGAGCATAAAAATCAGAGATTTTTCAATAAGGAATGCAAGAAAACTCACTCAGGAATGTTAAAATAACTTGCAAATAGAAATGGCAACTTTTTTTTTTTTTTTTTTTTTTTTTTTTTTTAAAGCTCCAAAATGTCCAGGCTTTCTTTATAATGTAAATGTATTTTGTTGAAAATCATGTTTCAATTCAAGTGTGACAAGATATCTTTGATTTTATGATAATCTGAATGCTGAATAACTTTAACAAATCAGGAACATATATATGGCATTCAATATGTGCAATAGCTATAAAGACAGAGTAGACGTTCTTTTGACTAATAGATATATATATAATACTATATATGATATATGAAAACAATATGAAAGTAGTATTTTAACAAATTTGTATTTTCTATATAAACTTTGAAACTAATTTTATATAAATTAGTTTAAATTATACTTTTTTCTTTATTTATATATAGCACATATTATATCATTGTCTATAAATTTATATACATGAGTTTGTCATAAGAACACCTGTTTTTTAAATAGATGCCATAATGTTATCTTATTTTTGGATCTCATCCAACATAATAAACATTTTTTTCAAATGTTATTTTCTTGTTTTTTCAGCACTGTGTTTTAATGGATATAAATGTGGCATTAATAGCTCGCGAATGATTAATGAATAATATTTCAAGATATAAATAACAAAAGCAATTAAAAGACCCATGATAGATTGTCTTTTTCATAAATGAAATCACTTTTCCTTTATGCACTATGTGTTAACAATTAAAAAGGTTATTGTATTTTGGGGAAAAAATTATATAAACTCACATATATCAGAAAAAATTGACTGAAGTAGCAAAATTGACAATAGAAAACTATTTTAATGCATTTTAAAACACACAGACGATTCCATAGAGAAGGGTTAATAAATTTAATTTGATGATATGAACCTTACTGGCAGTAGAATTAAGTAAATAAACAAACTGGAAGGATTTTAGGGAAAAATATGGACTCTGAAGTTGTGAAGTCTCTGGATCCTCTTTGTTATATCTTGAAGAATGCAGTGAGGGGCATTGCTGAAGGGATCAAATCACTCTCTCAGCCCTGAGCAGTCCTTGGCCACCTTACATCAAGTCTAGGCCTGCCTGGTAGAGTCACAGCCAATTTGTTTAGTGTAAAGGCAAGTCAGAATAAGGTTCATAAAACTCTGACATCCTATGGAAGCTCTCAAAGTTGAAGGTAAAAGAAAGATTTAAGCAAATAAGCATTGTGTGCTTTTTCATAGCCTTGAATTTGGTCAACCCTGTAACAGTCACTATTCCATGTGACTGGTACATGGGTAATGGGACAGTTAGTTACACATAGTTTCCCTAATACTTTTATATAGCAAGAAAGTTTGATAGCTAGATGGATAGAAAGCTGTTATTCCTTGAGCCATGCACAGGTAGTGAGTCACCCACAGACTGCCAGAAGTGTTGCACTGCCATTATAGGAGCAGTGTGTTCCCGCGGGCAGGCAAGCCTAACGTGCTTTGGGCCTCGAACCTGAAGAAATGCACAGTCATCCCTTCAGTGAGATTTGTAATTCATTTAATGCATCGTACCTGAAAAGCACCGTAAGGGTGAGAGTCAGCAGCAGCGGCAAGTGGCTTCTGGGAAGGGATTTACATGACAAAAGCAAATTACTGCATGTTAGTGAATTTAAAGGCAAAAAGTTTCTTTCCTTTCTGAGGTGGTGTAGTTATCACCTGGATACTAATTTACCTTGCCTTCTCAAACTGTCCCTTCATTAAGAGGCCTCGTTTAGCTTGTTCAGAGGTTGGAAGCGGTGCCCATCATACTAAGTCACCACTTCTTGGCAGGGCTTGAAGGAAGAGACTGAGAGTCTGGTGATCCAGGCAAGCAGAAATGTGTGATTGCCAACCTGTCCTTGTCCCTTGGCATCCTTCCAGAGCAAACCAAGATGTATGGGGGCTGCAGTCGGGTGGGCCTCACTGTGGTCCAGGTGAGGGGGTAAGTCATACCTGCCAGATGCCCGCCTTAGAAGGACACATAATTTCTAACCTGTTGGACACCCTTCCTAAAGAAGGGATGAAGATTCTGGTTTCTCCAATGCTTTACCCAGTGGGACCCTACATCTCTGTGAAAGATAATAAAGAACTGTTCTGGTCCTTTGAATCCTTCATGGTTTGGATGTGTTTTGTTGCTCTGCTTTCAAAAATGCAGCAACTCGATACTTCTGCGGTGGATTGTACAGCTAAAAGCTCTTCCTAGCTTTTGATGAACGATCTTCTTTATAGCCATTTCCTCATCTTTTGATGAAAACTTTCATGAGAATAGATAAATATTGTACTATATTATTTTCTTGACACAATCTTTGTTACATGAACGAGGCAGTAACTTTTAGTGTCTTATGCCTCCTGTGACTTATAGAAATCTGCTGTTAAGTTTCTGACCTTTTCAGTGGACTGTGTTTCCAATAGAAGGCCATTCTACTGTATTTTATCAGCTTCCCTTAATTTGCAGGAAGGGACATGTTCAAGTGCAAGCAGGTGAAAGTACTTATTCCTTTGTGCTTACAAGATGGTATTTCATGAGTAATGTTTCAACATTCACATCCTGATGCTTTAGCAGATGAGAAAATGGAAGATCGTACAAGCAGAACTGTATTCCCACAGCAACAACAGGACACGCCACATACCTACTGTAGGTCTGTTAATAAGCTGAGACAGGTAATCCTGCACTTCTTTCTGGATGAAAACGCAAATATATCCAAGTCTTCTCATAACCAGTGGTTGCATTATACTTGTGTATCTTTAAATAGCAACAGCAACAACATAAATAACAAACTACACAATTTTAAGACCTAGTCCTTAGAGTCCCTTACCTTAACCAAAGAATGACTTTACTGACTTAAAGGAATGACTTCAAAAATAACTAATGTTTTTCTCAAGAATCATCCCCTTAATAACAATATTAATTAAGAGCTTAATTTGATGTGGTTTGCTGAGATCCAAACCTGAATCACAAGCTGAGATAGAATACACCATACGGTGATCCTCAGATGGGATTATTCTAGTTTGTATGCTGACATACATTGGGGTTGGACCAGCTGGTCTCCAGAGGTCCCTTCCAATCCTCTTCTGTGATTCTGAGATTCTGTGAAAGTTCTTCTCTAACACTAGAAAGAATTTCCTGTCTATTGATGGTCATTAGAATAGGGATTATTGATAACAAATAAAGAGTTAATAAACCAGTTATTTAATTAATTAAAATGCTTTTACCCTTCTGCTTGAAATAATTCAATTTGTCATTTAACAGAAATTCAGTTCATGTTGAGTATAAGATACGAGGTTTAGAGATTCAGGAGTGGTTCATATTCATAAACACTAAATAGTAAGTAAACTACCAGAAACCACAGCCTGCGGTTTCTTGTCCTCTTCAGTATGTGTTTGATAAGAGTTTGCGCAGGGAAGTCCATCTAACTCTTAAAACAAGCCGGGGCACAGACAAGTGAGCTCATAATTTTTAATTCTAATTGTAGAGCTTAGCACTTCCAATCAACCACTCACCCAAAAACAACCTCTGCGCTGCCTATTTATTTTTAGCCACTGCACAATTAACACTCCATTAAATATTACACCTGTAGTGCTTTTTCCTTTCAAGCTGTTGCTGGGTCTTTCAGTCTCTGTGCACATTAAACAAGTGTGCTCCAGAATTTCTTTTCCTCTTTGCTTTTTTCCCTTATTCAAGTTTTTGATAACAGTTATTGACAACAGCCTGAGGCTAAAGACTACTCTTTATTTTCAAAATATGCATGGAAGTAATTCCTGAGGATGCATAATTACACAGCCAGTGTGCTAGAAAAGAACAAGGACACAATGGTATTTTGCCTGGCGTATTTTCCTGTGCTCCAGATATCTATGGATAGTTAGGTTAGACTTCTATTTATGCATTCTTTTTGGATTTTTCTTCAATAAAATACACGTAATATTTTTTGGCACTGATTCTCACTTTTCCATAGGAAATCTAAAGCACTATCAATCTTACCCTGTGGTGCTACCTGCATGGGGTTCTTCTGTGGTTAATCCTATAGAAGCAGAATGTAAATTTTTGCACAGTACTACCTTGTTTACTGCTCAAGCATTTTATTTAGATAACCCACCACAAACCCCACTTTCTCCATTCACTTTCATCCCTCTTTTTGACCCCTGTCCCTGAAACTTGATTTGTGATAAATTCTGAGCTGTCAAGCTTGTGACTTTGTCTGAGTTCCCCCTGACACCTCTACTCCCCTTTCTCTGGGGATTTTCCTGCTGGGGACCCTACATAGAGCAGATGGGCTTCCACTTTCCTTACAGAGCAGCCCACTATGGCATTTTCAGACCAACCCTGTGCTGGAACTGATCCTGCTTTGCTTGGATGAAGAGGCTCCATGCACCCAGGCCCGTTAGACTCTGTCCTGCTTGCACTCAGGGCAGGACAGGTGTCAACAGGTTCTGACCTGGAATCAGTGCAAGCGGTGGCTGGTGCAGCACTGGACTTGGCTAATGAACCCGCCTGGGGCTGTCAGACTTAGTGAAGGTGTTTGGCTGGCAGGGTGCATGGACAGAGTGGTCACATCAGCCTGCTGAAGCCCACATAGACATGCCTTGATTAAAGCCCATCTTCGGGGAAAAACGTATTGGACATTTATTTAAAGGTTGTTGAACCAAGCTCTGCGTCCACAGTGTTAGCCACTAATATTGTTTCCCCAGTCTACAGCTTTAGGACAGACCTTTATAGGAAAATTTACTGCCCACACACTTTAATTCCTTGTAAACCTAAAGCAAACAGTTTAATCCTTGCTGGCATTACTTGCGCTTTATTTGTCAGAGGGAAACAGAAAGGTGCAATTAACTGTCATGTTTTGCATGGACAGCTGCCTCATAGAGAAATAAAATAAATAAGGGAGAAAGTGAAACTTAAGGCCTGGTGGTGTCCCTGTAACCCACTCCAGACTGAAGCTTTCCTTTTAATTTGAATGATGTCTTACTTTCGCAAGGGATGCCCAGTAGGGTCTCAAAAGAGAGAGGTCTTTTGTTACTGTTGCCAACCTTCTCCCTTGCTTAAGTAACTCCAATTTGAACTTTACAAATTACATTTGAATCTGTTTAAAAATTATGGCAATGAAGGAAGGGAAGCCAATCACTCCTCTTCCCTAAGTCTGCCAGAGCTATTTTTTCCTCAAACATCAAAATCTCCTATTTTCTACACACCAGATGGCAATGTCTTCAGACAATTTCCAGCCTTACAATGACAGAGCATTGTGGTGTTACATGTACCCCTGATTTAAACCCCAGACAGCCTGGGTTTTATTCAGATCACCAGAAAAGCGTGCTCCGGCAGAGAAACAGGCAGACAACTGCCTCGCATCTTTAAATCTGGAGACTGTTACGACATATGCCACAGCCAGTCTGAACTGCTGCTGGGACAGGTGGCCAAGTCCCTAGTTCTCTGCAGAGAGTTCTTGTAGCAGGGAACTATACATATGACTATACATTTTTACTGTGTTTATGTACAAATAAGGAAAACTTTATCATATTTCAGGATTAGACTTGTATTCAGGCCTAATTATCAACAACATGCATGAGTATTAAAAAAACTGTCATGAATTTGTGTGTCTGTCAGAAATGAGAAAAAAAAAGGTGTAGGTAAAAGAGGAAAAGAAACTTTCATATTTCTGAACTTGATTCAGTGCGTTATGAACATCACAGCAGGTTCCCTCTTGAGCAAGGCATGACTCACCTCCCTTGCCCACACCTACTGCCTCTCCCCTGCATGACATTAAATAAGCATCTGCAAAAGTGCCTAGTTACTAACAGAAATTCAATTCATCATACCGAAGAGTGAAAAGAAAAATCAATCTTTTTAAGCTTTTGTGTTCCTTCTTCCAGCTCCCACCACCTCTTTTTCTGGCTCTTAATTTGAATAGATTTGCATTTAGAGACCTTTCAAGAGAGATAAATTGAATTAGGTGCCCACATCTGATTGGCATTCATCATACCAGTTTGAAAACTGCCACAAAAGACTTTGAAGAAATCAGAAAATCTGATTCTTTTTTACCACCTTCATTTCTTTTTTTACTATCTTTTCCTCGTGCTCCAATGAAAGACTGTCTCCTCTTGACTTCTGGATTGTCTTTTCCCATCTCCTGCTACTGCCTCTTCTGCTCTGGGCTCCCAAATAAGATTTTTAAATTTCTGGTTTGCTTTGGTTATATCAGTCCTCATTATTTACCTATCTTTAACTGTTTATTACTAAGTTATGTAATGTATTATTTTATTACCCCCGCTGTTAAACATGGACACCTTATTTTTAGGTGCCAATTTTTATCTCCAAGGTTTGGGAGCTAGTCACATGTTTTTAAGAGAGAAGAGTTCTCTTTTTGACAGCAGAGGCAAATCGGCTGCCTGTTTTGTAGACAAAGTTCAGAAGCATATCTAGACACAAGTGGAGACTTGAGTCTCACCTCCAAGGCCACTAACAGATTACTGACAATAGTGAGCACCTGAAGAACACACTGGGTAGAAGGAGATGTCAAGAAATACAGGACGCTCCAGTAAAACTCAGAGAAAACTACTTGTAGGAAAGAATTTATGGATGTGCTTATATAATTAGGAGCCAAGTGACATGTTATTTGAAGTCCTACCACTTAGTTTAACTTTAGTGTCCATGTTGAAGAAGGCAACCTGGAGAAACTGTAATGTCAGAGCCCACATCCAAGGAAGGGGAAATCTTGTGTAACGTGTGTGTGTGTATAAGGTATTTGTGACACCAAAATTAAAGTGAGATGGCAATGATGAGCACTTACTTCCATCATCCAAGACACCAGTCACTGAGTGTAGTGAGGCTGAGGGGAACAGCATCACAACCTATCCTTCTCACCTTCCCTGAAAGGAAAGGCATTTTAATACCTTCATTAATACATTTTTAATACATTCATTATATATGAGAACCATCTGAATCTCCTGTCATTCACATGTTCCCTACATACCCACCCCCATCTCTACACCTTCTTTCACCATCAGAGATTTCTAAAAGGTCTTCTCTTCCATTTAGAAGACACAGCTGTTTCCCATGAAGGAGCACACACATAAAATAAATTAGAAAAAAATATGACTTCAGAAGTCATTAGAATCCTCAAAAGACATCTCAATTACTTCTTTAGTGAAGAAAGCAAAGGGAATAATGTGAAGAAAATAAGTGAATTAAAATGAGGAAATCAAAGAGAAACCAGCCTAGTGGAATCCCTGTGGTCTTTCTTTACTTGTTTGTTATTACTTCTTAACAAGTGTATTTGAACCATTTCTGTCTATTGTAATTCTTCAACAATATTCCATTAGGATGTGAAAAACCATCCATTTAGGCATGAAGAATATGTTTCATTTAATTTTGTTTCATTATTTTGTACATTTGGAAGAGATTTATCATGATTAATCTCAAGAGGAAGAAAAAGAATTAGATACCTTTGGTCTAAATTGGCTTGGTAGATGAAGAACTCAGCAGTTTTGTTTGGCTAATTACAACAGGAAGTTGCCACAACATGAATCCCCCTCTCTAAAATCTGTGTTTAAAACCCTTTTCCTCTTCAGTACATCAAATTGAAACATATACTTTATTTTAAGCATCCACTTTCTGAAGCATGAGCTTCAGCACTTCTTAGAAGGATGACAGATTTAGGTACATTGAAGTGCCTTTCTGATGTCTAATTTTTTAATATTATGGTGGCCATCATTCTACCCTTCAACCACATACAGTCTGAAGGTCTGACTGTATATCTCTTTAAAGTTTTTTTTGTTTTTTTTGTGTCTGACTCTACTGTTTCTAAGAATGCAGTATGACTGGCATTGGTTGCACCAGAGTCCCCAGTTCATGCAACACAACCTGTATCATTCCAGGGCCCCTACCACAGGACATAATTTGCATTTAATTTCCATAATTTGCAGTGATGTGCTGTGACTGCATCTATCTTGAAAGTGGTGATGGCACTTTGAGCCCAGTTTGGCTGCCAGGTGAATGAAAGCAGTGCAAACACTCCCAGCACGCTTGTTTATGTCTGATCTTAATGAACTTGAATTAGTATTTCATAGTGATGGTAGATCTTAATGTACAGTTCAGTTTATTTACAGGACCCAGTACCTCAGTCATGAATTATGCATGTTTCTCATTTTAAATGAGTTCTAAAATGGTGTGAACCCCACACTTCAGTTGTAGCAGATCCTCACCAGGTATTAAGGCAAAGAAGTCCATGAAATTATATTACATTTACAGTGACCAGAGATTGAATCTGAATCTTCCTTAAGATACAACTCTGGCACCTTTTCATCCTGGTGCTTGGGAGGATAGGGCTGTTCTCCAGACTAAAGGCCATTTTCATTAATTTTTTTTATTATCCTGCAATGGGATGAAATATTGTGAACAATATAAGTGATTTTTATTTCCCCGTTTCAATTTCATCCCCAAAAGATATTTACTGCAAAAAATAATGTGACGTACAGCTGGCTTGATCAAAGGTAATCAGGTTTTGATATTAAGGTTACAAGTAAAATTTTTCCTTCCCTGCCTATAACACATTTTCCAGGGAATTTCCTTTATTTACTCCTTGCCAAATAAAAAACTTTCTATGTTATCAAAAGGTTTTGCCTCACTCTTCCTCTTCTCATCCACCCCACTAATTGGGACTGAAGCTGCAGGGTAGTCCAGAATAGTTGCTTAACAGATTGACCAGTGGCCAACTTTTATCTGGAACAAAAACCTTTACTAACAACTTGATTGTAGAAATTGTGCTTATAATTCTCTTGAACCAGTACACCATTCCAAAATGCAGGATCCCAATTTTAATTAAAAATTACTTAAACAATGTCTAAATTGGCCAGATAAACTGAATCCCTAATGTGAAGTGTTCTTTGTGGTTAATGAACCATTCCCCTGACAGTAAAACTTGGTACAAAATCACTGGTGTTCATAATGTGGCCCCATAATAACTCTGTTCATTATTATTATAATTATTTCTTGCTACAGTACAGCTTAAGGGGAAAGATGATTCATTAATAAATTCCCATTATTTTTTCTAATTCTGATAATTACTGCCTTTCCATATTGTACCAGCATGATGGCCAGATTCAAAGGTTAAGCAACCAGCCCTAAATATCTGGCGGGCCTACTGCACACCTCAGGATATTGTATCCATGGAAATTCAAGAACAACACACAGTTGTTCTATCAGTCCCTGAGGTTTTCTGCATGAAATATGGACTGAGTTTATGATATATTACATCAAAGCTGATGCTGGAACTTTGTAGTTTTCACTCCTGGGAGAATTATTAATGCAAAAGGCTTGAAAATAATATGGAGAAATGAGAGCAAAGGGACATCTTTTCTGTGGAGATATTCAGCTTTTCATAGAATCACTGAATAGTTTAGCACAGAAAGACCTTTAGGATCATTGAGTCCAACCATTAACCCAGCAGTGTCCAGTTCACCACTAAAGCATGTCCCTGACTGTCACACCTCCAAGCCTTTGAAGTACCTCCAGACGTGGTAACTCGGCACCTTCCCTGGGAAGCTTGTTCCAATGTCTGACAATCCTTGCAGTGAATAAGGTTTTCCTAATCTTTAATCTCAACCTCCACTGGTGCAGCATGAGGCCATATCCTATTATCCTGTCACTTGTTACTTGGGATAAGAGATCAACTCCCACCTGGCTACAACCGGCTTTCAGGCAGATGCAGAGAACAGTAAGGTTCCCCCCTGAGCCTCCTTCTTCCAGGTTAAACAACTTCAGACACTGGGCTATCCACAAGTGCTATTTTAGCCATGGAAAAGTATGTGGGTAAGCAGTAAAATATTTGATTAAAATAAATCTTTAAATTGCTCGTGCAAAAGCTTGACCAGCGTATGACGGCAGACAACCTCATGCTGAATACACACAGTAGGAAATGGGATTACTGAAAAGAACGCTGTCTAGAATGCTCCTTTATTGCAATTTTGATCAAGTTATTACAAATAGTTTGATTATCAAACTGCCTTAAATTCAGGGATTTTTGATAAGTAATGTGCTTTGAATAGACACATACATAAAGTACCGTGCCTTATTGAGTCTTTACAGTGCACTAACAGGAAAGCAGTGTGTGGTTAAGGACAGTATTTCCAAAAGGGTAAATCAGATCTTATCTACTATAGAAAAGATGGCCCACAGGTGAAAATGGATAAACCTTCTTGCCTAAGGATCTGTCCTCAATAGCAGCCAACAGGGAATGCCTGGAGTCACACCTTGACAATTTGCTAGCCCTCTTCAGAAATATAACCTACCATTTTTAGCTTCCAAAATAATGTGCATATCTCCTCCCATAATCTTTTATCTAATAACTTTGCTAAACAAGGTTTCTCCCCACTGTTATGAAATATGAGATGCCCTGGTTAGAAGTTTAGTCTGAACTGTCCAGCAAAAGCATTCACTTGCAAAGCTGTCACATGCAAAAAAAAGTACACAACTGTCTGTATTTACTTCAGCAACTTCCTAATCTCATGGATGATACGTTTTAGAGATTCTTACGGGTATAAAGAAATGTCTTCTATGGCAGGAAACCTATTGATGGTGGCATGAAAATATAACATAAAGCTGAGTAAAAGTAAAGTGTGGCTGTGTGAGCTCAGCTGTGAAATCACAAAGCAGCTGGGTCCAGGTAACAGCTCCAGCTCTCTTCCTCATATATGCCACTGGCTAGCACCACATGCTTTATATAAACCAAGATATTGGCAAGAGATAGCTCAAAAAGTAATTAGCTTGTATTTCAGAAATAATATAGAGCAGAAGACTGCCCTGGACTGGAGTGCTGAGCATCTTCAGCTTCTTTGGCTTCAGTCAGGAGAGGAGGAAGCATAGTGCTGGCAGGCAGCCAGCGCGAGGTCTTGGTCTGAAGCAATTTGTGTAAATGTAAGGCAAGATAGACTGTGACTTTCACCTTCAAGGCATTAACCAGTATGTATGGTTCAGGATATATACTAAGTATATACACTATGGGCCTGAGGCTTAATACTGAAATACTCAAGATAAATTCTTACAAATTAACTAAAGTAATGAAATATGACAGACACAGAAAACCTTCCATGGACATAAAACAGTGAAAAAATCTTGATCTGACTTCATTAACAATTCAAAGAATTTTTGGAGCAACTTGATGGGGAAATCGAAATTGGCTTGTCACACTTCTTTTAGAAGATTGTTTCTAAACCTGCAAAATCCTACTCAATACCAGTGAGCCATCCCAGGCTACAGCTGCACAAAACTGCACAGTCTATGAGCTCTCTTTCAACCCTTCCGCTGACACAAGATGCTGAGCACTGGTTTAGATCCCAGCTCCAGACTTACAGACAGGATGCACACAGCTCGTTGCAGCACTACTCGGCCAGTGATGTTACTTCCCAGAATGAAAAGTCTTCTGTAATGTTAGCCTTCCATGCCGATTAAAGCCAATGTTCAAATATCTGCTGCCTTTCCCTAGTGCAGAATGGATTGCATTGTTGCTGTCTCTGGAGTCTGCTGAGAAGTTAAAACACTAAGGAGCAATGTCAGATCAGAAACCAGGAAAGGACAGAGGAACACTGAGATTTCAAGATGGATACCTGATAGAGACTAGAAGGTGAAACCCATTTTGTGAAAACAGCCATAGGAAACATTAAAATGATGCATTACTGATGCCAGTCCCTCAGTTTTCCATTTCTGCACTGGGGACTAGAGCACAACCAGATCTGGATATCTAAACTCTGAGTGGCTTGAGAGGCAAAGAACTTTCCTAATTCCCTCTCTATAGAAGAAATACCCAAACAGTAAGAGATTAAATGCCTAATGTGACAGAAAAAAATTTGGGGCAACACAAGAAGCTCGGCCTAGGAATCCGAAGACTGAGCTTAATGCCTTCACTCTGAGATTAGTTTCCTCACATATCTAGAAACTGCACCCGAGTTCAAATGGTGGGCTTTTCTTTGGCATTCCTTGCAGGAAAATGCCATAATTTTCTCTTCTAAAATCTACTACTGCAGTAGCAGGAGCACTTGTTGAGGTATTTTTTGATCTTCTTTGTAGTGCTGACAAAGTCCAACTGGATCCACCTGATCTGTCTGGCAGAGGCAGGATCCCATTGCAGCTTCTCTGAAATATATTAACACGCTTTCAGTGTACCAAGACATAGCAGCAAAGTAAAGCCAGTGTATTAAACTTAATTCAAGTCTGAATTTAATCCACAACTCTTCTTGCCTTATTGAGACTTCAGAACTCATTTTTTTCCCCTTATTTTGTTAAAGCAAGTGTAAAGTCATTGCCCTTATAAGCGCAAAGCCCATGCGTTGATCTTTTCCAGCTCCATTTAAGTTAATGGAAAACGTACTATTAATTCTGTTTGGAATTCACTCAAATCCCATGAAGGGAAATGAATTCTTCTCTACCTTCAATTTTTTAAAAAAATGCTATAATGTGATCAGGGCAGAGGCACATGCTCATTTTTTCTGATCATATATTCATTGCCTGTAAAACCCAAAGCTTATTGGTGGACCTTAATATAGACTCAGCAGTTCACAAATAAGTCTATAAAATGGCCTATAGATTTGCCTTTGCTTGAAGGTAAATATTTATGCCGGTGGCATTGTAAATACCATTTCAGTGGGTAACTAAGAAACACATAGCATGCCTTAGAACTAATAACTTACTACTTGTTATTTGAATGCTACTGTTAGGGCACATTTTAGACATAATTATGTCTAACAATTTCCTACAATTCAGTACAGTGTTTTTCTCTAATAGAGTCTCTTATCTCACAGTTGCCTGGAGGGAAAAGTTTTGAGGGGAGAACACTTGGAAGAAAGGCTTGTAGAAGCTTGTTCTTGAAAGTGTGCTGGGTTTGGCTGGGGTAGGTTAATTTTCTTCACTATATGGGGCTGTGTTTTAGATTTGAGCAGAATACAGTGTTGATAATACAACAACAGGAGATGTTTCAGTTATTATGTTTCAGTACTTACAGACAGTCAAGGCCTTTTCTACACTCCACCCCACCAGTGAGGAGGTTTGGAGGGGAAGGCTCAAGAAGTTGGGAGGAGATGCCTCTGGGACAGCTGACTTTGAGCACAGGGGCATTCCACACCTCAGGGCATCATGCTCAGCATATAAAGGAGGAAGGAGAAGAAGGAAGGGGGACAGTGTGATGGCATTTGTCTTCCCAAGTCACCATTACTTGTGATAGAGCTCAGCTGCCCTGGGGAGGGCTGAACATCCGACTGCCCACGGAAAGCAGTGAATGAATTCTGTGTTTTGCTTTGTTTGCTTGTGTACCTATTAACCCGTCTTTACTTCAACCCAGGAGCTTTATCACCTTTACTCTTCTGATTCTCTCTCCCATCCCACGGGGAAGGGAGTGAATAAGCAGTTGTGTGGGGCTGAGTTGTCAGCTGAGATTAGAACACCACAAGGAGTGTCATTTTGCCTTTTTTTCTAGTGTATATGTGAAATGTGGAAAAAATTCAACAGAGGTATTGGTGGTAGAAGAAGCTTTAACAAAATAAAGGGTGATTTTCTTCTGACAGTCAAATATCACATTTTGCAGGGAATGGATTTTTATCTACACTGACATCTGAATACAACAAAGAAATCTGACAGAAGTTCAGAAATAAAAAGCAGACGCATGTGTATCCCTAGGGTCAGACAGGGAAAACAGCATGTAAAGTGTCAGGTGGCAGTAAAACATGTAGGATATTCTGGTAATATCAATCATAAGAACTGCAATAGGAGAAGCACTAAACCTTTATTGACAGTGCATTAAAGGTTAATTTTTGAATGTGTCCACTACTCTCTGCCAAGCTGATGGGATGTAGCCCTAAAATGCCTCCATTTCTTTCTGTCCTTGGGACATAGCAACCAACATGAATTCTTCGCTTGGCGTATAAGAACCATGAAGGCTGTTGCACAGTAAAAGATTCTCCATAAACACTGAGAGTCTGACATGATGTTAAGGCATCTTAAATCTGAGCATGCAGTCAGACATGCTTAGAGAAATGTGCAAACACAGAAAGATTGCAAAGAATTTAGAACAAAAAAAATTCTATGGGACCCAGAAATGAACTTTAGCCACACAATATGGGCTTCACACAGCGAAAACGATGACACTATTTTTACCCTGTATCTTGATAAAGGGACTTGTTTTATGTAATCCAAATCTAATGATAATTTAATCTAGGTGATGATGTTTCAGTCTCTTAAATGATGTTCCACACTAAGACGGTGATGGGGGAAGAGAATTGCTAGCATTTTCATTCACTGAAATGGAGAGGAATATTTGGGCAGAAAAGTTAAAACAGTGCATGAACAATGATGCAAGAATGAACAAGATATTAAAAGGGACGACTGAAACAGAACTAAGGCTATGGACAGCACCAGAATGAAAAAAAACAAATTTGGATTATGCCACACAACACTTTCAAAATGAAGCTTTTAAAAGGAAAACTGATTTGCTTTCTTTTCTTCACCCTCATACACTGCTTCATTGCAGCCAAGACTGAAAAAAAACAGTGCTGGCAAAGCCACAGCAGGACATTTGTACTTGTGACTAGAGTTGCTGCTTGCAGAAAAATTAAGTTTCAGTTGTCTGAGGTTATTGTGAATTCATGCTGAAGTATGGCTAAACCGCTGAGTCCAAATCCACTTAAATACTTTTGTTCTTAAAAAATCCATTTTGACATTTTCAAAATTAGATATTTTGATATTTCATTGTGAAGCAATATTGTTTTAAAACCTACTTGAATTCAAAATGATAAGAAGGAGAAGGAAGGCAGGAACTAAAACATATAAAGAATTTTGGGATGGACAAAGTAATTATGTTGATGAGTTTGTAACTATTTTGTTTTAATCAACTCGTATCACTTTTTCAAGCAGTCTAAATTCTGATATGTTTAGTCCTGTTTTATTAAACCATCTTCCCAGACATGGCTGTGTCAAAGGGCTGGATGCTTTACACTGTGCAATTGCATGTGAAGAGAGATTGCAATTCAAATAAGAAAATAAAATGCACCAGTTGTGACTGCTTATGCTGTTCTACTTATGCAGTCAACAGAAAACAGACCCTACATCTCTAATCTTGAATAATTTTCTCTGAGAAATAGAAGTTTTATTTCAGAATATCCAAGCGCTCATGGTTCTAAACTGCTAAAACCCTTGAGGATTAAACCAACAAGAAAAGAGTGAGGGAGAGAAGATTAAAATTTCAGATTACTTTGATTATTTCTTTGTTATAAGAAGGAAATTGTCCTGTACTGAATGCATAGAATTTAATTGTAATGATCTTGGAAATTAAAAAACTCCAGACTTAATTTTACTTTTATCTCTGTTGTGCAGAGGACATTGTTTTATGGCACCTTTTCATTTCTGCTAAGGAGAGAGAAGAATTCTGTGGGTTGTTACCTGGCTGGGGTCTCTCTCTGATGCAATATATTAATTTAATTGTGATGAACAGTTTCTATTCAATGACGTTCATCAGGAGAACATAGTTAAGTTAGGATCTTTCTACTCATTTCTTGGGCAGGCAAACCTTCAAAAGAAAGAAGTGAACAGCCTAAGGTCACTACACTTTAAGTGTAGTCCTTTCCAGTTCATTTGACTGGACCACAGAATAGGAATTTTTAGGTTGAAGACTTAGCATATTTTTTTGTATGCCCCTTTACCCCAAGGGAAAGTGAAGCTAAAAGAGTTGAAATTGATATCACAACAGCAATATATACTGCAGAGAATAAATCCATCATAAAGTAGATGAGAAAAAGTGGTTTTCCCATCTGTAACATAACAACTTTGATGATCCTATTATTTTTACATTTGAATTATTTGTATGATATAGACACTCTTTTTCTTTGTCACAGGTATTTATTATTGACTGTGATGAGCCTATCCCTTGGTTAATGAGTTTCTATTTTGCACAGTAAATCGAAAACCTTTGTTGTATCATAAAGAGTCTGTCTGGAGACTCAGAAAGTCTACCTCAGGTCCATCCTTGAGAAATGTGACTGATAGAAAACATGTGAATTTGGACAGGTTTTTCAGTGTGTGCAGCACCTTTACTCCCTAATACACCTGGGTAGGTTATGGTGTATGCTGAGCTTCCCCTGATAGTCTTCAGGCAGTCAAGAAACCAATTAGACAGAATGAAAGGTAGGGTAGAAGGAGACTTATGAAAGGGAGTATCTTCCAGTGGAAGTAAGGAAACAGTCCACAAGATCCACAGATTGCTATTGTCCGTAAATGCTGAAGGACTGATGGCTCCTAGGATGAATAATGAGGCTTTGATTTTATTTTATTTTTTAATGTTTGCGCCTCCGTTCTCAATCTAAGCTGGTCCTCATTTGGAACTATTACAAAAGCAGTACTGCCATATGACACCAGTCATTTCCACCAGTTTTCTAGTGACCAGATATCCTTCATAATATGCTTTATTACTCTATCCTGGTAAGGTCATTAAAACCAGAAGTTGTCCTCAACATGTTCCTTTTCTGCTGGGCTGTGTGGGCAGGCAATAGCACTGTGGCATGCTGAGAAGCTGTCTTGTCATTGCTTGTGGTGGGGCGGCAGCAGCAGTAGCTGCAGATGTGATCTAAAGCAATTGGTCTGGCTCAGAGAAAAGGCCCTGCTGTAATGAGATTCACCTCCTGGAAACCCACCTCTTGCAAAGCATCCACGTACCATAGATAGATCCAAGAGCTGGTGCTGTACAACAGGTTTATTAAGGGACAATATTCCAGTCATGGTCCAAGACTCAGGTACCAGACACTTGTTCATCATCCTGTATGAAGTAAGGATAAACGTTGAATTATAATTTTTGTTGGAAGAGGTACCAAAACATCTAAACTAACCAGAGGAGATGAGATGGTATTTGTCTATTTCTGAAAGAAATCACTGATCTCTAGATATTACCGGTCTCTCCGATTTAGAAATGAGTATTTCACACTATCTTCAGGATGCATCTGATTGCACTAAATAACATGGTGCTTCCAAAACCTAAGAATCAACTTCTCTGTGTATTGGTCTATTCACAGGCCGAGGAAAGTGTTTCCAATATTGAGAGAAATGAGAGGATTTTCCCTTCCAGGGAAGGAAAGCAAGAACACAATCTACAAGTGTGAAATGTGATACAGAATAAAATGGAAAAGCAATAGGATTGAGCAATCATCCTATGCAATTCTTTGATTTTAAGCATCAGCAAGCAGTGAAGCAGCTTGCATTCACTAAAATGTACCATTCTAGATTTGAGAGATATGTGCCAGTTACACCACGGACCTCACTTCATAGGGACTTTTGCATAAGGAGGACCATGAAGACCAAGAAAAGAAAACATAACCTTTGGCACCACAGAATTTGATTGTAAGGAAGACGAATGTCTCCTGTCAAAAAGACAAAACCAAAGTAATGAAACAAGGATTTGATTGACAGGCATGTTGCCTGACAAGAATATTACCCTTGCCATGCTATAAGATGTTCACCTATGGTCTCTTAAAGTGAAGAGGAAAGACATTACAGTGAGATCCAGGACTTTGTGGACTTAAGGATGCAAAACTTATTTATAGTAGGACATCATCTAAATTTGAAAAGTCCTTAAGACAAGAAATAACATATTCAGTAATGAAAAAAATCACTCATCTTTAATAGAAAGGAGGAAAACCAGCAATTTTTTCCCCATTTATGAAGATTTAACACTGGAACTGAGCAGGGATGTAGAGGCCCTGTAGAGTGACCTGTAGAGATGTAACAGATTCATTCACTCACCTGTTTGGCCACAGAATTTCCTATTCCAGAAGTGATTTCCCATTCCTTAGGACACTGTCTAATCTTTGTATCTGGAAACATAAGATTCCCACAATAAATAGAATTTTTGTGGGGGTAAGAAAAATAGATTCTTTTCAGAGTTTTCTCCAATTTTTATTGTTATTTCAATCTCTTTCCTGGTCTTCATCTTTAAAATAGTCTGAGAAGACCTCATTCAAAAAATAATTTTCAGGAAAAAAAGACACGTTTCCCACAAAGTTATTAATCTACAACACTCGTTTACACCTTGTGATATGTGCAGTCCTGTGGTTCTGCAGTCTACTTAGGGAAAGCCCATTAAAAGATAACTAAGAATTTCTTTTTTGTCACTCTAAATTCAAAAAGATTAAGAGTGCTAGTCTACAGATATCATGCTGAAAGTTGAAAAAGGGAATTAAGAAGAACCTGCCAGGGCAGTAGCTGATCTCTCATGACCTGTTAAATACATTAGAGGTCAGAATTGTTAATTCCAGGCCCATGTAAACAGGCACAGAAAAAGCAAGGCCAAGATGAAGGAAGGATTGGAAAAACTAGAGAAAAAAGTTTCACTTCATGAAAACCTTGATGCTTCTAAACTGATTTTTCCTGCTCTCTGTCCACCCTTCAGTGCATTTCTCAAAGGGTGTCAGGTTGAAATCTCCATTTTCAGCTGGAAGTGGGTGGGCAGATTTTAAATTCAGGCGATTTTAGGTTTCCTCCCTTCAAAAACTCCATGAAAACTCTTCTCTCCATAAAACTTCTTGGCTTTGAAAGAGTATTTCAAAGGAAATCTGTTTTGCTGAGGCAATTTCTCTGCACAGATTTTAGCAGAGTTTAGGCACTGCTGTGTGGTGGGTCACCAGACCTCCTGAATGCAGCGCGAAGGGCAGGTGCCTTCAGCTTGCATCAGCCCTAGGGAATGACCCAAGTTCCTTCAATGGGAAAAAGAGCACGTGTTTGATGAAGTGGAGCAGTTCTCATTAAAGATCTGTGTTTAGGGGAGATCAGCCCATGTCTGTGTCAAAGGCAGTTACATTTCCTTCTTTGTGTGTGGAACTCTTAGGTGAATTGTTTTTAATCACACACCACAGGCTGCAGTCCCAGAAGGGAGAATTTTCATCAAAAGCATCAATCCTTTCTTCTGTAGAGTTTCCAAACCATATGGCTGTGCTTTCCATTGCGTCATGAAACACGAGGTACTATTCCAGCAAGCACAGAACTGCGTCAAAATTTACAGGGTGTTTTTGAACCTGTTGAAAAGTGCTGGTTTTAGTAAATGTTTGCATGTAATTTCTCTTTTCTATAACTGATGCTGTGTCACTATTTAATGTTTTATTCCCTCATTAAAAGCAGTAAGCTGATAATTTCTATGGACAGTCTTAACTTTTGTGTTAAATTATGCCAGGCATAAGGGTGATATCAGGTTGTGTGTGGTCCAGAGAGTTCCAGCATTTAGCATTTTAAAAAACACAAAGGAAGAGAAAGAAAAAAGCAGTTTGATGAGTAGAAAGATGAAGTAATATTTAGAATATTTTTTTTTTCTTAATAGGCTGCATCTTTTGTTTATAAACTGAAAACTACTGAGAGTAAAAGTACAGGCTTTCATATTCCTCATAAAGTTGTCATTTCTTCTTTGTAACTATGACTTTTTGACCAGGTCTTGTAAGACAAAATGACTGTGGTGCTTCTTCTGTAGGATAAATCTTAATGTACTGAGATAACAAAAGGACAAGATGTTGAGTATACATTTGGCCAAGGAAGGCTTTTGAGTGTTCAAGAATGGAATGGAGAAGTGCTTTAAACGGGCAAGTGGCAGAGGAGGCACATACTCGAATTTGATTCTCTGTTACAATGCTTTGTTAAGTAATAGCTGAGGCAAAGTCAAGTGATTAAGCCGGGAAAACACATGCTCTCTTAAACAGTACCGCATAAGAATAATTTAAGTGTCAAGTGTCATTCTGCAAGGCTGCTATATATGCTTATAGACATCTTCTTCACTATGCTGTAAAAGCTGAAACCACATTTGTGACCTGAGTGGCCCTGTAGTCTACAATCAAGTGACTATTTCTCACTACAAGTGATTGGAACAAGAAGTTAAATTAATTATGAACCTGCTGTTCCTAATTTAACCAAAACATTGTCTGATTTTTCTTCTTTTTTTTTTCCTCTCTCTT